>MU385748.1:0-27036 GCA_022497155.1 Whalleya microplaca | reverse complement strand
GGCCCCCCCGCCCCCCCCCCCCCCCCCCCCCCCCCCCCCCCCCCCCCCCCCCCCCCCCCCCCCCCCCCCCCCCCCCCCCCCCCCCCCCCCCCCGTCAAGAGGAGGTTCTTGGATAATGATATATATACTGATGGATTTGGTCTTGGGCTGTTTTCATTGGCGTGCGGAGCAGCATTACTTGGGATATATGTTTGGATTTAGGGAGGGTGGGCTGAGGGATATTGGATATCTGGGTTGGATATATTGGCTTTGCATGCTGCAGTTCAGGCGAGTTGGTGTTTTGGACACGAGGCTATTGGCATATGGTATATTTGGATTGGTAAGTTTTGGGAGATATATAGTAGATTATTAGATATCGAAGAGTTATATATAGAGTTATTGGATACTCAAGCACTGGACAAGACATGCGACGTGAGAATACGAGGTTAAATCATTGCAAGTATATATAACCTGCAGTCACGATGGTAATCAAGTTTTGTCTATGATGTTGTAAATCTAGCTACAATCTTCAACTTGACATTGGGTTTCCACCTAGACGACATATTGGAAATTCCTGAAGATAGGAATCTTGAATAACAAAAAGGACACACCAACAAGATTGACCGGTTCCTGACGCCAAGTGGGCCGTTCGGCCATCGGCCTTTTGCTCCTTCGGTCGGGATTGGCGATGGACGGATATTTCCGTGGTGTCATGCTCTTCCTATCCCGGCGGATTACCTGGTCCACAGGCTACGACACACGTAAAAGACGAGGCGCATGGCAAGCAGAGATATAAATATACGTGAAAGGACAGACAACGGGCATTCATTGCGCGCATTCCATTTTCTTTAATATTTATCTAGTATAACATCAATATCACTTACCATCACCACACATTATCCCTTAGAAAACCACTATGGCAAGCAACGCCGAAGCCGGTAGCAGCCTCGCGGCCCTCAACTCCGCGACTCTGGGTACCAAGTTCCCCGAAATTACACTCCCAGACGGAAGCGTGGTGCAAACCGGGACGGTCGGGTGAGTTCCACGACTCTGCATCCTCAAAAACTGCTCATCGGAATCTCCATGGTTGACACACGACTGCTAACATGGACATCCAGCGCCCTGCTGATCAACATCCGCACGTACAATGAGGCGCATGCAGCCGGCGACAAGGAGAAGACGGCACAGCTTGAGGAGGCCATGCGCGGGGCACTACCGCTGCTAGATAAGGTTGGACTATTTGGCCTGTTTACGCCGGAGGAATGGATTCAAGGCAATAACGCGGGCCGGAGCGCAGTTGGGAGGCTGTACCAGGAGTTTAAGTCTCGGCAGACACAGGCATGAAGAGGAAATTGTTGTTGCTTGTTAGGAGTGGGCCGAGTGCTCACTTGCTCCAATAGGGGTAGTTTTCTCGAGAGACTGAAACTGGACGGATGTACAGTATATTGTCTAGCACGCTGGCCTAGATAGAAACTCCTAACTCCGCACAAGATGGATGCAATAGAACCAGCCTTAACGCCATTCCACCAGACAGCTACGGATATCATACCGCTCAATTCTTCTGTCGTTTGAGGGCATCGTCGTCCACAATCGTATCGTCACCCTCCCCATCCAGGTCCCGACTCCTCTTAAGACCTTTGATTTTCCTCGTTTGCAGTTCACTCAGATCTTGTCTGCCTAGATGGATTCTGCCCATCTTGTCGCCCATGACATCCATCGACACGTTCTTCTTCGTCTTCTCCTCGCCCACCTTAGACTTCTTCATGGCCTCCTTCCATAACGTCTCGTCCGGCTCCTTCATGCGACCGACTCGGAAGTCCATGCGCGGTCCCATCTCCTCCACTTCTACTCTCGGGAGTCTCTGCCCGCTGCGCTTAGTCGAAATGGTGTAGACCCGCAAGTGGATAGACGGCTTGACATCATCGCCGACGGGCTCGTCAGCGGCGATAGACACTAGGTACTGCAGACCCTCGACATCGATCTGGTCGCCCGAGGGGTCGCCCTTGAACAGGTCCACGAACATATTCTTGGCCATCGTGTACTCGTTGGAGACGGGGCTCTCGAACGCCGTGCCGGAGAAAACCATCAGGGGCCGCAGCCCAACGGCGAACTTGCGGCCATGGAACTGCGCTATCCGGCGGAAGCTCTCCGGGTCTAGGTTCAGCTCGAGCATGTCCAGCATCTTGCTGGAGAAGGTGCGCGCGATCGTCAGCGTGTGCGGGCGCTTCTTGGAACTGCTTCCGAACACCATCAGCGAGGTGTCGTTCTTCTCGCTGAAGAACTCGAGCGAGGCGGCGTCCTCGAACGGGTGGATGGCATTCTTTTTGGTGAACTTCTTCGCGAGCGGCTGTCGCAGCGAGTAGAGATCGGTTAGGGCATCTTGCACTATTTGCGAGCAGCTCGTTCCCCGACTGAAGATTGTATTAGTGCGTACGTGGCGATCGTACAGCTAACACGAAAAACGTACAGGAATAGAGCGGTTTTGGGATTCTCGACCACCTTCGGCGCCTTTTTGTCGAGGGCGCGCTTCGAGCGCGCATTTCGGGGTTTTCTATCAAGCGATTGTCAATACTTAAGTGCCCGTTATGGAAAGAATTAGGATCGCGCATACATTTGCCTCAGCATTATGTCTATTCAGTCTCAATCAAAAGACTTGCGTGTTGTAAATGAGGTTGTAGAACAAGTTGGTGATGGAGGGGTCCTTGAAATTTTTATGACGGCAGAATTTTCTGGGAATCAATGTGTATTTGCAATTGGGCAGGCGGTGAAGTTGCTATGGCACTTGACGAAAGCTCCGCCAGCTGGCGCCCAAATACTTACATAAGATATTGTACTAAGTACCTAGGTATTCGTCTATATAAATTCCTTGTCGGTTCATCTTTCTCAGTCATATTTCGTACATACCTAGATGTAATACTGTATTATGAAACCGTATGTCTATATATGTAACTACTTTCATCTCACATTCTATTCAAATTTTCTCTAATATTCAGTGACCTACCTAATTGTTACGCGTATTTGCTAGTTCTTCACCACCTTTATGTGAATTGGGGATCCAAGTTGCATATTCTTGGCGGCCACTAGGCTATGTTCGTACAGGTGCTCAGGTTATTGGTCTCCCGGGGTCCTCCCGGATAACCCATACGAAACCACCTGTCTCAAGGTGCTCGAGTGGCCAAAGGCCGCAACTTTTCGCAATTTGTGACAGTAGGACGAGTTCAGCTTTCCGATCTCAATAGGTAACAGCAGTCGTTTTATACTCCGCAGGGAGGGTCACATCTATCGCAGCAAGGAGACGTATGTAAAACTCAATCCAAACTGCTAAGCCCTGATGTGGGAGAAATAGGATGATCCAACACCGAAGATATGTGAAGAGGCAGGACATGGATTACTACATTGTGTCCTGAGAATCTAACCGACTATCCGCATCTAGTTTTCTCTCATTGGCCGAAACGTGATGGGGCTGCATGATTGGACGCTTGACATATATGACGTTGGGGAAATACTACATACTTGGAAACAATTCAAATGCCAGAAAATTTAGATACTCCAAGCCTCATGTTGGTTGTTACCATCTAATACTAGTTTCAAAGTTGTGATATAGGTACGTATCTAGGGCATGACCCCGTGGGGGAAGACCGGACTCCCCCCGGAAACTATAATCCAAGCAGCTCCCATATATAGGTACGCGTTGCCATTTAATACAAGACTTGCCATCTAGATAGCTTCTAGTGATTAGCAAAGGAATGCTGTTTATTTATAAGGATTTCCTGGCGACTATGTGATGTCTAAAATGACCATGGCGACTACAACGATACCATCGTCGACCACCAGTACACCCCCTACTACGATATTCACGCCGCCACCTGCTTGCTCAGGCTTATACTTATCTGCTGTGTTTGGTTCTTCACTCTGGCATGCTGATGCCTGGCCCGATACCGTCTGTGATACTTCACAGTCTCCGCAAGCCAGCTTATCATGTCTACCAGAAGGCAAAGATACTAGGTATCCTGGTCGCATATATTCGTCCGGGCATCATTGCCCCTTCGGAATGACGACTGTCACAAGTACACTGGCATCAGATGGTGTATGGTGTTGCCCAAGGTACGTTAATACAACCCCTATATTATCAAGCTAATGTCGAGGGTATAGTCATCTGACCATGAATGCCGTCGCTTTGATATGTGAACAACTCTTAACAGAAGGAAATATCACAGTGGGTGGGACAAATTGTGATGCAACTCCCACTACATATGCTTTCGGACACAACCAGGCTGGACTTGCAACAATAGGCAACGACGCCGATGCCATACCCTTAGGAAATGTGCAAGTCTCGGCCACAGCAGAGGCACTCTTCCTATTACAGCAGACATCGGCTACTGAGTCCTCCGTCACATCCAGTCTAGCCCCTGAACAGACTAATGAAGGCGATATACCGGCCCATACGAACGGAACGCTTCGAGAAACACCAGATGCATTGAACACAGCCCAGATCGGAGGTGCTATAGGTGGTGCTATGGGAGCGGCTTTGCTTCTGTGCTTAAGTTTCTTCCTAATAAGGCAACACCGCAACAAACAACGAGACAAGCTAGGGAAAGATCATCCAGACGAATCTTATAACAAGCCGGAGCTTGAAAGCGGTGGTGGGAACAGGGCGGAACTAGATGCTCTTGCAACACGCTCAGAGCTCGAGGGCACGCTGGTTGAAAACCGAGGAGCCGGTATACACGTGCAAAAGTCGGAGCTTGAGGGAACAGGAGGGGTGACTGGCCTGACCGGTGTGTATGTGAAGAGAAAGCCCGAGTTGGACGCATCTACATCGCCCCCAGAGCCTACTCACCAAAGGTGGCTTGAAATGCCCGAGCTGGAGGCTGCTCCCATCTCCCCAAGAGACATCACATCGCTAGATAAAGGGTCGACTAACGGATCTCGGGGACTGATTACAAGGGGATGAGTCGAGCTATGACGGAGCGTAGGGAGGGACTTCCCACGATCCCGCTTCCCTGATACACTGTTCTATAGAAGACCTTGAGACCGAACAACTATCATATCATCATCAAAATTTCACGAAGAACACCGGAGATATACTCTGAGGTATGTGAAGAAGTGCATTAGCAGATGGCTATGGGATCGAGTCTAGCAGAGTGGATCTTTACCAGTAGGTGGTTTGACCGTTCGAGTTAGAATAAAGCCTCACCGAGACTTTCGTCTGGTGTATCGACCATGCTGAGCCCGTTTTATTTTGTTGGAAGTCGTTAGAAATAGAAGATGAGTACCTGTGCACATATACAAGACTTGGATTTGGAATAGACTAAGCAACAAGGATCACTTGACGATTGAAAGTTCGTTGAAAGTTGTACTTGTAGAAGGTGGTACAGGAAACCACTGAAGTGGTCTTTTGTAATTTTAATAAATAATATATTAAACATGTCAGGCTTATTTTACAGGTCATCTTTAGACTATATTTGAATTCGAGTGGACAGCTTACATGTATCACAGAATATTAGATCGTATTACATATACTGGTTTACATAGTATTGATTTGGGGGAAATAACCTTGGTACTTTGAACTGTATAATATCCACGGTTTTTGTACATCTGTTTATGATTTGGAAACCTGATCGAGCAATGCTTATTTGGTAGGATGTTATACTATAGTCGTTCAAGCGGCTCCTCTCTCCCTTGAGCCCCTGGGAAGCCATGCGTTGTCTTTCCAGAAAGCCCTTGCATATACCTAGGAGAACTAGTGATTGATAACATACGTTTCCCTGTATGGTCGTCATTTACTTGTTTTGGAAATTTCATGGACCCTTCAGGTCAGGGTTGTAATCCACTCCACCCACTCCACTAGTGTCTCTAGTGGAGTGGGTGGTCCTTATCCCACCATATAGCTATATGGAATGGATCCACGGAGGGTGTATATGGAGTA
The DNA here is from genome assembly GCA_022497155.1 of Whalleya microplaca. Classification (NCBI taxonomy): domain Eukaryota; kingdom Fungi; phylum Ascomycota; class Sordariomycetes; order Xylariales; family Xylariaceae; genus Whalleya; species Whalleya microplaca. The sequence continues at coordinate 21,128 of MU385748.1, read as the reverse complement.
GGTGTACACCAAGTGGACGTGGATTAGCCACAGATATGAGGCGTATACTAGCTATAATGGAGGCGTATACTAGCCACAGTTGAGGCGTATACTAGCTACAGCTATCAGATATACTACCTGTTAGGAAAACTACTAATTTTACTAGTAATTACTAACAACAGACCTCCTACTCCACAGTTAGTCTACCCACCCACCCACTTCCACCCACGAGGGCTTCAAGTGGACGTGGATTAGTCAGCAGCAAGGCCAGATGGAGTGGAATGGAGTGGAGTGGCTCCCACAAAGTGGCCCACGCGTGGATTAGCGTGGAGTGGATTACAACCTTGCTTCAGGTAGCTTGACAATCATATGGGCTAAATATAACATACTTTAGTTATGTAATACGACATCAAGATGGACTAGAATACGAAAGACGATACAAATGAACAGACAAATCTTAAACAGAAAAAGGCTTGCACAATCCAGCGCAATGTAAACATATATTTCAAGCTTGAGGACTTGAATTCCATGTTGCCTCCGATTGAGCTAGATATTCATAATCCAATTCGTCCATTAGTGAACAATGAGGTCATCATAAGAACTATCCCCAACTGGGCCCAGTACTATGCAAAGTGTTCTAGGCATCCTTGCCTTCATTGTCAACAGGATATGGGTCATTTGGTGTCCCGTCTAGTTATCTAGAGCCATCACGGTGGTGCTATAAACTGACGAAAGATAATCACGTCATAGTAATCTCTGATCAACCTTCCCCTAGAATCAGTGCTGAGATCAGTGTTCGACAACCAAAACGCCTTCATGGAATTATAGAGTGATGGGCTGCAATATACTTATACTTTGGATATGCATTGGTAGATAATTAGTGCTCACGAGACTTCCCCCTTAGAAGCATTCGAAGAATACCTAGTCACTGTGAACAAAGTCAGTTCACCTGTTCCCTAGACGATGTGAACTCGATAACGAACATAACAAAAGCCGTAGACACGATACATGAATCCCTCGAGAATATATAGTAGCCTATTATTTTGCGTGATGGAAAAAATTTTAACCATTGTGATAGAGCAGCGCTGATTCAGCGCCCCTGAAGATTTGATGATACACTACATCGGTTAACGGCGATCACGTAGATTGGTAATGACAGTGCATTAGTGGACTTTACCAGCTAGGTTAGAACAACTTCACTAATGGAATGTTCCTGGGCTAGCTGCATTAGGATGGCTTCTCCACGGCGTTGGGTTGTGTTCCTGTTACATCCGGGGAAACGAAGATGAATTTTAGTTTTGCAACCTCTCTCCGAACTTCATAATACCGTATGATATTGACATTTAAGCAACAACTTTCCCAAGAATATTAGTTCAAATGATATTCCCTCTTTCGTTCTACTTTCAATGTCGTGAGATGCAACTATGTATGCAGTAAGTTCCCAGCTTCAATTACATAGAAGACACCGAAAGTATTTGAGTTGAATTGAATTGGAAGAATCTGCAACTAACATATCATCCATGAACATAGCTTACCTTGAATTATCCCATATCAATTGATAGCCAAACTATCGTGTATCTTACGCTTCTGACGATACCATCTGTGCGACAATGGCTGTTGTCAAATCTAATAAGATGGGGCATTCATCAAACATGCACACTTCACTTGATCTAGAATACGCAATTGCATATGACCATGATACGACCTTCATATACATAGTATACTCGAAGGTCGAGGCCATCGCCCCAGAATCTAGTCCTCATGGTAGTGAGCGTTGTTACATAGTCTTGTTGTCTAGCGTATTTCTAGATGATACCACTTGACTGAAATCTATTAGAGTTTATTAGGCTCCTCCACTATACAGTAGTCACTATGAGAAAGTATCTCAGGCGATACGAAGTACGACATTTCTGAGTACTGAGCGTCTATTGCGCTCAACAAGATAGGGATAGCACATGGGATCCATGTCCTGACGACATAAGACTTGGTCTAGTATTCGGAAGAAAGAGATCTAGAAATCTTATGTATAACGGCTTCGCAATGCAACTATGTATAGCATTGCCATCAAGCTAAGTTTAATTTAATGAGGTAATATTATATGTTTTCTTTGATCTGAGGTTATTTTGCAACTTGACTTGATTTCCGTATAAGGAGTGAGTGGTCTTATAATACTCGACTAGTATGTCAAGTCTTGGAAGGAAAAAAGTTTGAAGGTTCAAGTTGATTGAAATAACAACTTGAAATTACTTGCCAACAATGCCGATAATACATATATAGGTCTCCGTCTTAGCATGGTCATATTAGTATTCGTTCCCGACATGTGTCGGACCGCGGAACACGGCATCACATCCTTGGGCTAAATTAGGTTGGTCACGATTAGCCCAAAACGGGTCGGAAAGCTTTGTTAAGGTATCTCAGAAGGTGGAAGAGGCTTCTGCAGAAGCTCCATCTTGTTATGTAGCGTTTCCAATGCTGGTGTATGACGCCAGCAGATCAACAATCAAATCAGCAACGAGCATTGGCTTAACTCGTGAAGTATCATAGTAATATAATGGAACGAGACTGCGTTGGGCTATATATTTGCAGATGATTGACTTGAGGCGGGCTGCTGTCTGAATTTTTAAATGAGACATTATCAAGTGGACTTGAGGGGTCACGTAAGCTCTCATTGTACGTCGTAGATAACTCCGACGCTTTTATTAGGCTTAAACATTCGCCCCTCAGTGTCTATCTTTACTATAGTAGAGATACTGTAGAATCGAATTACGTAAAGCTAGTACAGAGCAGGATTTCGCGCAGTTGTCACAGTCTCGACCAAGTTGATAAATTAATGCTATATTCTAACTGAAGCACGCCACCAGGTTTCGTTGCTTCCGCGTACATAGTAAAAAAGTAGGGGTTGGTTGACCTCGACGAGGATAGCATATCCACTATTACATGGGCGGCCTTCTCGGACGCACTAACTACATACGGGTATAGTTAGTAGTATACCAATGGGGGCTGCAGCCTACATGCACGATACGTTTCATCAATGTCACTTTCTTCAGGAACGACTTTTCAGTCGCATAAAATTTTCCTCTCTGTGGCAAGCTGGCAAACGTCGAGGGTGCATTGAAGGGTCGTAAGAAGACTTGAGGCTCAAAACCGAGGATCGGCCAGTCGCGTAGGCGCATGCAATTTATACATACACGAAAGGTAAACTGTACTGCGTAAGCAAAGGGGATGTCCTTTACCAAAGGGTAATGATGAAAACTTGATAGGCCATTGTTTCAACGGCAGCAAGGCTTATCCTTGACCGGCATAACAGGTCAAATTATACCTATAGCACGTACATATATACTGTTTCTAGAAATTTTGTTAGTGCCTGTCAGTGCTTGTTATTGCCCGTGCGAAACAAATCTCACGATCATGGTCGGATCCTTACAATTCGGGCTAGCGTTACAAGATTAAGTCGCTTAGCTTGCCAAGCTCCCATGCTCCATACACTCTGACAGTTCGGGTCTTCTTTCCCCAAGAACGTGGAGGGTTCGGCCTCCTGGCGGCCTGGCTCGGCAGCTTGACGGCCTAGCTGACGGACTGGCCCCCTGCATTGGTAGGTCGCGGTAATATAGCTACCGGGTACACTGCCGGTTTTGAGCCTATGTATCCGAAATGGAGTTGGTAAAGTTGTCTGATAGGGCTTACCCACCAGAGTTTCTTATCCCGCAGGGATTGCTGCATTAGTAGTGCTACGCAGGCGATTCTCGACATTTCAATTATCGATCTAACATGTCCCAGGAGAGTAGATGAGGCTGCTTGGCATTGGGTGCCCACGTCACGCACGCGGTCTTCGAGGATACTGCGTACATGTAGTGTTGTATCCCGACAGCCCTGTCAACTGTATACATAGTACATCGTACGGTGTCGAAGAAAAAAAAAATATCATGGTTAGAGTTTCCTTCTATCATTCGGAACCGGAGTTCCTTTCTACCTTTGCTTGATGTGCCGTGTATTTGTTTCTGCGCCGTCACTCGTTTTGTGTCTCTTTCGTTTCTGATTTCTACTGTTACGGTCGAGCAGGATGCAGCTATTGTCCTTGTTGATATTATGCCTGGGTTTACAGCCAGCGCTGGCTGCCATCGACGTATCAGCAGCTCCTGCTTGTGGTGTAAGTCTTTGCTTTATCAGCGGAACTGTGATTGAACATGAGAGCCATCAGCGAGTATCTAACGAAGACACCCATAGCTTAAATGTATGGTTCAGTCGGTCGCCACCTCGAGCTGTTCGCTCACAAATGCGACATGTATTTGCACCAATGAGCCGCTATTGGCCGAGATAACAGCATGCGTCACGGCAAGCTGCTCCGTTCGCGATCAGTTGTGTAAGCTGGAGTCTCGTCGCGGGAATTCCTTGATCGTCAGCGCTAAATATTGATAGCAATGAAGAAGTTCTCATCCGAGACTTGCGGTGTGGCAAGCGAGGACAGACGGTCGTTGGTCAGTATTGTTGGCATCGTCTTTGGAGCTCTAGGTCTTGCGGCGTTCATCTTGCGATGTATGGCCAGACTTATAGGACCTCATACCTGGGGAATGGACGACACAGTTATCTGTCTTGCCATGGTACGCTCGTCCGACCACCAGCTCAAAACTTTCTCATATTAATCTAATGTAGTGCTGCGAAATCCCTCTCGCTGTGCTCTCAGTCCCTCGTCAGTTACTTCGCCAAGGATGTGTAGCGGAAGCCATGCTAACGGTTGTTAAGTTTCCCACCTTGGGCTTGGTTTGGACATGTGGTTCGTTTCATTTGACAACATCACTGAGATTCTTAGAGTTAGCCTCCCTTATTCCTTGCTGGCAAGTGATTTAATCCTAATTGAAGCCGATATAGCTGTATTATTGGGACGAAATGATTTACATCACTGCACTGGCCCTAACCAAGGTTTCGGTGCTCTTTTTCTACCTCAAGGTCTTTCCGAAGCGGTCATTCCGTATCTGTGTCTGGGGACTCATCGCTTTCACCGTGGTCTGGGTGACTATCTACGATTTCCTTCTCGCATTCCAGTGTAAACCAATCTCTGGGGCCTGGCGAAGCTGGGATGGTGAATTTGAGGCCAAATGTCTTAGCATCAACATTCTGGGCTGGTCCGCTGCCGCCATCAACATCGCGCTAGACCTTGCAGTTATCATTCTCCCACTTCCGGAACTGTTCAGACTCTCCATGTCAACGAAGAAGAAGATGCAGATCTTGGCCATGTTTGCTGTTGGTTTCTTGTACGTGATTCTATTCAAGCCTCCTCTGAGGAGCCCATGCTGAACTGGTGTAAATAGCATCACCATTGTCAGTATCGTCCGCCTATATTCTCTTATTCACTTCGGCACCACGTCCAACGTTACACGTAAGTTGTTGTCCTTCCCATTCCGTTCTAACATATAGCATTTATATCCGACCCCGCTCAAGCCTGAGGGACAAGCTGACCGCCCCTCAATAGAGGACTACGTTGGAGTAGGATACTGGTCCACGATCGAGGTACCAGTAAGCGTCATATGTGCCTGCATGCCAGCTGTCCGGTCACTCTTTAGTTTGGTTCTGCCCCAGGTCTTCGGCACGACCCGCGCAAACGCCTCGAAATATGGAAGCTACGGCCCATCCAAACAGCTGGCCAGTGGCGGCAGCGGCCTAGCCAGGATCAGCGTCAAGAAAGAATGGACAGTGATGAGCAACCGTACCCACGAGAGTGATCCTGTGCATAGAGACAGTATCGAGCTCGTGAGCGCGGGCGAAGGGTTTGCCGTGAACGACGAGGCTCCGATGCGCAAGGTCACGCTAACGAAGAGGGAGGGCGAGTGGGGGAGCCGCAGTCGGAGCAGGAGCAGATTGGAGGATGAGGAGAGGGTGGCCCATTCTCACCACGCTATCTAGGGATACTACAGAGGGCTTTCAGAAGATTAGATTCAGTTTTGTTTTTAAATATCCAATAGACAATGTGCACCACAAGGTGCTGAAGGGTTAAACATTGTTGATTAGGTAAACACTAGAAACTTCCGCCAAAGAGGAATTTCGGCTGGGGGAATGGGACTAACCATGCTGAAATGCTATTGACATAACCTTTATTTGGTGTTTTTTGTCATATGAAAACAATTTCCATGCACGGGACACAAGTCTGAATAGGCTAACGTGATGGATTGTTATCTAATGCAACCTATTTGGTAGTCGCCTAGCTTGGTGGCATGAGCTGAGAATCCTCTTGGGTATGTTGTCTAACTCCTTCCAGGTAGAGCAGTGGTCTGTTTACCCTGTAACCTCCTACAGACATCAACCCTGTTGATCCATGCTGCCCTGGACGGCAAATGATGTGTAGAAGAGTACTCGTAAACAATGTAGGAACAAGTTCTCGGAGTGATACATAACCATATCACTGTCCATAGAGTGTGGTCTCGCTCAAAGTTATTGATAAACTATTGTGAGTTTTTCCATACCAAGTTGTCCGATATCTTGTACAAGTCGGTCTTTTACCTGCTGGCTTATTCGGAAACCGGGAGGTATGATGATCTTGATGGTAAGCTCCTCGCCATTCTCCTCGTAGTCAATCTTCAGGTTTGCAATATTATTTGGGAGGTATGGTTTTATTTTCTGTTCCCATGAAGTGCCTTGTCCATATGGTGGTGCCATGTTGGTCTGCCTGTATCTAGTTTTCGGATAGAGTTGTCGGGGTCGTGAATCTAAGTTCCTGATGGTGAAGATAGACTTGGTTTCTGTTTATGTGCGCCGGAGATCAGAAATAGCGAGTCCTAATTATGTATTAGTAGCGTCCATGAAATAGTAAAAAGGTCTAACAATTGAAAAAAAAAAAAAAAAAAAAAAAAAAAAAAAAAAAAAAAAAAAAAAAGTTGAGGCATTGTAATATTTTCCCATTTACCGTCCCCCACTTATTCTAGGGTATTGTGTTTGAAAATCTTTTGTCAGGGGCTATACTTACGAGTGAATTGGCTAGAGGTGTGCTGTTATAAGGCAATGCTACCCATCAAGAGAGCGAACATTTCTATTGAAAGGAGCTATATAAATAGCTGTTATATGAACAGAATGACTCTATTTTGTGTCATATCGTGCAATGAGCCATAAGTTGCCTGATGATGCTTGACATTGTTTGCAGTGACTCACTATCATCCAAGGCCCTAAAAGTTAGAGGCAGTCCGCGGATACAACTGCTATTCTGTTGGTTTTCTAGTGTTCCGGTCACCTCACGTATGATAATGGTAATATGGCTTGTTATTGTTCAATGAAGAGCATACAAATATCATCATTTCTTACTAATCAACTTCTTGGTCTAATATGATAAGAATCTATGCTTAAAATATCTGAATAAAGAACCGACGTTCATGGTAACCGAGAATGAACCTGTTTCACCAAAGAAATACATGAGGTTGTTAACTGAGTCATCAAAAGCTACCTGCAGACTGAACTCGGCAAATCATGGGACCCTTAGTCATAGGTTGGTTGCTACTGAAAACGAGATGAGTCTATCACTTTGTCATGTGCTTCAATTCACCAAGACAAACAGTTTGACATATGCTTCGCTAGAGACACCTTAGATTGAGACCTGTGCAACGTTGTGCACTGCTTTAAGTGTTACTTGATCATGAAAGTGAATCTGCATGACCATAATCATATTGACTAGGGACTAGGTATGTATTACCTTCATCTTCTGGTCTCAGCCTACTACGCGAGATGTTACCTACGAAGGAATACTTGAATGGAAATTCCCCATGGGTAAGGCTGAGTGTTGCAAGATGAATGTACGAGGTAGCAAACCAACACACTTATTGCACAAAGAATTAATTAAAAGGTTGTCATTTGAACAACCTTTACATACACAAAACTCAACGAAGATTCCTTACATAAGCTGAGAACTAGGCTCGCTCAACCTGGACTACATAGTAGTAAAATGATTAATGATGTCGGCTTATAGGGTGGCTGGTAGATATTTCAGGTGGCTATACAGTCAGGCAGCTCAGGGCAAAGCCATGCATAGACTCTAGTGATGATCCTTCCCTGATAGCAACTACCATGGGGCACTGGGTCACGGACCACCCCATGTGCCGGGACCGCAAAATAATAGCTATTACTAGTAAAACTCACCTACTTATAACACCTGTAATAAATTCAAATAAAATAATAAAAATATAAAACTTTTTCGTCTCTGTTCGAAATCTCTTAATTACCTAATATACCTAGTTGGAACTTTAGTTATCCGTCCAGAACGGGTGACTTTTGGGGTTTGAATTATAGCCTCAAGTTGTATATTATCTATATACGATACCTTCTCGTTAATAGGAGGAATAAATACACAAATCGTTTTTTTAATTACCTCTTCTTCCTGAATAACTTTAATGACGTTATAATCTAACTCCTTAACTAATTTATCGATCCCTATAAAGACCTTATTGGGATTTGGCTTATCCCGGCGCTTTTTGGGTTGCAAACGCTCGATTTGAGCCTCTAAAGTAGCAATACGCTAATTGCTGCTAATTATATCAGCTGCAACCTAATTTATACCCTTTGCTATTATGCTAAAAGTGTTCCTTGTTACTGGTATGCGTCCTTTTGTAAGATCTTTTACCTGACGCCCTATTTTTGGTGTTGAAAATTCCTTCTTTTTTTTGAGGCTTTCAGTTGCTAATATTATCAGTTTTTTGATATCCTCTTTATCCATTTGAATCTCTGGGTGACTTAATACCTTCAGGCGACTAATAAGCTATTGTCTTATTATTTTAAAGGCTGCCTTAATAATCTTTAGAGTCAAAGCCTCCGCTTTAGCCTTAGCATATATACGTATAAACTTTAGCTTATCAACCGGCGCAGTATTTATAAGACTTAAATGCCGATCTAAAATTCGGCGATAGGAATGCTTAAGGACATTAAAAGGCCCATTATCTAAAAGTTAAAGGCCGTAAGAAATATGTATAGGGAGAAAACAAAAGTAGATGTTATTGAAAAAATATATCTTCATAAATTTATTCTAAAAAAGGATCGTTAGTTTTAAAATACCACCAAAAATTAAAATTTAGTCCAAAAAAATCGAAACCAACTATATTCAATAAAGAATTGAATAAACTTACTGTTATATAACTTTTGTGTCCATCCAAAATGATTAGTCGTGCCTTTGACTGACTATTTATAAGTGGATCGGTTTAAGGAATAAATATATCCTTAAGCCATTTAGTTATAATGTGGTTATTAGTCCAGCCGTTTTTTAAGCAAATAAATTTCTAATTAGTAATTTTTTTGAATTCCTTTTTAAACCAGCTTATTTGTAGCTCTTTTCCTTTGAAAATGATGCCAGGAGAGAGTGCAACGCCTGTAGCGCTAACGCATTCGAGAAAGGAGGACTACCTGCGGCCTTGTGCTGATTTTAGGTAAGCTTTTTGTATGGCTAAGCTTCCTAAAACAAGCCTATCGAGGCCTAATTATTTCTGTTAGTTTTTTATTGCAGATTTAAGTTATTTAAGTTAAAGAAGGTCTCTTATTATAACTAGACATTATACCCCCCTTATCCAAATTATATATTAGATAAGGCTAAATCCAGCTATACTCCTTGTCTCTAATATCGAAATACCAGTTAACAGCCTTCGGGGTAAAGCTATTAAAGCGTGCGGCTTTAATTCTGCGGCCAATTTTGTTATAAATTACAGGATTTCGCTTTATAAGGTAGTAAATCCAGTTTTTTTCTGGAGGCTTCGTATTACCGGCAAATTCCTTAGCAATTGCACGTACATTACTGTAAGAGGGAGCAAATCCGAGTGATTCCTGACGTAATATTCATTTAACTAGCTGTCTCTCGTGTTCTTTTAATAGATATTAGCCTCGATCGGTTTTATCTACTGAAATTCGGCCGTTTATGCGAGCTGAAAGGGTGGTTCGAGAGATACCCTATTTCTGGGCTAATTTTCGCAAAGAAACACCATTATCTGTAATATCGAAAATGGCATTAGCCATCTAATCCTTATTATAAGACGGCATAGTAATCGGAGGTTGTAGTATTAAGATATAACTGAAAGACTTGAGGAGGAAAGAGAGGCTATATATATATAGATTTACGTATATTTCACTCCTCAATTTAACCCCTTTCCCCTAACGGAATAAATTCAAAAAAATCATATATTAATCGTCGTTCAAATGTCTATCACTACACAAAACGATCCATGGATACCTTCATTTTTAACCCGAAAACGTATAAGTCAAGGTAGAGTGTTTTAGGTAGAAACGGCTGATTTTTGCGGTCCCGGCACATAGGGTGGTCCGTGACCCAGTGCCCCATGGTACCATGATGTCAATTTCACCATATTTTATGGCCCTATAGATATTTGTAACAAGGGCTATGATTCAGGGCTTGGAATATATCAATTTGACTAATAATTCTCTAGGGCCTCTGAGGGTGCTGATAGTTCTAAATTTCAATCTAAGTCTGAAGGTCGGCGACAGGTCTTATATAGACCTGCTGCCGCGGTACGTATTCCTAGTACGTATCCTGTCTGTTGCCGACGTACCATGGATCCCGACCATTCGGGACACCCTAGGTGCCGGGACCGCAATAACTAAATTCCGCCATATAAAAGTCACCATATTTAAATAACAATAGAAAATCAATAACTTGTCTAAAATAAAAATAAAAATTACCGTTTAACAATATTTCTCTTAATTAATTTGTTAGTTTATTTGGCATTTTGATTATTCTGCCGGAACGAGTTTGTTTTATAGGTATAAATAGGACCTAAATAAAGGAATCTTCCTCGGAATCCTCCTTCTCGGAATCTTTCTCTTTTATATTATCTATAATAACTATAATTTCCTCTTAAGTATTATTTATAGCTTTATTATCTTTTTGTTTCTTTTTTTAGATTTCTTAAAATGTCTAAAAGTGTTAGTTTGGATTAAAAACTCGCCGTTTTTTTCTCTTTAGCTTTAAGCGTTCAACCTTTTTTTTTAAACGCTTAATTTCCCTGTTTTTTAATAATAAATTTATATTTGACTTTTTTATATAATTAGCAAGCTTGCGGATCTTATAATTAAAACCTGGTGTACGTCTTTTAGCTAAATCTCTGATTTAACGTCTTATAGCTAGTGTAAAAATTATATCTATATGAGCTTGCTAAGATTTAGTTGTATTTACCTCCTTTTTGTCTTGTTAGATTTCTGGATAACTTAAAGCCTTTTTTTTTAATATTGGCTAATTTCTTATAACTTTAAAGCTAAAGCAGATATTTTTTATGGTTAAAGCCTTATTTTTAGCTTGGGCATAAGTCCTTATAAAATTTAGCTTATCTATCGGAGCTAAATCAGTCTAATAGTTATATTTCTTTAACAGATCTCGATATCGGCGTTTAAGCTAATTAAAAGAACTATTATCTAATGGTTAAAGGCTATGGGAGGTATATACTGGAAGGAAGTAAAAGAAAATGTTATATTTAAAGCAAGTAGTTATAAAGGCATTCTAATTAAGTAGGGTTAGTTATATACTTTAATATTAGCCTATAATAAATTTAAAAGAAATCGGAAAAATATAAAACCAACTGGAATAAATAGAAAATCGAATAAACTTACTGTTTTATAACTCTTGTGTTTATTAAGAATAATTAGCCGTAATTTTATTCGGTTATTAGTAAGAGGCTCGGTTTAAGGTATAAACACCTATTTAAGCCAGTTGATAGCAATCCTATTATCAATCTAACCTTTTTCTAAGGTAATATAATGCCAAAGAGCTATTTTCTTAAATTTTCTTATAAACTAAGTTATTTAAAGCTTTTTACTTTTAAAGATAATACCTGGTTTGAAAGCAATGCCAGTTACGCTAACGCATTTAAGAAAAAAGGTTTATATACAGCTTTAAGGGCTTTTTAAAAACGCTCGTTTTATTACTAAACTGCCTAAAACTAAGCAATCAAAACCTAAAGCACATAATTAGTGTTTTAACGCTAAATTTCGATAATAAAGGCTTATATACTATATATAGTTATTAAGCTACCTTTATCCATATTATAAATTAGCTTAAGAGGGATAAAACTATACCTACCCTCTCGAACTTAAAAATATCAGTTAACAGTTTTTAAAATAAACAAATTAAAGCGTAAGGCTTTAACTCTTTGCCCAATTTTAGTTAATATCGAAAGATTACGCTACATAAAGCCTTAGGTCTAGTTTTTACTTAAAAAAGCTAAGGCACTAGCTATAACGCGTATAATAGCACGCATATTCGAATATAAAAGGGTATAACCTAATATTTCCTAATTAAGAATTTATTTAACAAGCCGTTTTTCTTATTATTTTATAAGATAATTGCTATAATTAAATTTAATTATTAATATCTTACCATAAATACGTGCGGAAAAGGTCGATTATAAGATACCCTATTTCTAACCTAATATATAAACTAACAAATTATTTTCTTAAATATCTATAACGGCTATAATGTTATAAGGCAGGGAATTACGGGTATTAACAGCAGCTTAAGAGCCACTAAATATAATGGGCTGTGCCGTAATAGGGAATATCGGCGATTATAAGCCGATATAGCAGCACAGCTTTCGAAAGCTAGTATAAATGCTTTCGAGCTATATCGATATACCTTTTTGATTTTCTTTTTTTCTTTAGTTAGAAAATAAATACTTATTTGATATTATAAAATTACATCTTAACGTAATAACCTTTTATATATTTTCTAACTTACTAACTCCCGAGCTGTATTAAAATAAATTAGAATATTAAAAAAAGCTTTAAAATAGCCCCCTAATAATCCGGAAATACCGTTAGCGAAATACGCGAAAGCATTAAATACTTAGGTCTATTAAATTTATACCCGCCTCGAACAAATATACGTAATATTAAAAGCGGTATTAAAAAATAATTCGGAAAAATAATAATTAAAATAAATAGTTTACGAATAAAAACTAAAAAAATAATAAGATAAATTATTATAACGCTAAACGGTTTTAAAAATATAATTACAAAAAAATCTCGACTTATTAATTATATAAAACGCAAATATAATAAAAAGTGCTCCCGTATAAAACTCTCGGGATTTTTAAAAACCCTAAGGATAATTAGCCTAAATAAATGTGAACTTTTAGTTAGGAAATCTTTAGCTAAAAAACCTTTAAGCATTTTTAGTACCCGCCTTAATAATTACTGCGGCCCCGGTACTTAAACGTAAGTTATTATTATAGCCCGAGAAGTTCGGGGGTAAATATAGCCGTTATCCCGTATAAAAGATATTAATAAAGTATAAGTTTTAAAAAGATATAAAATTTATAAAAAGGAATTAAAATAAATAATATAATATTTATAAGCGGCTCGAAAATAATATATAACACGTAATAAAGTTATATTATATTATAAAAGAATTTAATAAGATATATAACTTAGCATTTTTTTTTAATACTTATCGAACGTTTATAAAAACTATAATAAAGCTATTAAAACGGGGGGCAAATTATATAAATGCCGCTAGTTCGCTAATTAAACTTTTATATTTTTTTATACTAATTTCGAGCGACTACTAATAAAAGTAGGGGGTAATATATAAAATAATAAAGCGAAGCTCGTATTTATTAAAAAAATAATTAACAATAAATTTAAAAACGCGTTAGTTTTAGTAGCGTTACTAAATATTTACTAAAACTAGATTTATTAAATAATAAATATTATAGCCTAACTTAAGAAATCGTTATTTTATTATAGCGGGAATAGTTTAAAAAGCGGGACTGTACCGGGTAAATTACTTTTTCCGGGCCTACCACTTTTTACCCTTAATCGCTTTAAAACTAATTATAAAAGCAATATATTAATAACTGGTATAGCTGCGTTAATAAAAAGCTAGCGGGCTAAATAAGTAATAAATAAAAAATAAAACGCTTAAATAAAACGCAAAAAATGCTTACGATATAAAAAAAAGGCTACTTATTTAAGAAATATATTTATTATTTTATAAAACTATTTACTTATATTAAAATTAATATAATAGCAGGTTATAAATCTAAAAAAAATAAAGCCGAAAAAACACTAAAAAAGTAGGAAAACGAGTAGCTTTTAAATAAAATCGCGCTTAAAAGTTTAATATAACGGCAGAAAAAATTAATATAGCCGAGCAGCTTATAAACGGGAAATCTTTTATAATCGATATATATTTAAATTAATAATTATATATAAAAACTTTTATAGATTTAAGATATAAATATTATATTATTATTAGCGAAAATATAATAAAACGCCTAAAATTGCCGCATATATTTATCCGGGAAAAAACGGTAAAAAAAGTTATTTATAAAAAAAGATTAAACGTTTCGGGTATAATTTGCGAGATAATTTATATAAAAGCTAACTTTAATAAATATAAATTAAGGATATTTATATATATTATACCAGGTTTAAATTATTTTATAATATTAAAAAAGCTTTAAATAAAATATAACCGGGTAATATATATAGCGTACGAATATATATTATATATAAGAATTACCGGAAACCTAAGAGTATAAGAGAAAAAACACTTCCTAAAAACCACAAAAATCCGCAAAACTCGGGAGGCGCTTTATATTAATATAATATATTTCGCAAAAAAAATAAAAAGAGCTCGGAAATAAAAAAAGCTAAAAAAATAAGTAATAGTTTAATAAACGGCTATATTTATTATTATACTAGCGGATATTAATAAAGCTTTAGCGCTTAAAAAAAAACTAATATTTAAAAGAATCTTCTTTTTTAGTTAAAAAGCTAAAAGTAGTTATTCGAGAAAAAAAAAGGCAAGAATTTTCTGCCGTACTATATAAAAGCCGATTATAAAATTAACTTAAACCGTAATAAAGCGGGCAAAAAATTACCTACCTTTTAGAAGCTATTATATAATATATCCCGGGAGAAATTATTAACGTTACGGAAAATATTAATTAAACTATTGGATAAAAGGTATATTTATACAAATAGCTTGCCTGTAAAAGCTTTTATATTTTTCGTCCGAAAACCGAACGGCAGACTTTATTTTTATTATAATTATAAAATACTAAATAATATTACTTAGCGGGATCGGTACCCGCTTCTATTTATATAAAAAACGCTTAAAACTTTTTCGGAAATAAAATAATTTTTTAAAATAAATATTAAATCGGCTTTTTATAAAATTAAAATTAGGGAGGGAAATAAATAAAAAACGGCTTTTTATACCTGCTTTAGGCTATTTAAGTAATTTATAACCTTTTTTAGCTTAACGGGTACTTTTATAACGTTTTAGTATTACGTAAACGGTACGTTAAAAAAATATCTAAATATTTTTTATTTAATATATATAAATAATATATTGATTTATTTTTTTAGGATAAAAAAAAATTATATCGATAAAATAAAAAAGGTATTAAAATATTTAAAAATAGCAGGTTTAAATTTAGATATAAATAAATGTAAGTTTATAATAACTATTATAAAATATTTAAGATTTATTATTAAAACAGAAAAAAAGGTCTATATAAATCCGGCTAAGGTATAAGTAATTAAAAAATAAAAGCCTCTTAAAACGTTTAAAAAAATTTATAGTTTTTTAAAATTTACAAATTTTTATCGGGATTTTATTAAGAACTATATAAATTTTATTACCTTTTTATCGGTATTTATAAAAAAAGAGATACCGTTTTAATAAAAACTTTCGGAAAATCTAATGTTCGAAAATTTTAAATAAACGTTTTTAAAAAAACCGGCTTTAGTATAATAAGATCTCGAACAAAAAATAATAATCGAAATAAACTATTCGGGATAAACTTACGGGAGGTATTTATTATAACGTAATAAACGAGAGATTTTATTACCCGTAATTTATTATTTTAGGCGCTTAATCCCGGCAGAAATTAATTATAAAATTTATAATAAAAAGCTACTAATAATTATAAACTATTTACAAATATAAAACGCGGAATTATAAAACGTAACTTTAATATTTATAATTTTATTTAATTATAAAAATCTAAAATATTTTATAATTTTTAAAAAACTTTTTAAGCGATAAATATATTAGTTAAAAAAATTAATACGTTTTAATTTCCGATTGAAATTTTACGTTAGACACTTAAATATTAAATCTAACGTTTTTTTATAGCGCAAATAAAACCTGCTATAAAAAATATAAAATAAAAGGTATAAAAAACGGGAATTCTAACTATTATAAAAAAAATAGTTATTTTATATATAATTTAGAAAATATAAACAAGCGAGAACTATTAAAATAAGGTATATTTAATTATACGGATAAAATATTTCGGAAAATAAAGAAATTTTTAAATATAAGAATTTATAATTGTTATAAAATATAAAGGTAATAAAAAACCCGAGTTATACGTAAGCAATAAAAGCGGTAGCTTAAAAAAACCGAGCGTTTTTTAAAAACCTAAATATAAAAATATCGTTATCGGAATATAATATTAATAATAAAAGTCGACTATATTTTTATAAATATATTTAAATCTTTAATTAAAAGCCGCTCCGTATTACTTTAATATAAAATATTTATAACTTATACCTAATAAAATACCCGGAAAAAGAAAATATATTAGTAATACTTTCGAGAATGTTTTACTGGCTTAAAATATCGGCGTTTATAAAACGCTTTTATAGAAATTGTAATATTTATAAAAAAAAACGGTATAACGTAACTAAAAAAAAAAGGCTTTTAAAATTGTTATTTATTTTAAATCGATTTTATAATAAGCTATTTATCGATTTTATAACCGACCTATTAGCTATTTCTAAATAAAACCTTATTTTTATAATAGTAATTTTTAATCGATTAAAAAAGCAGGTTATATTAAAAGCTATAATTTTAATAAAGGCGGAAATATATACCGAATAGTTTATAAATTATTATTAAAAATATTATAGTTTTTCTTATATTATAACTAGTAATAAAAGATTTAATTAAATAAGGCGGTTTTAAAAATAGCTTTATTTATTAGTAGGAATTAAGTAGTATTTATTAATTATATTTTACCCGGAAACTAACGGAGCTACTAAATAAGCGAATTAAAAAATATTAGCATATTTTCGAACGTTTATATTATATGTTTAATTTAAATAAAGCTTATTACTACCGGGAGCGATATTTGCGATTAATAACCGAAATATTATAACAATAAAATTAAGTCCTTTTTTTATACTTTATAAATATTACGTAAAACCTATTTTAATAATGAAATATACTTTAAAACTTATTTCCAAATCGCGCGTGCGGGCGGAAGTTTTTATCTAACGTTTAAAAAAAGCAATAAAATTTATATAGGCCGCAATAATAATTACGTAATAATAATAAAAAAATATAGCTAATAAGCGGCGATTTTTTATAAAATAATTCCAAATAAGAAATAAAGTATAATTAACGCTTAAAAATATTTCTATATTTTAATTTTTATAAAAGCTAGCATAATTATATATTAAATATAAAATAACGCGCGTTATTAGCTTTTAAGTTATAAAATTAAATATACCGAAAGAAATATATAACCGGTTTTATATTAAACTTATTTATTACGTAAGAAATAATCCCTTACTTTTTTAAAAAAAATGAAAATATATAATCTTTTTTTATAGTTAGTAAAAAAGGAAAAAAAAAAAAAACAAAATAGCAGGTAAAAAAAATTATTCGAATAATTATTAAACGGAAAAAGCAAAAAAAAACTAAACAAATACTAATAAAGTAGGTAGGCTATACGGCTTTAATATAAAAACCGCTCGAAAATTTAAGAAATACCGAAATAATAAATTATTTTAAAGAAAATTATAATAATATAAAAACAAATAATAAGCCTAAGACAATTAGTATAAAAGAAAGGGCAAAAATTACATTTATGTAGCGATTATATAATTAATAAAATATTAGTAAAATATAAAAACAAAAAAATATAAATAAAATAAAAAAATATTATAAAAAATTATAAATTTTTTATTATTATAAATAACGCAAACGTTATTTTTAAATAAATAATAAATAACCCTCTTTATTTACGTAATTTTTTTTTAGCAAACCGATAACTAAAATTATTATAAAACCGACTAAAAAACGTAATAAATTTAACCGAATAATATATTTATATTAGCCGGGAACTAATAGTTTAGCTTATTTTCTTTATTATTTTTTTTTATTTATATTTATCGCTTTTTTTTTTATTTTTACGGGAGAAAGTTTAAGGAGGTAGTTATAGTTATAGCAAAAAATATTAACGAAAATAAAGGAAACGCGCAAGCGAGGGTTATGCGAGCTGCGCTTAAACGAAAGGTTTATAATAATAATAAAGGCGGGCGGAACGGGCCGAAAAAAAAAACCGGAAACGGAAATATATATATAAGCGGCAGGCCCGGCGTTATTTATTATAAAATACGTAATAGCTATAATATCGCTAATATTATTAGCGATACGCTCGAGCGGGCGAACGACTTTCTTAAACGCAGCTATAAATTACTTTTATATAGCGTATAAATTAAAAAAAATTACGGAAAAATAAAGTAAAAACTTATATACTATTTTTATTATTATTAAACCCCGGCCCGGCTTAAAGCTATAGCGTTTATTTTAATATATTTGAAATATATAACGGCGTTAATAACGCGTTACGCCCGCGTTCCGGCCGACTTTTAAACGGCAATAAAAACTAAATAAAAAAAATAAATAACGGAAGTACTATAAAAAAGCGGGAAAAATAAATAACCTATTAAAATTCGAGTTATCGTAAATTCGATAAACTTTTATTAAAATAATAGCGAAAAAGCGAATCTCGGTATTTATAAATAGTTATAAAACGGAATTAAAAAGCGGTATTTAAACGGAAAAAATAAAAGGTAATTTATAATAAAACAGTTATAACCTTTAATATATTTTATATATTATATATTATAAACAGCTAAATATAATTAACATTATATTTAAAATATTTTAGGACTAAAAAAGAAAAAAAAAATTTATAGGTTTAATTAAAATAAAAAGCGAAAGGGTTTTTAATTATACGGCCGATATAAAGGCAGTATAAGATACGACATATAAAAAAAAAAAAAAGCCGTAAAAATAACGCGAACGGGCGGCCTAAAAGCAATAAAGCGGGAGGGAAAACGAGACAAAAATATAGCGGCGGCAGCGAAAATAAAAATAAGCGAAAATAGCGGTAGAAAAAAAAAGGCACGTTACGGAAACATTACGGAAAAATATATTAATAACCTAAATAATAAAAAAATAAAAAAATTAAAAAATTAAAAATTTAAAAAATTAAAAAATAAAAAAATAAAAAAATAAAATAAATAATTAAGAAAATAAGTTTTTACTTATAAATAGCCTAAAAAAAGAAAAAAAGAAAAAGGAATTTCGAGAGAAAAACCTAAAATATTTAAGCGATTTTAAAAAAGGATTAATCGCGCGGCTAATTATAAAAATTAATTATATATTACGTTAGTTATATATTTAAATTAATTAAAAATAAGGATTAATTTATTGATTTAAAAATAAATTTAACTATTAAATAAAAAACTAATTAAAAACGGAAATCGAGCTTTAATTTTACGCGCGTTTATTTTACACTCGATTAGCTAATAGTAATATAAAATTAGGAACTTTTATAGCAAAAAAATTCTTTTATAAAAATACCCTTATATTATTTCCCAAACCGGCTTTAATTAATAATAAAATAAATTATTAATAACTAAAAAAGCCGATAATTAACAAAAATCTATATATATCTTATATTCGGGCATAAAAAACGCGATATAATCGCGCAAAAAGTAAAGAGAGGGGTAATATAATAAGCTATGCCGTAATAAGGAATATCGGCGATTATAAGCCGATATAGCAGCACAGCTCTCGAAAGCTAATATAAATACTCTCGAGCTATATCGATATATTTTTTTGATTTTCTTTTTTTCTTTAGTTAGAAAATAAACACTTATTTAACATTATAAAATTATATTTTAACGTAACGGCCTTTTATATTAAAAGCCCCCTAAAGCCACTGTTATGGCATAGGTTAAGCATAGGATTAAGGTGTGGCCCGTGCGCATTACGTAATTAGCTTGGACCCCACACCTGGTATGTATAGTAAATTTCTCGGCCGACCTTTTAGTTTAGATTCCTTTTTTTTTCCTCCATCTTAGTATTATATAAAATACACAGGAATTAGGTCGCTAAGCCACTTTAACCCTTGTAACACGTGACAGCCACGTTATAAAGCACTTCATAAAGTATTTATAAGGCATTTTATAAAGCAATTTATAGTGGATTATATACTTATATTTAGCTGACTTTTTTTTTTATATCTCCTTCACTTTTTTATTATAAATAATAATAGATAAAAAAAACAATAAATATTATTAAGTAATTATATACATATAGCTTTAGCAGCTAATATACACTTATTTTAACTTGATATCTTACTTTCGATTTACCTTATTACTTTATCTTAAGATATTTAGCTTACTTTTAAATAAGCTTTAACTTTTTTACCTTTTAATTAATTAAGTAAAACAGTTTTTTTTAAAGTATTATAAGTTACGAAAACATAGAATTTACTAACAATAGCTACTTAAAATATATCTTATTTTATTAAACTTACTTTATTTTTATCCGATATATCGCACGCGACTATTTTATTTTATCCGATAGCCACTTGTCTTTTATACAAATCAAACCAAGCCATATACTCGATCGATAGCCAGCCAGCTACTTTTATTTATATTACATTTACGTCACTTATTACCCACAATTTACAAATTTTCTTTTTTTTTTATATACTAGGATACTAGGAACACAGAGCGCGATAATACTAAAAACACCAGACCGTATATTTTTGCATACAAACCTGTCCATTTTATATAGGCAACGGTGACAAGCTAATTATGCTTGGTATGTGGCTGGATGTAGCCAGCTATTGACACGTATACAATTTATATGGACGACGATATCGGATGACACTTTTATATACCTTGATACACCACATCACTTGAATGCTACCTTTAGCAGCAAGGGAGGCTGTTAGCTGCTGCTGCTGCTGCTGCTGCTGATAGCTGTGGCCTGCTGACCTGCTGTCACCTGCTGTCAGCTGCTAGGGAGGCTTACAGGGAGGTCACCTGACCTGACCTGCTGCTGCTGATAGCTGTGGCTATCT
>MU385747.1:0-497557 GCA_022497155.1 Whalleya microplaca | reverse complement strand
ATTTAATTTAATATATTAATAATATATTTAACTTAATATATTAATAATATAATTTTTATTAAATTATATTTAATATATATATATTAAAAAAGTCCCTTTTATTAATTATATTTTTATTATTTTTATAATAAAATTGCGTGATTTTTAAAAACGGAAGAAATAATTTAAAATTTTAGGCGGCCTTACTTTTTTAACTACCAGCCCCACTTTCTTTCGCTTAAATTCCAACATTTACTCTAGTAGCTTCTTATAATATTTTTAACCCTTTAATAATTATATTATAGTTATAATATTATCCCTAATCCCACTTTATTATTCCTAAAAGCCTAAAATAAATATACGACTATAAAATATATAAATTAATTGTAAAATAATTAGTTTCTAATTAATTTTAATACTATATTTCCGGTCGTAAAATAGCGTAAGCTAGATAATAAACTTTTTATTAATCCGAATACTTAAAAAGCTCGGGAGCGAAAAAAAAATCTTAATCTTATAATTTTTGATATAAAAAAAGCCCGCTATAATTTAAAATAAGTAATTAAATAATAATTTAATACTTAGCAAAAAAAAAATCCCATTATAACTAATCGCAAAACCGAAATTTAAAAATAAGCTATAATAATATAAGTCGAAATAAAATAATATATATTTGATTATTTTAGGATTATTTCTATTTTAATTTCCTTTAGTTCTAAAAAAAAAAATATCCTAATTAAATCGCGCGGAAATATTCCGAGATTTCCGAAGGCTTCGATAATAATAATGCAAATTAAATTAATATAAACGAAAGATTAAAAAAAAAGTACTATTTCCGTAACGAAAAAAATAACTTTAAACGGTATAACTTTACCGATTAATATTTTTATTTTTTTTTGCTAATATATTTTTTATATCTAACTAAAAAAAATATCCTAAAACTTAATACACAAATTTAAAAAATATATTTAATATTTAATTATTTCGTAATTATTTTATAATTTTTATATATTTATAATTATTAAATAACTTCTACCTTTTTAAAAAAGCCCTAAATTACCTTGTATTAAAAAATTAAGCGAAAGCGACTTTTTTTTTTTACTTATAAATAAATAAAATATAATAAAAATAATAATTAAATTTATTACTCGCGAACTTTTCCGCCTTTAAAAATATATAAACCTATATCTTTAAAAAAATAACCGCAAAAACGATATTAATATTAAAAATATATAAAAAATTACTTAAAAAATAAATTAATTAATAGTTATAAGTTGTTATAAAATTATTTTATAATTATTTTATTATTTTAATTTTTTTAGGGCGCTAAATATAAACCTTACCGCATATAAAAAACTAGCTAATATATTATTATCGATATTTTATATATAAAACTTTATTAATATAAAAATTATTTTAAGTAAATATTAGACGCTATTAATTTTACTATCGCTAATAAAAATCGGTTTAAAATATTACAAAACTAGTAGGTTATTTAAACGAAAAAAAAACTATATATATTTAAACTTATTTATATTTTTTTGCCTAAACTTTTTATATCGCTAAAAAAAAAACTTCTTTTATATTATTTATTCCGCTTTATATTTTCCGATATTATAATTTAGAAATAATAATTTCTATTACGTTATATAAAATAGAAAAATATCGGTATTATTTGCGATATTTAGGCATTCCGTTTAAGTAAAATTGGGAATAATATTTGTTTTTAATAATTTCGTTTATCGAAATTAGTTAAAATTAAACCTACTGATACGGGGCCCTACGGGCCCCTACCCCTCAGGGCTAGCTTAGCTTAGATAAGATAAGGTAGATAAGAAAGATAAGAGATCTTAAGCATTTAGGGTGCAGCTCCGCTGCAACCTAAATGTCAGATCTCCATCTTTCGTACAATATACTACTCCACCCCATACATTCTGTATTACCTACTATAACTTTAAAATACGTTATTAATAAAATAATTATAAAATAATTTAATATATTATAACATTTATATTAATAAAGTACGTTTATATCTTAATTTTTATAATAGCTTTTTTCCTAAAATTACCGGATATAAAACTATTATTTAAACTAAACTAAAAAAATTTCTAAATATAAATTAAATACCCGATACTCGTTTTTTTTTTATTATATACTGTATTAGTTTCCCTAATTTCCGTCTCTATAAAAAGCTATTTAATTCGATTTAAAAAATATTATAAGAGATTATAAAATAATCTTATAATAATATCGAAAAACCGTCGAATCGTTATTTCCTATTACCCGAATATATAAGTAATTAGTTTGATAAAAATATTAAAACTATTACTCGTAAACTAATTTATCGTATTAAAGAACTATTAGA
This sequence comes from Whalleya microplaca, assembly GCA_022497155.1. Classification (NCBI taxonomy): domain Eukaryota; kingdom Fungi; phylum Ascomycota; class Sordariomycetes; order Xylariales; family Xylariaceae; genus Whalleya; species Whalleya microplaca. Next base: position 495,213 of record MU385747.1, on the reverse strand, counting down.
TAGGGCGTTTTTTAAAAAATTAATACTTTTTATAATACTATTAAAAAAAAACTCGACTCTTATTATAGCTAGCCGTATATTAAAATTAGAAATATTTAAATTAGGTCGGAAAAATGTAAATAATAAAAAGCTTAATAATTTCTTAATTTTAGTTTATTAGCCGGAACGTAACTAATTAAATATTAATAAGCTATAATAAAACTAATTTCTAATAATATCTAATTATTTATAATTATTTTAATATTATTTTATTATATTAAAACTTACTTTTATAAATAGCTATAATATAATTAATTAATATTTTAATTTCTTATATAAAACTTAATAAAACTAAGTTTTTTTCGTAAAAGTCTTATAAAAGTCCCACGTATTTTTTAATTTATAGATAGAACTATTATAAGTAGTCCCATTAATTTTTATTAGTCCTATAGGACTCCTATAAGAAAAAAAAATTCCTATGGGAGTCTTACGGGACTATGGGACCAACCCCGTGGGTGGGACTTGTATAGGTCTAGTTGTTGTTACTGCGTAATTACTATCTATTACCCCGTACTAATACTACAACTACTCAACTGGGCTAAATGGTGCGCCGCCTGGTCAGCTATCACAGATCGCACCCGAGCTTTCTCTTGCTGCCCCTCCATCACTGCCCCGTTAGGCAGACTTGGGCAGCCTCATCTCCATGACGGTCTCATTCTCAAGAGCGTTATACGTGTAAGTCTTGGTCAGAACCAGGCCCGCGCTCTCGGCAAGTTCACGCCACTCGGCCTCGGTGCGCTCCATGCTCGCAAAGGCACCCAGCATAGTCAGGTCGATGGACGAGGCAATGAAGCCGACGCCCTTCTCAGGTAGCACAGTCTCGTCAACAAGCAAGACCGAGTCTGGAGCCATGGCATCCTTGATGTTGGAGAAGAGCAGCTTGACCCTGTGTGGAGGGTGGTTGTGTGGTACCCCACGCATGAAGTAGAACTTGGCTCCTATTACCCTTGTCAGCTGGAATCTGGACTGAAGATGGAGAGATCGGGAGATCGGGAGAGGATTGATAGAGCTCGTGTAAGATATGCCCACATACCCTTGATCGGCTGCGGCGTAAAAAAGTCGTGGGCCAGGTTTTCGACCCCCGGAGTCGGCAGCGCCTGTGCCACGGTGCCCGGCAGGTCTTCCAGGATGATACGGCCCGGTAGATCGGGATACTTTTCCTTGAACTGCGCGCACTGGTGGCCGATGCCACCACCGACATTGACATACAGAGGCCGTTCCGGATCGGTGAGGCCGGCGGCCTCTTCACGGACTGGGTATACGGCCAGCCATGAGAGCTCGGCTTGGCGGCGGAGGGCCATATACTTATTGAAGTGATCCAGCTGCTCGGGATGCTCGACCATGTACTGGAAAGGATGAACCTTGGTGTTGAAGGCGTAGTGGAATGCCGTGTTCGTCTCGTCTGTGGGGTTTTTGTAGCCAATCTCCTTTAAATATGCAGGAGTCTCCTGATACTGCTTGGCTACGATTCCGTAGCTGTACATTTACAGAGGCGTTAGCTGTGCACAAACAGAGGAGCATCACCATGTCGGCGCCGACGTACTAGTGGCCGATTGCGGCTTCCGACAGGTCCTCACACAGGTTACGGGTGATGTTGTTGGCTTCAAATGTGCCCACGTCAACTTCGGTAACGACATTGATGGCATTAAAGTAACGCAGAAGTCTCTCTAGACGCAACGGTCAGGGGATTTGATGGAACAGGGCTCCAGGTGCACTAGCGAATTCATACTAATAAGTTGGGGACTAGCGTTGGCCTGTTCAGCAACCTCCTGTACAGTCACAGGGCCCTTGGCCGCGACCAGAAACTTAAAGATGTTCAAATCATAGCCTAGCTGGATAGATGCTTTCTCGAGATCCTAGTAGAAATCAGTGTCCGGGCAGACCATCATTGTATTTCTTTTAGCGTCTCACAAGGTGTCCAAATCTATGGGTGGTGCCAACAGTATCCTCGAGCGAGTCCGCAGCTTTCCGCAGCGAGTCGATGATGCCTCGACGCGTATATCTGTCGGCGGAAGACGCCAGCTGCGAGATCTGAGATAGAAGGGCATCCATGGGGGGCATAATATTGTAGGGGCGGATCGGCCTGCCTGGTTAGGATGGGCTACAAAGAGATATGTACTGATGGATTTGTTCACCCGAGGCACGCCCTTTGTGAAGCGGAAGTTGACCTGACGTGTCTTACCTCATATACCATCAAGCGCTGTGCGGAGTTTGCTGCGCCTCTTCTCTATTCATCTAGCCAGTGAGACGCAAGATACCCTACGATAACGGGCGCCGTCGGCATTGAAATGGTACTTTGGGGGCTGCGCGTTTGTTTGGACGAGAGAGCTCTATATGTAAGCCTGGTCACGGGCTAGCTACGCTCGTCACCTTCCTCTGCTCTCTATGTGCCCCCCTGTGCCAGCTACCTGCACTCCCAATCCCGCTCCACTCCCAGTCCAACCTCGCTGCCTCGTCTTCGCGGCCAGATCTAATCCCTGCCATGACGTCTCATAGAGTAGCATTGGGATGCTGTGGCAGCTGTAGGTAGGGGAGGGATTCCTTCAAGGCTTCGTGAAGCCTGGATTACGAAAAGCGACTATATCAAATAATCCTATAGATAACGGATTAGCCTTGTTATATAAAGAATTTATATATGTATTATTAAATAGTTTAAAATTTATGATTATTAAGATATGCCATGTTTGAATAAAGATTGAAGTAATGGCCATTGTATTTCCCTTTAAGTACGTAAGTTGCATCTTGTCTGGTCGAGATAGGGTAAGCAAGTGAGAAAGTTGAATGGCCAATACAGGGGCGGTTGGTAGTCAGCGCGTCCATTTCCGAAATACAGCTGTATGTAATTATCCCTAGTAGCTAAATTACGAGTAAATTCTACTGTCGAGTCTATCATACTTGAAGAGCTGGACACCTTGAACACAGGAAAAGCCACCAGCCTAGGATTCTCATGGTGTTTTGACCGATAAGTATGACTGCATGTACTAGAATCAAGGATAGCACAGCTGAATAGACTCCATGTACGAAAGTAGGCAGTAGAGCCGACCTAGCTTACCACCACGACTTCCGCGAGTAACATCGTAGAATCCTTCCTATATTTTGCGTGATATCTGCCAGACTTTACTATTCTCTCACAGACCGAGCTTTGATCAACAGAGTCAGTTTTCGAGAGTATAGCCCTGAACTCTTAAACGTACTCGATTCACCGAGCATAGGAACATGTTGTGGACGATCCAGTCATCGACTTTGGTTGTTGCAGCCGCAGGGCTGCTTCTCCTTCAAGTCCTCATCAAGTTGAGACAGTGTAAGCCGCGCAGCGGACTAATGAGCAAGATCGATACCGTAGGTGTCTCCCCGAAACATGGCATCGTCTCATGGCCCGTCGCCATCGCGAAATCGGTAGTAGCGATGCAAGAAACCATGCGCGAAGGCTACGAAAAGTTCTCCAAGTACGACAAGCCTTTTGCACTCCCTACTATGTCGACCGGCGGGGCTGTGCTCGTGTTGCCGCCTTCGATGTTGCACCTTCTCAGGAAGCCTAGGGATGAAATTTCAGGCTACAATGCTCTGATCGATAACGCTCAGTTTCGGTATCTCATGACAGACAAGGACGTCTGGGACAATGTCATACACTTCGACATCGTCCGCAAGGACCTGGCGGAGAAGAACATGGGCCCGATAGCTGGCATCATGGCCGAGGAGTGGGATCTGGCTTTCCACTCGTGCTGGGGTCATTCAAAAGACGGAGTCTCTGTTAATGCGTGGGACTCCATGGTGCGCATCGTTGCTCATGCCGCCTTGCGCGTTATGGTAGGTCTCCCGGGATGCAGGAATCAGGAGTACCTGAACCAGTCGATAAAGTATGCCAACGCAGTCTTGGCCGACGGCGTCCTCATTAGCTGTCTGCCTCCCTCGGTAAGACCTGTACTAGGGCGTATCCTGTCAATGCGCGCCCGATATCATCAACGAAAGCTTTTAAAGATATTAGTACCTATAGTAGAAGAGAAAATGCGCCAGTGCGACGGTAAAGAAGGTCGGGATGCCAGTCCGGTACGTCTAAATCTCTCGATTCACGCTCCTCCTATTCGAACCCGCTCAATCCTGACCATAAATGTAAGGGTGATGTGATTCAATGGTTGATTCGCGTTGCCAAGAACCATGGGCCCGGGCAGATGGTTGCTGAAAAGATAGCCCTGCGGATCCTTGCCCTCACGCCCATGTTCGTCTTCGCCAACGGCTGGGTCTTCGCCCATGCTGTGCTGGATATCCATTGCAGTCAAGGCGGGGACGATGTTATAGAGACTCTCGAGGCTGAATGCCGCCGCGTCTCCGCCGAATACGGCGGTCTTTCATCAAAAGGGGCAGTCGATGCGCTCCACGGTGTGGACTCCGCGGTGCGTGAGTCCATGCGTCTCAATGACGTGATGATATACCTTCTCCCCTTCGATGTCATCTCTGGCGGGGCGATCGAGCTTGGTCAAGGCCTCCGAATCACCCCTGGGTCTGACGTTCGGTCTGTTTACCCTGTGCAAATGGTGCATATGGACCCTGATGTGTACCAAAGCCCCGAGCGATTCGATCCTTTCCGTCTCTCACGAGGATTTGATCCTTCAAACCCGAATAGGTGTCTGCCTGGGGCCACAAGAGAATCCATGACCACTGTCAGCACTTCATTTCTTCCCTTCGGCTACGGAAGACATGCTTGTCCGGGCCGGTGGTTCGCGGCTCAGATGGTCAAACAGGCGCTTGCTTATGTGCTTCTCAATTATGACGTCCAAATTTTGAAGAAACCTGTAAGAAAGACTTCAATCCTCAACTTCATGGTTCCGCCACAAGACGCCGAGATGCTTGTAACTCGAAAAGCATGAATTTGAGAGGTATCATTTAGAACCTTCTTTCACTTGACTTTAAATCCTGTATCTGGTACCTTGTGCGTCTTAAAAGTTTTAAACACACTTATAACCGCGTGTGCCAGGGGGATGGAGTGTGTGACTGTCAGGTCGCATCTCCTCCTTGGCTGCCAGTGACACCGCAAATGAAGACTGTCGGTGGTGTTTCAGCGAACATCGTTCTTCTTGTCATCCGATATGCCTATGATGCCAGCACGAAGTGGTAGTTCTAGGGCTCCGCCCTTTCAAGGATAGCTGCCAAACGGCCGCTTTCGGTGCATCACATATACTGAGCTTGAATAAGCTTAAAAGAATAGTTGTAAGATCTGACAAGGGGGTGATGCTTCTTTTGGGGCGTGGCTATAAATAGCGCTGTACATACCGAGTGTTAATTGCAAATCCCTGTTAGGAGGATATACTATGTAAGCAGTGATGGTCAGCCCATAAGGCTTCAAACGAAGTCTTCGTTATTGGAAGGGGTTTAGCTCTAGAGGGTCACCATGCCTGAGGCGAACTGGCTAATCTCTTTTCTGAATCTAGATGTACTCTACTATAGCACACAGTCGGCAGCTTAGGATATGTACCAGATCAGGCTTCAAAGCTGCCCGCATGACCAGAACCGCCGCGAGGCTTGATATATTATTGCATTTGGAGATTGGCAGGATTAGTGCCGCACATCCATGCCGGTTCCAGATACATGGCATGCAACTACACGCCACGTAGATCCACGACCAGTCAATCTATCCGACGTTCCACAGCAAAAGCAAAAAGAGTTCGCGCATATTTGGGGGCTGAAATCAGAGGCTGAGAGGATAGTGGTCAGCTGCATACCTAGCCCCCTGCTCAAGGTATCGGGCATTGGAAGTGGTCTGCAGTGCGACCACACCAACATAGACCCTGGAAAAGACAACCAGATAGAGACGACGGTGCGACCATGACGGCAGGCATGAATTTACTCTAGACACGCCACTATCATATATGTGCCTGTAAGCTAATTTTATCGCTATCTTTTCCCCGGTTACTGCACAGTGCTTATACTCTCCAATGCCTATCAGACTGGGGTGGTAGGTATTCAACTCTGCCACCCCAAGGTGTTATTGTCTTCCTTGTCAAGTCTTGTAGGAGCCGAGGAACATGGGTGGTAAAGTTGAGAACCCCTGCTGCTGGACAACCTAACACCGCAGACAAGCCGGTAGAACTGTACTGAATGGACTTATTAGCCAACTTCCATATCATTCATCACTATGGAGTAAGTGCTTCTTCTGCACTATTAGCACAAACCCCCAAGGAAAATATACAGCAGCACGAAACAAGCCACGAGCATGTCGGATTTGGTACCTCCTTCTCGCCGCTCCTCTGTTGAGCGCAGCCCTGAGGTGCTGCTACCAAAAGAGACGTCGGTGATGGGTTCGAAGGAGGACATAGGCAAGTTGGATGATCACCACGACAATTCCAACGAATATGTGACGGGCATCAAGCTGGCTTTGATTGTCGCGAGCGTGGCGCTTGCTTGCTTCTTGATGCTTTTGGACACGATGGTTGTCAGCACAGTCAGTAACCCCTTTGCCCAGCCTTTTTGCGAAGCTTGTTCGCTTACTCGCTGACCTAAAGGCAATCCCACGTATCACCGACACTTTCAATTCGCTTCCAGATGTCGGCTGGTATGCCAGTGCATACCAGTTTGGCAGGTTCGTGAATCCCCTCATTCGGTTAGGAGATGTTGTTCTAAGAGGCGTCACAGTGCCGCTCCACAGCCACTCACCGGAAAGGTGTATACGCACTTCAACACCAAGGTTCGTATTGGCGATACACGCTGTGACAAGATCTATGGCCAGTCTCTTTGCTAACGTGGTCATAAAGTGGTCATTCCTATCGTTCTTCGCGATATTCGAGATCGGTTCCATTTTATGTGGTGCTGCTGTCTCATCCGATATGTTGATCATCGGGCGCGCCGTCGCTGGATTCGGTGCTGCTGGTATCACGAATGGCGCCATAACCATCATCTCGAGCTGTGCGCCTCTTGAGAAGCGCCCTGGTATGTGGAACTGCCTAGGGGCTTGTAACCGGATCTTGGAACTTCTAGGAATTTGATAGTTACTAACATGTATAATCAGCACTTATCGGTCTGACTATGGGTTGTGAGTTTCCTTCTATGTCATGCCAGGTGCCTCAACGCTCACCCAGTCGTTATAACAGTGATGCAAATCGGTCTTGTAGCAGGGCCTCTTATAGGAGGTGCTTTTACCTCATATACTACATGGAGGTGGTGTAAGTGCTTTCCAAGTCCATCTGCTCGTCAGGACGAGTGGTCCGCTGATGTAGACGCCAGGCTTTTATGTCAACTTACCGGTTGGAGCTTTTACTGCACTGGTCATCCTTTTGGTGCGGATTCCTGAACAAATACCAAAACAGAAGGCTTTCGTGGTTTTCTCGAAATTACACCACTACCTAGATCTTATTGGATTCGCTCTCTTTGCGCCTGCCGTCCTTCAACTCCTACTTGCTCTTCAATATGGAGGCAACCAGTACTCATGGAGATCTTCCACCGTCATAGGACTATTCTGTGGATCCGGTGCGACTTTTGCCGTATGGCTAGTCTGGAATCGACATAAAGGAGATGATGCACTACTCCCGCACTCAATGATCAAACAGACAGTTGTGTGGGCATCGGGGCTCTATCAGGCTTTCATGATTTCGGCTGTTTACGGTGCAACATTCTTTCTTCCCATTTACTTCCAGGCTATCAACAATGCGACAGCGATGTTAAGTGGCGTATATCTTTTGCCAACAATTCTGCCGCAGCTCTTAATGGCTGGTCTCTCCGGAGTTCTGTGTGAGTTCCGAGGATCCTAGTACATCAATCCTAGGTGACAAAGTTCGCTTACTGTATTCTAGTACAGAAAATGGGCTTTATCATTCCAATAGCTGTAGTTGGCACTATTTTTCTTGCCCTGGGAAGTGGACTCTATTCGTTGCTACAGCCAGAAAGTTCGACTGGGGATTGGGTCGGCTTCCAAATTCTGGCAGGTGTTGGGTCAGGGCTCAGCATGCAACTAGTACGTCAAGGAGCACACCGTCTGATCACGCGAAGAAGCTAACCCTCATCACCGCACGAAGGCCATCATATCAATCCAAGCCGCCGTTGGGGAAGAGCAGCTTGCTACCGGTATGGCCCTCGTCATCTTCGCCCAATCACTAGGTCCAGCTATCGTCTTAGTTGTGTGCAATGTGATTTTCAACTCTAGCCTGAAGTCTCAGCTACAGGATAAGGCACCGCGCACCGATGCGGCAGCAGTCATCCGGGCAGGGGCTACAGGCTTTCGTGCCATTGTGCAGCGTGATGATCTCCCTGGGGTCCTTGCTGCCTATGCTGTCAGTGTTGACCGAGTTTTTTATTTCGTTGCCGCAGTAGCCGCTGCATGCATCGTCGTGTTATGGGGTATGGGCTGGCATGATCTAAGAACAAAAGGCAATAAAGTAGAAGATGAGGGCGCTCACTCTGATAAGCATGGGGAGTCTGCGTAATCCATACTCTACTTCTTCATCGGTGTTTGGTACGTGTCTCAAGCTGAAAGCTCAAAGGGCAATGATGGAGTTAATCTACACGGTGAATGGAACTGACTTTCAGAAAATGCTCGTGCCCAGCTTGGTACTCTCCAAGTGTTACTGGCCTCAAGCCATTAGACCCATTTTCGTATTGTTAGCGGACAAATTTCTTTTCTAATGTTAGTGAATGGAAGCAATAGTGCCTGGGGTTCCGAACAAGGCATAACCAATAGTCGCGAAGTGCCCGATGTTCTTGGTCGATCTTTGGCCATTGAGATCAGGGGGTTTTCTGGTCTTCCGGCAGAAGACGATGTGCTCCGGTGTTCGAATCTTCCGACATGAGCATTGCTCGTTCTGCGGATGGTTGAGTTTTCCGTGGTACCAGTCGAAACCGCTGTGGCCTGAGCGGATGGCTAGAAGATTGTGTAAAACAGGTCTAGGTAGGTTGAGCTCTTTCGGCTTGGTGAGCGTAGCTTGAGTAAAGCCAAGCTTTCTATATTGTTTACAGCCTTGAAGGGTCTCTTCCCATCAGTTGGTGAACTGGCTTTCTATGAGTGTCTTCCAGGAGCGGGCAACACCAGTGTATGTGACCGGGGAATCCGGCCCTTGCGGGAGCGCTGCTTCTACTTTGGCAAGTCTGTCATCTTCCTCGTCTCCCTTGTACCAATGCACTTATCTATCAATCTTTCATCGGCGGCCTTTTAAGCAAGGGCTGGGCCTACCATGAGTAGCGCCTGATCAGGCATGAGTCAAGCGGCAAGACATGGTATTGAAGATTAGGGGCCCGCGAGGGCAACTTTCGGGTGATGTAACACATTATGAAGGCAATGATTGTTACAGACGCGTATCCGCCAAAGAGCAAAGTTGATAAGGGTAATGTTATTACGATTTATCGGACGAAGTTAGATACTAAATGGGTGAAGCTGAGTCAACGACCTTCTACTTTGTTCATTTTCTAAACTATCAGCTTAGTGATAAGTTTCCCCTGGTTTCCGCCACTGAACAAACGCATCCATATCTCGGGCTGTTCCTCAATGCGGGCCTCCACCAAAGTCTCGTTGTCCTGCAACTTAATCGTGCCGTCCGCCGCAGCCCCGATAAGCTCCTGGAGCATCGCAGGCGCCTTGTCCATGTAATCCAGCATGATGAAGCCGCGGATGGTAATCCTCGAGGAGATGAGCTCGAACCAGTTCCGCAGCTTCATCGGCTCATCGGAGTTATACCCGCTCACGGCACCACAGACGGCGATAGTGCCGTGCCGCTTTACGCGCGTTAGCATGGCATCCAGCACGTGGCCACCGACGTTGTCGAAGTACACGTCTACCTCATCGGGCGTCGCGGCCTTGAGGTCGTCTATGAACGTCGGGCTCTTGTAGTTGATGCACGCGTGTGCGCCGAGTTGGTCGCGCACGTAGGCGCACTTCTCGTCTGAGCCCGCAATGCCCACCACGCGCTTCGCGCCCATCAGCTTGAGCGCGATCTGCACGGCAATAGACCCCGTGGCGCCTGCCGCCGCCGAGATGACGATCGTGTCCCCGGGCTTGGCGCCGCCCGCGAACTTGAGGCCGGTGTAAGCCGCCAGCCCGGATGCGCCAAAGGCTCCGAGGTAGTGTGTCAGCGGTAGGTTGTTGGGTAGTGGGGCAAGGGTCTGCGAGGTGGCTGCTTCTAGCACAACGAGCTCGCTCCATGTTCCCAGATGGAAGTCCATTACCAGGTCTCCGGGCTTGTAGGTAGGCGATGCGGACTCGATGACCTCCGCGATGATCCCTGATCGCATAGGCGACCCCACAGGCACGGTGGGGACATAGAAGCGCTCGGGAGCAACCGTGCTCTGGATAAAGTTGCGGAGGCCGGTGTCGTTGGAGAAGTATCGCACCTTACACAGGAGCTGACCTTCCTTCAGCGGCGGAAGCGTGACCGTTTGCAACTTGAATGTCGCGTCGGGTCCGGAGAGCACAGGGGCACCGGTCGGTTCAGACACCAGGACCCACTGCTTCGTGGTAGAGGGCGTTGAAGATGCCATCTTGTTAGATTCATAAAATACACTGCGGTGGTCTTAACTCCGTGCGCTCTCACTGACTCGTGCGCGTACTTATACATTTATGTGACGGCCGGCCGGGGCGGTCCGATGTTACATTGATCTAGTAGACTAGTAATGGTACCCTGATACACCGATTAGGCTTGTCCGCCTTCCGCCAATAGTACAATATATGTACCGTCCTTCAAAGCCGGTAATAGAACGGATAGCATTTTATTGATCTTGCGGAACCCGTCAAGTGAAACTGCGTACAGCATATTCCTCTTTACATTGAACAATGGCAGGCGCATAGCATGAATAGCTCATAGTAATTTTTCAAAGCTATCCGACTTTGGCAGTAATTGGCATCTTCTTATTTTTATCTTTCCACCGCCCATTTCTCTCCGCTCGTCTGTGGGTTCTGAAACCATACTATGTAGGATAGCGGCCAACTACACGGTTTCTTGGCCCACCTTCATCTCCCTCACTCCTAGTCACTCCCATTACAACCAGGTGGTTCAATCCAAGGTGCGATATCTGGTTGTAATGGTAATTGTATATTAGAAGAGACTGGCAATCAGTCGCAAAACAGTTCCTCAGGGGTACCCACATATGATCACGATGTAGAATTTGTACTACAAATTTTGTAGAATAGTAAATGACAAGATAACGCTAGTACGCCCTGTTTCTCGAAAATACGGTGTGTAGGCGAATTCCAAACGATTCCCAGTTAGCGCAGAATGGCTCCTGGCCCTGAAATTCCCAAGTTAGACAGCCTAGGCCAGCGCATACGAATGTAACTACCTTTTGAAGCTCTCAGCCAGACCTGGTCAGACAATATGGTTCCAATTCTTAGTTGCGAGTTATGGTCCATTGCGTCTCGACTCCAATGGTATCTCTCGGCACTTCTGCCGTTGTGGTCAAATTTTTCTCCGATCCAGACTCATCGCCGGCGTATGTAGTCACTACAGCGTCGTGTTTGATTCTGTCCTGGCCGGTATAGTCGTCCATCTCCCATTGCGTCTCGAGATCGGTAGCTGTCGCGATACCCTTGCTGCCCTTGCTGCCCTTGCTGGGTTTACCACCTGTTCCGCCGATAGTCTGATTCCCGGAAAATTCTGTTTCTTCTTGCAACTTGGAGGCACCACGCGTCCGCTCCTTATATCTGATCCAAAACGGTCGAAGCATCGGTATGCTAACGCAAAGAATGGCGAGGTTAGGCTCGAGGATGAAGAGAAAGATCGTGGTAGGCATTGTGCCTGTGATATTGGTGGTCAGGTCAACAGTAGAGATGTAAATCAGCCGGAAGACAGCGCATATAACACAGCTATACAGAACCATTAGTGGGTGACCTATCAGCTAAGGGGGGACTGGTATTCGTACGCAGTACCCAACGTGAAGCAGGCTGTGATACCGATCTTATCGGTCGTTCGCGTTTGCAAGGACCATATGATCTTCATAGGCAACGCCATGATAACTATGTCGCCGATTGCATTCGTTGCGATCAAGGATTGAATCATGGGTATATATGCGCCGCATTTTCCTTCAGCTGTCCATTGTGCGGAGATCGGTTTGCAGAGGAAAATGCAAGAACAGAGAAAGGCAATAGCCCAGAGTGCCACTAATACTAAGCAGATCTTGGCGGCGCGTTGCATGAAATTGATGGTGAAACAACGCAGGAAGAAGAACAGCATACTCGCTTTCACGGAAGCGAGTAAGGAAATGTATATGATTTGCATACAAAACGTCAACTACCAGGACGTTAGTATGATTTTGTACGGGCAGGCGTCTAAATTCGCTAGTTTTCGTACCTCTAGGATATACGGGATGTTGTACGCAACTAATCATTTCCCCAGAAGTCAGTAAAGCTCCAAATGCTTCAAATATCAGGTTCATGTAGTGCTAAAGGAACTCAGCAGCCACAGCGGGCTGACCAGTCTTTTGCCTTATCAGTATGTAGTTGGACGCTTTTGACTTACGTTCTGGGTATTCGGGCAAGTTGTAGCCGTTCCCTATTGGCGCGACTGTGCAAAATAACGAGTCAGTCTCTCTTCTCCGTTTTCATGAAGTTGAGATACTTACAAAGGCCCTGGCAGATCAACATACCAACCCCCAAAGGCTAATACTCGTTAGCATCTTCGCTGAGGCAGCATCTTATTAGTTAGGAAAACTAACAGTTGCAAACATGACCATTCCATCATCTAAGCCCAGGCCCGGCCCGTTTACTCGTCCCACGACTCTTAAAGTAACAACAACCAAAACTATGAAGACAAAGACGCAGTTGACAACGATCTCAGCTCGCACGAAGCCCAATACTGGCTTAATGACCTCGGGGACCGCCATGCCGTTTGATGGTAGGATAACGACTATACGGCATGCGCTGTCAAGCAGCCCTAAAGAAAGGTCCGCGATGTTCTTTATAACAGTATCATATTCTTGGTCTCGCGTGGCAATCCCAGGGGTGGTGGTATGATGTGCAGGTCGACAGATTGTTGACAGGGCTGCACCTCCAGGGCCCCAGGGGATTGAAGAACACTAAAAAACTGCAAAGCCACCCGTACCAAGTTTGCAGGACCCCTTGATGCCAGGACCCCATAATTCGTCCTTTTCCATCGAATTGATATTCTGATGTCTGCTCCAATGTCATCAATTTAACTATCATCGTCATCGCTGGTATTGTTAACATTACATTCTACCATAATTGCACAGTCCAGGTTAGTCAGGGCTCTGGGTCTCACATTAACCTTAACCTTGATACAAACCATGTCATCTGAGCATTGACAACGAAAAAGACGAGTCAGAAATGATCATATCTACAATTATGTAAGGGGTATGATGTACTAAGTAGCGGCAGCACTACAAACAGAATTATTGGCTACTCCGCAGTACGTGCTCTTAACCCATGATATATAGTGATTATCCCTGTTATAACAAACAAATTGAGCTTTACGGAAGATCTAAATAGAAATGATGCTCTACCTTGAGAGCACAATATACTTATATTGACCCTGGTTGTAGTGAGCCACTCCTGTATGGGTCTCTAGCTTATAGCTCTGTTCCGACGCAATTTTATATACACTCCGAAAGTGGGCAGAACGGGCCAAGTGATATTTAGTAGCAGCTACAAGATCTGCTATACTGAAAATATTAAGGATCATTCAGAGGGCTATCCCTTGCGTTGGATTAGGCAATCCAAAGCCATTCAATTGGTTCCTTGGGAGCACAATGAGATTTAAGGCACATAGTACGTAGAATCAGATATGCTAATATAAGCGAGGGCGACGTCCATGGATGTGGTGTATCCTGTAACGCAAAAGTAATCTGTATAATGCACTCTAGCCTTAAATTGAAAATCCCACCGCGGCACGTAGCACTCTTTGTGAATGGGAGCTTTCCCCAAGCGCTAAAATAAGTTGATAGTTCAAGGCAGCCTTGAAAAGTTCTAGACTAGTCCGCGGAGCTGTCAATGTCGGGTTGCGAAACGGTCTCCCGTTATTAGAGTCTCCATTAAAACGATCATCTATATCCCGAACTGGTAAGTATAATGGGTCTTGCAAAGTAGTTCTTCATGCTCCTCACCATCAGCAGCCAATAGGAGAAGTCCCCATTGAGCCTTTAAACTTGAAAATTACCCGATTCTACCTAACGGGCTTGTTAGTAGCCTTCTCCCCGCTCCTCGAGACTTTACGCTAGAGCAATCTAGATCTGATGATGTTGTCTATCACGATGCATCACTACTCAGGAGACAGCTATTACCACGGTTACCGAAAGTCTTCACTTAGCTTACCATTCACTTGATATATCTACTTAACCATTCTAATAATAGTGTTAGCCGACATTCAGTCAAACGGCCTATGGATTTAATAGGTTTATTCTGTTACCCAACTGCTAGAATGAGCCTCCTTTATATGGAGTTGCCATACACCTATGTACATACGTAAGCTTCATCTATAATCATGAATTACTTTGTCCTTATTAATCTATACTTTGCTCTTTAGGTAAGCAAGTATCCTCAGAAAAATCGAACAATCTAGGCAGTAGATCCCTCTTCCTAGCGTACCGGCCAACACCATAAGTCTAAAAGTGGATAACTCTAGAGCGAGAGGAAAGGACCGACCCTTACGTGTACACTACGAATCCTGCGTACTACCTGACCCAGCAGCCTAGTACATAAATATTCCGTACATACCATGTAGGCAGGTGGAGTCAACAAAACGCCGCACACTTTCACCAAGACACTACGTATTAATTAATTCATATCAATTCCAATGTATATAAAATAAAATATTAAAAATTGCTTCATTAATCTTAAGAGTGTATAATTGCTGGTTATAATTTTTTGCATTTTATCCAAGTAACTCTTCAGCTTATAAGTGTTATGTATTATATATTGGCATTTGGCCCGTATGCGAGCTTTTGCTGACTCCACCTGGTAGGTAGAACTCCCTAACGTTAGGGTTATGTGATTGTCACGTGCCCTCTGGACTGGGATCGACTATCTATGGCCTGACCATACGTATGTATTAGCTTTGTCCAACTATAAAATATACCAATCTTTTTACATACAACCCTTGATCATCTGTGACTTTCCAACAGGTCTATAGGGCGTATGAAGCTTTCGTATCGCACTGATGAGTGTCAACAAGCAGCAACTCCACACCTGCTCCATATCCCCCTAATAACAGGAGCTGGGTAGGTACTGCTCCTATGTCAAACTTACAGTATACATGTAATCTGATACATTAATACTGATTTATGGTATTTATAGCTGAGGTAAACATAAGGTGACAATTATATCGACTTGCCTGTGCAACTTCTGATCAGTCAATGCCCTTGATATGGGCACAGGTGATGCTCGTTAACACTCAATGGAATATTAGCATACGACATTCGACAAATCAAATCAACGTGATATTTAAGCCGGCCCGGTTGATTCCGCCATTCAAGTTCGCGCATGGCGTCCGATCTCCGGCGGTCTCCCACTAGGTCGCCGCATGTTCTGTCTCGGCCGTTCTGAACAGCCAAAGAGTTTGACAGGCCTAGCGAAGGCCATTGCATGTAGATAGTGCTTCAGTGTTTGATGTGTGCAACCAGCTGGCAGTTGTGCTTGCCAGAAGTGTTTGCCGATTAGATATTGACTGTTAGTAACCTAAATGCTTGTAGGTCTACAATTACTAGTGATTCGAGAGTTCACTTTTGCTATCGCGTAGTGGGAGAAGAGAACTAGCTAATACGTAGCAAAGTTGCTGAGGGGGCTATACATGGATTTGTGCTTTCGGTATAGCATATATTTAGTCGATATGGTACATGTCGTTTATGTTTTTACCAGTGGATCATGGTTTAATTTAGTTATCACGCTCCTTGTACCTTTACTATTCTACAATTCAACTCACTTTCGTCACTCAGCCATATATTTACCCGAAGAGGTCACAAAGGTATAGAAGTGGGAAGTGTTATGCAAGTAATGTAACGGCCAAAGCACATATTGCAAGCTACTAAGGCGAAGCTCAGTTGCTCTAATCTCTGATGATGAAAGGTGAACCAGGGGGAGGCATCAAGCTACCATCACCCTGGGACAAAGGGATAGCAATGTTTACGATGAACGGACGGTGGCAGACTCTAAGCTTACCAAGGTGCTCGAGCTTTGTTGCTTTGGGCTTCTATAATTAATCTTATAAGCCGCAATTTTTAGAAGGTAGGCTAACTACGCTTGGACGTTACTTTCAATTTCATGTCACTCTTTCATTTGTTGGTACCTTCGTCCCTCATTGTATTGATAAGTATACATGTTCGTTTAGAATAATTATCACGACGGCATATCAGCAGGACGCGTTTCCATCTGTAAAGCGGAGGGCCTACACCCTCAAACCCCTTTGCTTGCTTCATTATCAATCCCACAGCGCAACAATTGCTGGCCCAGATAATTATCCCAAAGGCTACCCCATTGCACGAACAGCAGTACATGTATCAAGTCATTCCACCATGAATACGTTGGTCCTGAGCTCAGCACTTGATATTCTCACACGCCGAATCTCAAGCATTTGTTTGATCCTTCAATAGCTTCAGTAGAATTCTCAGACCTTCCCTAGCCACTTGGCCTCATTTTCTCGTCTTTATAGATATTGTTCTACCGTTCTCCATGGCTTTCTAAAACACAGAAAGTATAAGGGCGACCGGCAGGATTTTACAGTTATGATTATAGCGTTGATTGTTGACAGCGTTGTCTTTGGGATTGCGTCTGTATCAGCTGTCGTATCTTTAATCTCTTTTGGTCACGACGATGTAGCTGTCTACATAGAATTTGTACATGGTAGCTTGCTACTTTCTGCATGAGAAGCTCAAAACACGTGCCATGTTGAAAATATAACTTTTGTGCCTCAAATATTGACACAGTAGCCTATATTATCAGCTCGAGAACAGCTAAAACCTGGGCGACCCTAGTCCTCTTTCGCATCTATATTTACAGGATCATTAGACGACTTTCAGTCATTTCAGTGACTGGTCACTATAACGACACTAATCTATCTTGTAACAGCGTTTCATTGTCGACCCCTTTCCCTGGCTTAGGGAGGCGCCACTGGAACTCGTTTGGATTGGCAACCAGTCATACAAATGAGAATCCTTTCTGACTGGTTCTATTCGCTGATACCTATCCTAATGTTGTAGAAGGTTCAGATGTACTTATAGGAGGCTAATATCCTGTCTAGGATCCCCCATTTACCCTACTTGATTTGTGTCGCAGCACCAGGCTCAGGGGATATTATAGGGGCTGTCATAGGGGTCCACACAAGGTCATGGATTAACAGTGACGCCGGAGCTCCGTTTAAGTATCCCAGCTCACACATACAGTTAGCTTAGTTTTTTTCCTACTTCTTAGATCTTATAACTTCAATACATACCTCTAATTCGGACCTGCGCGTGTGCTTATTAGTTGTGAGCATAAACTTTGTCAATTGGTAAACTGGGCTACTTGCTCTCAATAGGTATTCTTTACAGCACTATCCGGTTTCGTTTGTTTCTTGTTTCTCTATAGCTTCCTATTGCTTTCATAGTTAGATTTCCTTGTTGCACACATTGTTAGAAGAGTGTCATTTTGAATGATCATTCTTCAACTCATTTGGCATCTCCTTATGTCTATGTTATGTGGGTGTTGATGACCTGCGAATCCTAGTGATCGTAATACGAGGGAGGAACCATACTCATATGTACAGGCCTCTAGATAATTGAATCCTGAGTCAACCAAGTCCCATTAACCTGTGCTTTGACAAATTGGAGGGTTGAGCCTGCAGCGACACATCGTTTAATCTATTGTACAAGTTATTCGGTAAAACTAAGAAATGTTACGTGATCAAAGTAGGAGGGTCGTTGCTCTGTCGTCTTGTCGCCCCTAAACAGAAGTAAGTTAACCGTGATTCTAGTAAAATCCTTCGGCCGAAGTAACTTCAAGCACAACTAGAGAGGTACACCTGCTGAAATGTGCCACCTACTAGGAAATAGACATTTTATATCAATTAAAATATATTCATCTCATCTCATTTCATAAATATTCTAAAACCCAAAATACGTCTGCACATGAATCATATCCGCTACCAACGAAGGGGGTATCACGCAAGTAAGCAGCAAGCCAAGTGGCCAGCTGCACATATCAATATCGAGCCACCCATCTATCACAATCCTCTCTCCGCCTCTGGGGTTGATTTTTCTCCTCCGGGATCGCAATGAGATTTAGGTACTCAACCTAGTTCAGACGCCGCCGACGCCCCCATCTTCCAAACTCTCGTCCCAGCCGCCCGTCGACAGCAGCCACTCGCGGACGCGCTCCTTGACGCCGCGCATGCCTTCGCCGATCGCGCCCTCCCACTGGTCCTGCACGACGCGAACCTTCTCCTTCAAGTCATCCGTGAGACAAATCTGCTCGGCGGCGCGCTCGTCCTCGATGCAGCGTGCGTCACGGCCCTCGGCCTCGCCTACTTTCGCGCGCGCGCCCATGACGGCCTCCTTGACCTCGTGCAGCAGGCACAGCAGATTCGTCTGCGACTCGATGAACTGGTACGTGCTCTTCTCGGCGTGCAGGAGCAGGCTGAACAGGTACTGCAGCGGGTGCTGGTGGTAGATCGGATTTTCCTCGTACTCGGCCGGTGGCACGTGGATGTGGAAGTTAGTGAGCGAGGTTGGGATTTTGTCTAGCAGCCGGTTCAGCGGCGGCGCAATGTCCCAGAACGCGTTGAGCTGCATGTCGATGCCGCGCACGACGTTCTCCTCGACCACGTCGCGGAACTCGCGCGTGCGCTGCAGCACCTCGTTCGTGAACGCCAGCTGTCGCTTGCTTGCGTCGTCGTTGAAGAAGGCTTCGGCCGTGCGCATTTTCTCCTCGTTGCCGGACAGGCGGTATGGCATGAGCACCATGTCCTTGTACCGGTCGTTGCGGTCGCTCAGCAAGTCGAATATCTCGCGGTGCAGCATTTCGCGGGCCTCGAAGATCCACTTGAGAAGCGTGAGTTTTTCGAGAAGTTCGGGCTGCTCGTCGCCTTCTTCCTGTGGCATATTTGGGTTAGGAGCTTGCGTTTCGACAAACAGACGCGAGCGGAGCTCATCAAAAATCGATGTTGCCTGCACAACGCGTGTGGTGAGAAGCTCATTGATCGGCATGACGACTGCGTTCTGAAACCGGTCGAATTCTTTCTTTTCCATCTCCTTGGCTTGTGCGTTCTCTGACGCCTGGGAGTCTGCCTCGATAGCCGCTGCTTCGGCATAAGACATGTTCCCTGAGCCGATTTCCTGTTGGAGGTTCATGCGAAGTGATTTTTGTCTGGAAGAGGCTGCCTTCCCGGCTTCATCTCGGACTCTCCGACTCTCTTGAGTGAAGCCTTCCTTCGTCGATTGAATCTCTTTCATGTCGCTGAGAGACCTTACCAAGGTGCGGATAGACGTTAGCTCTGGGTGATTATTGTTTACCGCAGGATGATGACGGGGATAAGGTGGTGGCAACGTCACCAAGCGCGAAATGTCAAGATGAGACGGGCTTGGAGTATTTGGTGCGGACGAAGCTATCGACAAAAGGGAATGCCGAAACGGCTGAGGCGTGTTCGACTGCTCGGACTCATGCCACCCAACTTTCTCAGGGGGATATTCGTTGGCCGAATATTGCTGGCTCGGACCTGCGTGGTTCTCTGCACTGCAGGGTCCATCTTGCCACTGTAAAGCCTCCCGTGCCTCTTTCGGCACACCCATATATTTCGATTCGCGTTTTGACCTCTCCATCCGATTGGAATCGCCAGCAGACTCTGATTCCCACCACCGACTCGCAGGTCGTCCTCGGGAACTTGATTCATCCAGCTGTTCACTCACACTCATGCTAAGAATTGGCGATAATGAAGGCATATACTGAGAGGTCCAGTTCGCGGTGGGAGGCGGCGCGCAGACGGGTGAATTCGTTAGACTCGCAGAGGCTGGCGCTGAATTCGACTGCCCATGCTCACGAACGGCGGAATTCAAGGAATTTCGTTGCGACTTCGTTTCCGACACCTGAGGTGTCCACTCACTCGACAGAGAGTTCGTCGAGTCACGCCGTATCTTCATCGGGCGGAACAGATCACGTGTCAAATCGAAGATTTCGGAACCCATCGCCCCAATTGCGGTCGAATATCTCTCACGTCGTAGTCTAGATTCGTTGACTATAAAGTCTGTGAACAGCTTGACCCGGTCAGCATCCGATTCAGCGGCTGCTTCCTTGCTAGCGAACGCTTGAAAGCGTTCAACACTCCCACGGCAGAATTGCTCGGCTGTCTGGCTTACGACTGCTTGCTTTGTCATATGCTGAGAACAAATATCTGGTGATCCAAGGCTACTCATTATGCTATGTATCTCCGGCCTCGCCTGGGAAGAGTTCGAAGCCGAGCGACTTTGGGGTGGTGGTGTCGGTAGTGCTTTCGGTGCCATAGGATGTCCCGGTTCAATAGCCGTGTATGCTTTTTGAGGGTGTGGAGAAAATGGTGGCGTTGGCGTCTCTGGGTGTCGCCCAGTAGACGGCCGTGGAGTTGAGTGTCTAGAGTCTATGTTGATATCATTGCCAGACGTAGGTACCTCGAGTACCATTTTACCACTACGAGGAGTTCCTTTATGAACTGAACACCGGCGGGAAAGATTAGCGCCCGTGGGAACTACAATGTCAGAAAAAGGCTGAACATTCGAATCAGAGTCCTCTAGCTTTTGACGTGTTCGACTTTCGGCTCGCCTTTCACGCAGTGTCTTTTCTCCTCGCACAGCACCTGTCCTGTTCAGACCACTACTCGCAGAGCTTGAACCAGAGCTCGACTCCGGTGGGGCTTGCGAAGTAGAACCATTGGTAGTCGAGGTGTCAATGGTCAACCCAAATGGATTGGGTGATCTACCGCGTCCTTGTCTATCTTCAACCCAGTCGGCTGGTGTCGGTGGTACAGGACCAAGAGCAGTCACTCCGCCAGGAGGGGGTCGGCGTGTTGGAGGGGAGGCTATGGGCTCGCTAGTCCTGTTGAGACTCTGAGATCTAGACTGGGGTGGAGGGGGGCCCGGCGGTGGCGGCGGGAGGGTTATGCCAGGTCCCCATCTTGACTGCGATGTCGATCTCGATCGAGCTGAGGTCGGGGTATCAACTGCGCTTGCGGAGGCTGCTCTGCGTGAGTTTGGGGGGACAACAGGAGTATCATTCTCAGATCTCTCTGCGGCATGAGGAACCTGGATCATAAGTGTTTGTGGGCGGGATATCGAGGCTGGAGGATGAGGATCGGGGGGTGAAATAGATTCCGGGGTACCTCGCTCTCTGCGTCGACTCAATGACGGGAGGCCAAAACGCCTTTCGCGAGAAGGGCCACGCCCAGCTGAACCCGGCGGCGGAGGAAAGCTCGGATTGCTTAAAGGTTCCGGCGAGGGCCGGTGAACACTAGTGGCAGGCACTCGAGCCGCAGATATGTTTGCGGGCGGCGTCTCATAGCCTGTGCTAGCTTGCCGTTGGCTGCGGGGAGGAGAATATGGAGGTGGTGGGGCCGGTGAAGGCACTTTCGGCTTCATTAGCTCTTCTATCATACGCAGCTATCGCATTACCAACCTAACCTACCTTGAGATTCCCGTAAGGATGACGGCGGAGGGAACTGGTGCGTCCGTTCAGGGCCGACAGCAGGAGATGGTCCCCATTCTTGGGGGTTATACGGCTGAATAGAACTAGCTGGCGTTGGCACACCAGCAAATGTGTACTGCGAGCTCACCGACACGGCGGAATGCGGCGTGTTTAATCGATCATGGAACCCACCAAGAGACGTCGTCCGTAGCGGATTGAGCGTCAGACGGAGTCGGGAGGCCGTGTCACGAGAACTGGTCATCATCAAGTACGGCGACCGTGGCCGTCTTGAGAACGGCTAGCGGGGAACAACCACGAATGGCCCTCGACAAGCGCGGGAAGCGCGATAAGGAAGTCAATTGTACTTCGCGCCTATCTTACAGTCGTCGCGCGATCCTTTTGCCTCGCCCTGCCTTCACCTCTTCCTTCAGCTGCAGAAAGGAGAAGCAGTCTCGTTGTCAAATAATCTCATAGCACGGAGTCCTGTGGAGGGGTAGACGAGGTGCAGAGAGACCCATAGGCAGGTCAACGACGCGGCTGAGAGAGGTTGGTGCAAGATGGAAAGAGGGTGTAGAAGGTAAAAAAGAGATCGAAGGACTGATATGATGACGATCCTCCTGTTGAAGGATGTGGGGATCTAGTCTCTTGGCAAATCTGGCTTGACTCTGAGATAGTGGCATGGGCTGCATGAAGATACGGGAACTGGCAGTCCGCTTGTAGACTGATCAATGCCGTAATAAGCGGTAAATTCCGAGTAAAGGGCGAGATCTAATCCGCTAACAATATCTCTACGACTGTATGTAGGAACCGTACGATTGAATATTCTGCCCCCTCGGTCTTGGGTCTCACTCAGGCTAGCCTGGACAATGGCCAAATTTGCCACATGCAGCGACCTGCCATGCATATGGGTTGCTGGATGCTTGGTGCATATGGGCTAGTTTACAATTGATTGATGGGAACGGCCACTCGTCAGTTGATTGCCCTACGCTGCACGTAGACCGCATCAACCAGAGATGCCAAAGAGTTCAAATGGGAGGGGGGCAGGGGAGCGTGGGACAACGGGAGAGAGGATGGAGATGGGTCGAAAGCCGAGCCTAGGTTAGCAGATCACATCTAGCCATTGGCTGAACCGTTGACTGGGGCCAGGTCTATATTTGGATCTGTATGACCTGAACCCGCCGTGATTGGCCAACCTTCTTTGGATCCTCGTGGTTCTGGTCTGCGGGCGCTTAAAAGTCTTCCCCTCGCAGAATCACCACCAATGACAGGTTCGTACATGTATGTACGTGAACGTCTACTCCGCCCTATTGGATCTTGCTTGCTTGGGTGGGGTGGTTCGTGTATGAGAGTCGGATCATGGCCAAGGTCAACCTCCTCGTGAAAATGTTGATAACTAGCCCAACCACCAAACGGATAGCATGAAGAACTGACCAAGCTTTCCAGCCTCGGGCAAATATCCCGTGAAGCTTGTATGCATCGCATTATAGGGCAGACATGTTTCCACTGCACAGCAACATACTCTTGTACTCAGTGTTCGTGGGTGTGAGGAGCTACCTATGTAGATCGACATCAACCCCCCTATTGGCACCATTCCTACCGAGGCACTTGCTTCAGATCAGCAGGAACATCGGTCGTTAATAGCTTGTGTCCTTCTAGCTACACTGCTAGCTGCTCTTTATGCCAAAGCGAAAGGCATAATCGGATGTATTGGCCAAGGTCTTTAGGTGAACAGTTGGGGTCCTAAAGCAAGATAGAGACTCGACCAAGGAGTCACCCCACATCCTTCAGTTCCCATGGAATCGGTGTCACTAGCCTTTCGTGCTTGATAAAAATAGCACCCGAGTGATCACCTTCCTCTTGTAGGCAGATTTATAGATTAGGTGAAAGCACATCATTTCGGGTTTGAAGTCACTGGCAGACTGGCAGACTGGTTCCCAGACTCTGGAAATGTTCGCCTTCGGAGCAACGTTATTCCACATTTCTACAGGGTCTACCCCAGGCATATCATCGATGTGACATTCACACATGTGTGACCAAGCAGCTTTACTAGACAGCATCGCAGAGGCATATGCTTTTTTCGTAGACAAGTGTGGCTTTCAATCTAAGTTCAGGGCATGAGCAAATGTATCTTCGAGAGGATAGACCTTATCTCAACTAGGAGGAAGTTCGAAGCACCGTAGTCTTTCTATTTTCGGAAATACTAAACTATGTTCAAAGACAATAGGTGTAACTTACTCGTTGTTCATTGAATCCCGAGTTTTCTATGCTCGACCCTTCGGAGCCGCTTCAAAGCATGGGGAAATTGGACACAAAGATTAATGAGATGCTAGACATGGGATATATGAGTTGAGGGTGAACTACAGTATTGCATTATTTATAGTAGTGTAGGCAATAGGAATGTTCGATAATGCACTAATGAAGTGTAATCAAGATATGTCAGATTATCAATGAACCCAAAATCTGTCAGGTTTGATACTCTTTTAACCGCATTCAACATCCTGGCCTTCAAACCAAGTTCCTTAAGTCTCAAATAGTTGGTATCGCGCTATTCATAGAAGTAAACCGTATATAGGAATCTAAGTCTAGATTCCAGTCTACAATATGCCCGATATCTAGACAAACAGCCGTTTATAACGTGCAAAGTGACAAAATGGGCAAATTGTCAAAAACTTGGGTTCGCAAGGTCGCAAGCTCTTTTGATATTTAAATTGCTACTAGCTGTCGACAACTATGATCTAAATGCCTTTTCGATCAACGAAGAGCACATGAGTCCTCCATTTGTTGTGGCCACCGTTTTAAGATCTGTCGTTGATGATTTATCAAGTCCCGATTTCAGCTCAACGTAGAAGACTTGATCCATCGTAGATGAAGGCTTCGCGCCGGACCCCAACATACTAAGTATGGACCCTGGTACTATTAGCTCTAAGGCCTCGAATCAGAAAAGGGGACTTACAGCTGATACCAAGAAGGGCAGTCCGCATATTCCACCACTTATTTGGAGGTCTTTGACCCACGTTGCAGTCATCAGAGGAGTACCAATCAGTGAACCAATCGTCCGTACCATAATGATAATACCGTAATCCCGACCAGCAGCCTGGTCTGGCTCTCCTTCTGGTGATTCAACGGATGACTTTACGAGAGACAATATCAGAACAAAAGTGCCGGTCCCTATACCGTATATGACAAGTGCTATAAACTGTTAGGATTCGAGTGAAGTTTTCCGGCTGTTGGTCCTTACCGATGGCAGCTAGCTATAATTTCCCAGCCAGTGCAAGTACCAGCGAGCCAATGCAAGAGATCCAGAAACTGGTCTCGGCTGCGACGAATTCTGCAGCGACTTGCGAAGACTTAGCTTTAGCCAAGAGCTTTAAACACGAAGGCAAGATTATCGTAAGTAATAGTATATTAATACCAGCCTTCAGAGCCAGCATGTAACCGACCTACGGAAGGGAATTAGTAGACTGGATAATAAAGTCAAGAGTAAGGTACGCACTTGAGCAAACGCCTTATAGTATCTTTTGGAGAGGTAAAGTACGAGGACGTTGGTACTTGAACTAGCTACGGCAGGGACAAATACGATGCCAAGGAGATGGCGGAATCTAGGTTTCCCTGATAAAAACATGACTGTATCTCTGCCGTGACAGAGAACTCTTGTATGAAGACGGGGCTTCGTTTCCGGTTCATCGGCCGTCCCATCCTCGCCATTGGCTGCGCGAAGAAAAGGAGTTTCCTCGTCGGCGTCGCCTTGGGAGCCAACTTCATTGGGGCTTTGGGGACTTGATCGAGGAAGGAGGGCGCATACTGGTAGCGAGAATACTAGAAGCCCAATGCCAATGTAGAGAGGGGATCATAAATCAAGTGACATGGCTGTCGCTGAGGATACCGGACCGAGCAGCGAAAAGACATACGACAGCGACCCGGCGTAAGCGAAATAAGTAGTCCTAGCATAGGCCACCTTAGTCTATCTGGTCAAGGATGCAATGCAGAATGGAGACGCACGCACCTTGTAGTGGCATCTTGAGAGGCATTTGTCAAGAAAGCAAACATAGTTGAGGCAAATACACACTCGCCTCCGCCAAACAGGGCCAGAAATGGCGCAGCGATCATGGCCTCTACGGGAAGAATGTTTACTTTCCCTTTCAATAAACTTAGTAAACATAGTGAGTGCGGCTGGTAGAAGAAGGATAATGTACCAATTAATAAAATCCAAGCGAACAAGACGGCAGAAGCCACCACATTGAGGCCGAGCACCAGCCTACGACCTAGACGATCGGAAATCACACCATAAGGTACAGTGACAATGAGATCTAAGTGAATATTAACGACGATGATGTAATGGTAGATCATCGCAAGCAGACAAACCGCAAACAGTAATAGATGTTCCAATGAACGCTTCAAGCCAAGCTAGCTTCTGCTGGATCGGGTCGATCTTGCATAACTGCTCGTCGATCTGGCCGTCCGGGTTGATGACAGAGGGGTCATGTTCGAGAAAATGGGCATTGCAGTAACGCAGTTCGATCACACGGTTGAGCGGAAGGTTCAGAAGACGCAGCGCAAGGTTGTATAGGGCGAGGAATAGGAGTGTAATGAGGAAGCCATAATGAGTGGACAGGAATCGTCGGATCCGCACCACGGTCGTTAGGTACGGAGCAGGCCGGTCGGTAGGCTGTGGAGCCGTACATATGTCCGGAGCCAGGGACGGTGGGTCGGCCATTCTGCCGTTGGCGGACCTGATGATTGTGCGCTGTGGGCGAAAGAAGGAAAGAGGGAGAGAAGATAAAAGCCTTTTGTATGATACTCTCAGCTCTGAACGATTGTTTGTCTACAAGTAAGGTTGGCTGTCTGTCCGTCTGGACGTAAGAACCATTTTTTGCTGTACGTATGTCATCTGGAACGATTACTTCAACGGTGGTCTAAGCTCCCTAATTCAAATGTACCTAGTAAAATAATGCAAGCCTAAAACAGTTGGTATTATGGTACTTGAGAAGGTAAAGTGTAAGTAGGAACATAAGCTTGGATTACGGTCTATATAAAGCCTCTGTGGCAGTGTGGGAGAGTTACCTATGTGCTGGTGAATAGACTTGAAAATTTCACATAAACTACTTAAGTAGCACAGCTTAAATATCTAGGTACCTTTACTGCAACTACAATTCTCCCCTAATCCATTTTCTTCTGCCACGCAATCGAATCATCAATTGAAGTGCAGGGGCGTTATATCGATGATGTCTGAACTGACCGACTATTCCGTGCTTAACTGCCTAGGTATCGATAGTTTCTTCCGAGTGATATGCACGAACCACAACCACATATCCTTGTCGACATATCGTACCTTACCTAGGTATGTAGTACGGAGTCCATGCGGATTATGAGATAACCCATCAAGTTTAAGATTTCAAATACCAAATAGCCACAAAGGCATGCTTTCACTGCGAGTTCTTTTCATCGTACACTACAAAGCCTCACTTAGAGCATCATAACTAGTCACTCAAGTGCTTTGAGTCACTATTATGATCTTGGAAACTCAATGAAAGATATTGTTTGTGCTAGTCAACTTTCAACTTCCTTACAAAGAAGTATAGGGTATATTTCAAGACATGCTTACCCCGATATGTGGATAGATCTCTCCATTATATACAATTTCATACTACCCCTACTATTACCGACACCCAGGAGAAAAAATGTCTAAAAGAAAGTACGAATGTTTCAAGCATTATGACTTTTCAGCTATTAATCCCGACAAGGGACTAACCATTTTAGAACTAATTCATTATCCCATGCCGCAGCTGAATATATTTAAAAACGTCAGAACATCTCTATCTCTTACACAGAATTGGGTAAGGTTAGGAGATATCAAGCCATTCAACGACTTCACGGCAACTTCCATACGTCCACTTATTGGAGAGGCTATCTACAACTTACCGACAAATCTGACACATGCCTCATTGCAAAAGAGGTTACAAGAGTGGGAGAAACACGGGCCGATTAAGAAAGAAAGCCATTTCAACACCTTCTGTACCCTCTGGTTAGCCTATCTCATCAATGGAATCGTTGATACTATTACTGAGAAAATCAAGATTGATGCACAAATGGCATGGACCGAGCTTGAAATCGAGAGAGATATCGGAGTTGCTCTTGCATGTGACAATTGGTTTGCTATATACCACGACAGGGTAACTGACACCAAGTCGATATGTATGGTGGGCGAAGATAAGGTAACTACGACATGGAATTCATCAATGGTGAGACGAGCATTAGAGGAAAACCCATCTCCTGAAACTCTGTTGGACCAAGTCTGCCGACCTTTCCGCCAGTGCGTTTCTTACTCTCATTGGAAGGAAACTCGTTGGAACATACTAGTTGGGACTTCAGAAGTCTTGTTCCAACGAGCTTTTAGTATTGATCCATCAGACGAGTTGAGGGCGGCTTGGGAAAACGAGAAGCTGGCTCCAGATATTTATCTCGGCACTGAATTCGCCTCTGTGCCGTGGGATCAGCAGCCAACCGAGAACCATATTTCTGTCATAGAGGGAATTCTAGCTTTCATTATTATGTCTTTACACGACCAGAACCGCGAGATTTTGCCTTATGATAGGTTACCACGACTCAATACATGGTTCCGTTACAAGGAAAATTCGGAGTACTTGTATCGAACTCCTGTCGCTTGGATTATCACCAAAATAGAACCACAGAACGTCGTGATCATTGATGGTAAAGGTAAAGCTAACGATGTAAACCCTCATTAGCTCATTTGTTACCTAATGGTGTTACATCTCGAGGATAACAGCGACTGCTGAAGAAGGTTTGAAATATTAGCGCCGCTCTGGAGGATAAGTCCGACTCGATTTCGGCCAAGACTTCCAGGTGCTAGTAGTATTCGCTTAGATAGCTTATTTCATAATTATGTATTCTCTCCCTAATTTTTTTTAAATGGACTCGTTTAGCTTTTCCTAGGTTACATATGGCCTTGAAATTATATAAAGTCGATAGTGGGATGAAGATAAAGGAGTGTGTATGTGAGAGCATTAAAATAATAACTAGCGGAGGACCAAACGGGAGTGTTGACATCACTAGCTAGTACAGGCTGCTATCTATAAGTGAAAGTAAGGCCATGACACTACTGGAAATAAAAGGCATGATGGACGTTAGCATTCAGGTATAGACATTGAAATTGGTGCCGGTGGGCTCCTATATCATGTGTATAATTGGTAGAGATCTGATATCTAACGTTTACTCGAAATGAAATGTGAATCATCTATCCAACTAAAAGTTATTGTTGTCGATGGTGTCTGTTTTGTCATTATTACATTGCTGCGGCTGATGGTAACTGATCTCTTTGTTGTTAAATATGAGCAGTCAATTACGTTCTGCTAACCTGCAAACGATCGTTCCGAATTAAAGACGACAGATTTAAACAAAGGCAATCGAGAATATATGCTCATTGCCTGCCTACTACCACACCAAAGTGATGTACTTGTTTAGGGCTAGACAATATCGAATTGTGTCATAGTTTCTATGTCTGGACTGCCCTTACTTCCGGGTCCAAAGCTTCAACCGTTTCGGTTTCGAACCAAAGTCCCGAACATAGAGTTTGTTGAAGAGCTTGGAGAAGGCAAAGACAGCACCGTCTGGAAAGTGTCAATTGACGACTCAATTTATGCTCTCAAGATTGTATGAACCTCCCGCTAACAATACCTTCCGGATGTGAGATGCTGACATCTTTGTTCAGTTTGGATTTGGCCACGTGCTAAATTACCCCCTAAGCGATTTCTACGAGGGAAAAGACGAATACACGCCCGAAGATATCCGTACTTACGAAGACCCATTTCACTGCGAATGTAGAGCCTACGGCCGTTTGAAGGAAACAGGCAAGGAACATCTATCTATTGCATGCTATGGCTATGTCATGCTTAGCAGCGATCACGAGAAGGAGCTTCTTGATAAGGGCGGCATGACAAGCACGATTGATCGATGGCACGAAGAGTTCGAAAATTTACCACTTCGAGCAATAGTGAAGGAATTTATTGAGGAGCCAGATGAGTATTGGCATCTAGACCCCAAGAAGATACCCAGAATGATCCGCGATGTCGACACCCTCCATCAGATCGGTATTTTCGTCAATGATATCAGTGCGGAAAACTGGCTTAATGATGTTATAATGGATTTCAGCCGCGCAAGAACCGTTCCACATCCCTATTATAATCGGGACTATATAGAATGGCTCACTAAGGGGGGCAGAGGATGGGACTCGACAGCCCGCAGAGATGAGAAGGATTTCGATTCTATGATAGATACCTGGAATTACTTTGTTGAGGTCGGTACATACAAGGGTGAACATGTCTGGCACAGAATGCAGAACAATGAATCGAGATACAAGCTCCGGAGTGGGCGTCGATTTAACGAGGCCCCAAGGTAAAGCCCCTAAGTCCTCCCAGCGCAGGCCTTCAGTTTATGTCTCTTCTCTTCTTTTCAATCTTGCTAGAAAGCTGCTGATCGAAGGATGGATTAGAGTGAGACCAGAACTCTATGATTGGGAAGCTGCTGAACGGAAAGCAGCGACGGCCAGGCAAGGCAACAAAGTAGGCGAAGCTCAAGATAGTATAAGTGCCGACTCACACTCGAGTCTAGACAACTATTTCGCGGAGACCAAGACATTTGTATTATAGGCACTCTGATAGCTTTTTGCAAATTTAATGGATTTCCCGTCCGTTGTTAATACTAGGTTGCATATAGTCTGACCGTCCTTACATAAGATCCGCTCATGGAAGCAGGTTCATACGTAGGGAAAGATTTTCAAAGGGTGAGTGCGGGCAATTGTACCTCAATATGTCACTTCGCATTGACAGCACTGTGGCCACAGCACAGGAAGAGATGGCTAGGGAGTGGTTGTGGACTATCTGATTCTTGTCTCTCTCACCACCAAGGCTAGCGCGTGGCTTGATCAGAGGCATGAGGTAAGGGCAACGAGGACATTAGTAGGCTCGAGGAAGGACGTAACAAAGCTGGGTCTTGACGTAGACTATGCGAAGATGCCATCCATTAAACAACTGTTACCACTCATAGGAAACAATTCTCCATCCTATCTATAATATATGGGCGATAGAGTGGCTTGGGTTGAGTTGGAGTAGCAGGAAACTACCATACAATAAACTCTTAAACCATTAAGGCATAAAATACATGCACGTCAGGAAGCAGGAACAGTAAAGGTGTTTAGCGAGGTCAATTAGCATCATGTAGCATCGTGATTTCTTTATTCATGTATGGATATGCAAGTTCTCTAATCGAAGTACCAAATCAGATCTTGAATCTTTCCCTTGTACCTCTATGGGCCTTTTCACCACCAAGCAGACAAAATAGCCAGCGAGAGCTGAACCGGTCTCCTACCGTGATTTACGCCATTGAGCCTGAGAACGCCGTAGTATATGAGGCATGTCCAGCCTATAGGATAGTTCCAAATCTGCGATGATATTAGTATGGTTTCAGTCCACGTCTGGTAGCGCGCAACTCACCCGAAAGCCTTCTTGATGCTCCTCACATAGTACTCCTGCCAGTTGCGCTTGGTCACTTCTTCCTGGCCAACCGGAACCCCACTCCAGTTGACTCTCATGACGGTCACACTATCCACATCGTTCTGGTCGAACTCAATGACCTGTGTCGAATAGTGGCCTGCGGGCCATTGGTCCAACCGCCAGCTCTGGACGATCTTAGTCGGCTCCTCGAGTTCTTGGTATTCGCCAGAGACGTTGCCGCCGAACAGCTCGAACTTGCCACCCTTCTTAGCACCGTCAAATCTCTTCGGCGGCGCACGCGTGAACGCAGCAAGACGTTGTGGGTCGGTGAATGTCTGGTACATCTCAGCGGCGGTGGTTCGGAACTCCTCCTGGTCTGTCACCGTCGTAGTGTTGACAACACTGCCACTGTTGCTCTGGGCAGCCTCGGCCTTCGCGGCGGCAGCGCCAGTGGGGACATGGTACTTCGGGGTGGAAAATCCGCTCGAGGGATTCGAGCCAGCAGCGTGTTGGATGTCCTTGCCATGCTCGGTAATCAAAGCTTGTGTAAGCTTCGAGAATTCAGTGCGTAGCTGTGGCACAATCTTGGTTCGGACTAGCTCTTTCACTGGTTGCTTCTCTTTCGAGTCGGAGTAAATATCTAGATCAAACTGTACGCCGGTCAGTACTCGATACACGGTGTCTTGTCATTGCAGGTGAGACATACGACAAACTCGTCTTGCTCGGTATCGTGGGCGATCTCGGGCACAGTGATAGTCCCGGATACCTCCTCTTCGCCAGGCGCGGATCCTGGGACGTGTTAGGACCGGCCATTTGGTACAAGGGAAATCGCAAAAGTGGCGTACCTGAATATTCTAGAACGAGCTTAACATCGTAGATGGTAATCACCTTGCCCTTCCGTTGGCTGACCTCAACATCCCCGTCCATGCTGACAACCTTGCTGATCTTGGCGGTGACCTCTCCATCTTCGGCGGAGACCTTGGTCAGGTTCTCCTCGAACCACTGCTTGGCCCATTCTCCGGTATTCTTGGTGACCCAATGCCAGTTGTTCGGGTTGTGGAGAACCATGGTGAAGGATGAATAATTGGTAGTACGGGAAAATTGGATTGGTAGGAGGCTGCAGAATTGTGACTCGGTCAGCAACGGTGACTCCAAGAACAACAAGCACAAAATAATTTGAAAAAAGCACAATCCAAGATTGGTGTAGGTAGATCAGAATTCGGTCTCAAGGACCATAGCTATAAGTCATCAAAGAAGGGAGTACAAGTAACTCTATGACTGGTGCCAGCTGGTGTATCATCATGAAAACTTTCACAAAAGCTGTGAAGAGGCCGTGAAGGCGGCGAAACAAAAAAAGGGACAATTAATGATATTTACTCACCAATGACAGATGGACGGTTACGTTGGGTATGGAATCAGTCGGTGATCATACTAGACGAATGGGAGAAGGGAAGAAGAGATGGTGTATTTGTAGGCATGGAGGGCACGCGGCCGGCAGCGTTGGAGATGGTAAGGTTGGAAAAGTGCGGCCGAAAGCTCTAGAAGTTCTATGTACATACAGTACAGAATACCAGGTTTGTCCGACTCAGCAGCCCTAGCTCCGGGACCCGGTGCGGCGGTGAAACCTCGGACCGACATCAACGCTAGCTTCATCTGTACTAGAGCATGTTGGAAATGAATTGCCCCGCGCTTCCATTGCCTTACCAGTCAGCTAACCTAGATATCTTCATCAGCTCTGAACTGTGTCTGAAAGCCAGCCATCCTTCTAAGCGATCATCATGCACTAAACGGGCAAAGGCAATGAAATGAACCAACGGCATATTGGTCATATACAAGTGATAATGCTCACATATGACTACTTGCTATGGCTAATTTGCCTCGTCACGCCCTTCGCGAGGAGGCGAATTAGTTATAGCAAGTATGGGTCATGACTCATGACTAGGTATGACTGATTAATCCTTGACCCCATGTATGATAGTAAGGATAGCAGAAAACATACTCAAAGCACTCTCATAATTCTGTTCATTTTTCTTGTTCGGGTGCTCATATTCCTATGTTTGCTTAGCAGCTTTTACTGCCTAACAACCAACTGCATAGGGAAGCATGACAAGATTGTTCTTCGGGTGACTACATAAATATACACATCACAAACTAACAAAGAATTCCAATAATCAGCAACGGCACAACACCTCCACTCCAGCCCCTGACCTGAGGTTTCAGGCCGCCAACACGACCTTCATGATGAAAGGGAATTTCCAGTTCATCGCCAACATGTTGCAACAGCTTATAAGTAGCGGTACAATGTTGTCATGGTCCCAGATGAAAGAGTTGGTTGGCCGGATGAGCTTTACCCGCCGCCAATATGTTCTCCTGCTGTCGATACATATCGTCATGTCAATAGTAATTGGCCCAGAACAGAGAATATGTAAGTTGCAGGTAGTAGATCGTTGCTTATAATGCTATCATGGGAACCGAATACGTTCAATTTCATGGACAAGCTACCTATCCGTACTATCACTTACAATGTTCTATATAGTCCAAAGTGAATGATCTAAAAAGTTCGTATATCGTTTATGATTGAATTTGTTAAGATATGCCTTGTAAGGCTGATGCTGGCCTACATATGGCTATTGCCTATATATGTAAAAGGGGGGGTTTTCCCTATAGCTTCACTCTGCACTAATAAGGCCATTGTGTTTCTTATCACTTTATCCCATTCTGACAGAATTTTCTGATACATATGATGATCTCTTCTCTAACACCGTGGGCAATCAAATTGGCATTGTTACGTTGGTATAGACAAAAAAGATATATATAGTATGTGCCGTAGTAACCAAGAACACTTCTAGATATCTTTAGTTGGTCTAGACAGCACGATAAATAAGAACGGAATATTATGTATGGCAGACGAAGGAAAGTAATATGTGATAGCAACCAATAATGTGCCATTTATGTGCCATCTCTTTTTACTCATCCACTATCCCCTCACCTTGGGACAATCTTCGGTTGAGGTCCCGGTTGAGGTCCCGGTCGAGATTATCCGACCAATCCTCAATATCCGTTAAATAGGCATGATAATAGAGCTTGGGACGATGTAAAATGGGACGATTGATATTTGGGTTCATCGCCATACTATCACCTAAGAAGCAGATTCGACTCCATCCCCCCTATTGAATCGTCTCATCTATATAGTGGTCCGATAAAAGCGCTCGATATGAAACAATCAAGACCAACAGTATTAACGGCGTTGGTTCTTTCATTTGTATCTCTAGCTACTCCGGCTCCGGATGTGGAGGCAATTCCCGTCGGACCTGTTTGCACGGCCTACCCCGGCTACGATGGCACCATCGCAGGCCCCTTTATAGTTGTGGCGGATTCGACCGGCGGAGAAGAGGATGGAATCGCTGTCAATGCGCAGTACTACGTAGAGCACGGCCACCCATGGGGATATGTAAGTGCACACACGTAACGTAGACACTACGCCTTCATAACAGAAATGTCCCCCTTTCCACCACCGTTTTTCACGGCATTGCGTACTCACGCACCTAAAACTAGGTCACGGCCCCCGCCGGCGCAACGACGAACCTCACCATGCGCTGCGCGAACAGCACACTGCAAGCGCTCGTGACACTAACAGACCCGAACGCGAACGCGAACGCGACCGCGGAGGCGCAGTGGGTCGACGTCGTCGTCTCCGGCGATCCGAACCTGGAGGGCGGGCTGGGGTTCGCGTTCCCGGGGGAGGACGCGTACCCGAGCATCCAGGTCGAGCCGTACTGGCACTTCGTCGACGGCAAGCAGGTGCCCGGCGTGTACCTGGGCGCGCGCGGCGTCACCACCTTCGGCTTCGTGGATAACTGGGCCGGCGTCGCCGGCGAGTATTATCTCCTGCGGCTCATGGCCACGGATCTGGGGTTCGGGAAGTGGGAGTTGGGAGACCGGGATACTACGGGGTTTTTGAGGATTACGTATGCGTAGGGTGGGCTGGAGGAAAGATGTTGGGGGGAAAGGAGGTGGATGGGGATGGTGTTTACGAGTATGGGGACTGTTCGCTTGCGGCTTTGACGGTGGTTTAATCTATTGGAGAGGAATTGTTTTCTCGACATCTTCAAACACGCTCATTCGGCCTTATGAAATACTTGAAGTTCGAAAGCAATGTCTACTATGAATTAATAATATTCCTCGGTCCGATTGCTAAGTTTCTGATACAGGTGGATGTGCATCTTGAGGTTCCATCGCTGACGGCTCATGTAATCTAACTACGGAGAGTTACACAATCACCTAGATGAATTATCACAGAGGTGTGTGTGTGCGTGCACGAATTCAATATGATTTAATGTAATTATCGGTACGATTAGGAATCTCGGTTTACACGCGTGGGGGTTGAGTTATATACTTACGATACTCTACCAACGCTTAGGAACCCTATAGGTCTCCAATAGTCTGGATAGTGTATGAATTCAATTCGCTTAATTGATTAACGATTCGAATCGATAGGGAATAGTCATCACGAAACCATAACTCGTCAAATACATGGTAGGTAACGAGCAATTGCTTGCACACCGAGTGGCTTCATCTAACTACCCAAGAAGCGGTCAAAAGACATGCTCTTCGGCTAATCTTACGCAGAGGACTTTTTTTCCGTATCATCGATACCAACAACACGCCCGCTTGAATCAATGTCCATCCTGACTTTCATGGTGCTCGCCTTCCTAGGATTCTTCGCCTCAAAGATCTCGCCTAGTTCCTCCAGGGTCTTACCGGCCGTCTCAACGAAGAAGAAATAGATAACAACTATCTCGACTACGATCCAGCCGATATAAACTAAGTATAGCTTCCACCCGATGGCCTCCATGCCGACGCTGATGCCATACGTGTTGACGACCATGGCGATGTTGAGGAACAAGTAGTTGACACCAGACCCCTTTGCTCGAGTCCGGTTCTCAAGACATTCAACCGCGTACAGGGTCTGCAGGGGTGTGAAGCCCCAGGCGAAGCAGATGCCAAAGAGGTAAATCGAAACAATGGTTCCGTAGGCCAGGTTGGGATTATTGCCGGTTTCAGCGGTGAAGGCCGTCAACATGCAGTAACATAGGAGCGAACCGGTCAGACCAGCCAGCATCATGACACGGCGACCGAGCTTATCGAGGAGAGTTGCACCGTAAATAGCTGCCATCATCGAGAAAATCGGGTTAATGGCGTTGATTAGTAGTTGAGTATTCGTGTTATGGATACCAGCGGACGCGATCATCGAGGGCATAAAATAAGAAGTTACGTTATTGCCTGACCACTGGCCAAAGAATGACATTCCGATCACCATCGCAAGCCTATAGCGGGCAGCTCGTGTCTTAACCAACTCGCGGAAGTCCCACCAAGGGTTCGGGTCATGGAACTGTTCATACTCCTCGACGATTTCTCGGTACTGTAATTGGACTAGAGGGGAATTCGGGTCACCGTCACCGTGGTATCTGGCGAAGATGGCGAGGGCTTCCTCAGCTCGGTCATGATGGATCAACCATCTGGGCGATTCCGGGAAGAACATGATCAAACACATTACCACGGCTGGCATTCCGGCCTGAACTACGGTTGGGACTCGCCAAGCCCATGAGTCCTTGAGGTTCCTTGGCTTTGTTAGTAAAGGCCGACAGAACTTGAATAAAGAAATCGTACAGGTTCGTTCCATAAGTAGTCCAGCCCGCGAGAATATTTCCAACCCACCAAAAGTTGTTATACCTAGTCTTCGATCAGCACGCTACCATAATCTTCACGAGCAAATCTTACATTCCAGCCATAGTCCCTCGGTACGCAGGGTGAGCTAACTCGACTGTGTAAGCCGGAGCAGCGGCCGAGGCGATAGACGACCCAAAACCAAGGACGAATCGACCGGCAATAAACTGGCCTGTAGAGTTTGCGGGAGTCTGAATAGCAGTCCCAGCAAGCACTATGATACAGCCGATAAAAATACACCAACGTCGACCCCAACCGTCGGCAATTAAGCCACAGACTAGTGAGATTAGGGTTGATCTAACAGTTCGCTGGCAATTATGAGCTTACAAGGGAAACTTGCGATCTGACCCAAGTTATAGATGATGAAGATGATGCCGGTTGTCGAGCCAGCACCGCTCAGTCCGAATGTTTCTTGGTATGGTATCATGGCATTGACAGATCCCATAAGCGAGCTATCGAAGCCGTTCAGGGTCGAAACGAGATATCCTATGCTCATGATCATATATAGCTTTATCATATTTCGGGACAGAAGTTTCGGTTTCTGCTCGGCGACGGCAGCCGCTAAGGCCACCGAGGCGGCATTGACCTGGCGAACATCGCCTTGCGTCTTCTCAGAGACAAGTGAAACCTCAGGCTTGAGGTTGGTTTCCGTATTTGACGCCATGTTGACTGCTACTGGCAAAGCAACAAGCCAGCACACGATAAAAACGGTAAGGCGAGCTGCTTATAATGACCCAGGGCATGCCAAGCATCGACACTCTAACGGGGGACACATCTATTAAATATATATTGCCTTCGGTCCGCTGCGGACCGACTACTTAAGACTTTAGCGTATTGACATGGAGAGAGAATAGGCTGTATAGGAAGGGTTCGCGAGCTAGACCAACCAGATCTCCTGATTCTCTCCGCGCGCCATCGCGCTACTACCCCACATCGAGGATAATAAAACGTGGTAAAGGAATGAGACTTCGGGGCAAGGCGCCTAATGCGGAGTGTGGGGGAGCATCGGCTTTTGGGGAACAGGCTACGGAGTAGACATCCTCGGGTTATACGAATGCCCTTGGCACGCATGTTCTGGTTAGAGAGAGAGAAGAGGGTATACGAAAGGTTGAGGAGAACATCTTTCGTTAAGGCATAGTGTTGTCGTAACCTGATGAACCCCCTAGGACTTTAGATGTCAACTCCAGCTCCTACCTCCTACACCTAGCCATCACACTTGAGTGCACTTGAATCGTCCGAGCAGGATAACGTCGAAAGTAGACTGAAAGTAGTCGAATTCGTAGCTAGAACGATAAGTGGCATTGTTAAATGAAAGGCTGTTTGAACCTGCTCGTCCTCATGCGCTAACGAAATTATTGTACCTAGACTAAATCGAGGCATGGGAAGCCATCTCAATGGTGAATAATAATAAGACTCAAGAGTGCGCATGCAGTTGCTTGATCAAGTCCCCCAGATCTGCGCTGGGTCTCTTGCGATCTGGACCACCTATCGACATGGAAGAATATCTTGATAGCATCGATCCCTTGCTGTTGGGGCACATGACAATTCCAGGCTAGAATTTTCGATCCTTCATAGGGTATCCACTGTCGTATGAGCTAAGCTCATACTCTCCCCATCATATTTAGGGAAGTTGAAAAATCACAATGTGCGCTGTCCAAGCCTGATCCTAACGATAAAGGCCACATGCTTCCCATATGGTCTCCAGATTGTTAGGCTAACGGCTGGTTCGTATTTCGACGGTTGGTGGAACAATTCCAAGAATTCGAAGTTGAGGAGAATCTGGTGATGGTCTCCTCAGGATTATTCCCAGGTAAGCCAGGTACCCCACAAGCTAAAAAGGGGCCAGCTGACTAGCACCAGCCACTAGAGCGAAAAGGGCTTGGTCTCATCCACCAATGCTGCGAAGGCTGGGGTTGCGCTTGGATCTCTAGGATATCTGAGCATTTTGTACGTGTGTACATGCAATCTCCGCACAGGTTCTCCAAGGCCAGCCACAACTTCAACAGCTCAGCTGCATTCCTCCACACTTTCGTCACTGGCCAACACATGCATACACGCCCGACTCCTAACATACCATGACAACTTTATACTAACTATAGTATCTTGAGTCTTTCTATAGATCTAAGCAGCTCTTCATTCAATATAGTTGGACATCGTCTGGATAGCCATACCTGTATTCGTCTCGTTTAATGGTGGATGGGCTAATGACCACGCAATATCTTTGACACTAGCCTCCTGGTCATTAGATCGTTCGACGCTTTTGGTCTGTTAGATGGCTCGTCAGCTACCCCTAGCTTGGTCCAATTCCGATTAATTCTCCTTCCCGTTTGGGTTGACTTTGGCGCCATGTCTGCAAATACTTCTCAGCATTCTGCCTCTTCTAATATGGCGGACCTTGTTATTCGCCAAAATGCACGTCTCCACTTGAATCTACAAGTCACAGACAATAGCCCTCAGAGCGTGCCTTTGAACACTACAGGAAGCACCCCGCCGTCCAATTCCAACTTGCCTATTGCAGTTGAGACAGATGTTCAGCCTAAGCAGACTCCTGACTGGAGCAACCTTAGAGTCATTCACCGAAATACTCTCCCACCTCGAAGCCATTTTCATCTCTATGACGATGAGGATGATGCTGTATCTGGTGACGTGAGCCGCTCTAGGGCTGCCTTGCTCTCTGGCGTTTGGGGATTCGAGCTTTCGACTGGACCTTTCAAAGGGTCTCAGGACTTCTACAAGTCCGACTTTGATCATACAGAATGGGACCTTATCAAGGTACCCGGCATGTGGCAGCTTCAAGGATTTGGGAAAGGGCCACAGTACACGAACGTCAACTTTCCATTTCCCGTCAATCCTCCACATGTACCTTATGATGATAATGAATGTGGTCGTTATGTCAGACGCTTTATGGTGCCGAACGCTCTGAAAGATGGTGACCAATGGAGGTTGCGCTTCGAGGGCGTCGATGCAGCTTTTACCGTTTGGGTGAATGGGAACGAAGTTGGCTATTCCCAGGGTTCAAGGAATCCTAGCGAATTTGACATATCGGCGTCTCTTAATATCGATTCCGAGAACACGCTCTGTGTAGAAGTCTACCAGCGATGCGACGGAAGCTATATCGAAGATCAAGTAAGCGGACTTTCTATTGTATAACATAGGCGATACGCTGACTTTGCCTCAACTGAAGGATCAATGGTGGCTCAGCGGCATTTTCAGAGACGTGTGGTTGCATTCGTTCAAGTCCACCTACTTTGAGGACTTCCACGTTCAGACCATTCTTGACGACGACTACAAGAATGCATTATTGAAAGTTGAAATCAAGCTAAATAAGCCCGACGAGTCTGTCTCGGTAAAACTCCTTGATCGCGATGGTAATACAGTCGTCCCTGCAATGCCTTCCACTTCTTCAGATAAGACGTACAAGTACAACTGTTATATCCCTGATCTAGAGAAGTGGACGGCAGAAACGCCCTATCTGTACACGTTGGTGCTATCTGTCCGAAATGTGCATGTTGCCCAAAAGGTCGGCTTCCGCAGGACCGAGCTTATTAATGGTGTCTTCTGTGTCAACGGCAGTCCAATCAAGATCCGTGGAGTTAATCGCCACGAGCATAATGCAAATTCAGGGAGGACCGTTCCCTATGCAGACCTCAAGCGGGATCTCCAGACAATGAAATATTTCAACATCAATGCCATTCGCACCTCTCACTACCCTAACGACCCCAGACTGTACGATCTCACGGACGAGATGGGTTTCTGGGTGCTAGATGAAGCTGATCTCGAGTGTCATGGGTTTGGGGAAGTTGGTGGAGACCCAGCGGCGTTTTTGTCCGATAACCCGGATTGGAGGGAAGCGTACGTTGACCGTGCCCTACAATTGGTCATGCGCGACAAGAACCATCCTTCCGTCATCATGTGGTCTCTAGGTAACGAGGCTTTCTATGGGAGGAATCACCAGGCTATGTACGACGAGATTAAGAAAATCGACAAGACACGCCTCATACACTACGAAGCCGACCAGAAGGCACACACAGCTGATATCTTCAGTCGGATGTATACCCCTATTGACGAGATGATCAAGTATGGTAAAGAGGAGGGTTGGAAAAAGCCTTTCGTCATGTGTGAATATGCCCATGCCATGGGCAATGGACCAGGGGCAGTACAGGAGTACATAGAGGCTTTTTACAAATACCCACGACTCATGGGAGGTTTTGTATGGGAGTGGGCAAACCACGTAAGTTCCTAGGGCCCAATTATAATGCATCTGGAATCACAACTCACAGATTGAAAGGGTCTAAGCACCGAATCAAAGGATGGCGACGAGTATTTTGGGTATGGTGGTGACTTTGGAGACGATCCAAACGACTACAGCTTTGTTATGGACGGACTCTGCAACTCGTTACACGCCCCGGGGCCCGGGTTGGATGAGTATAGTAAGGCCATCGAGCCTGTCCAGGTCCTGGGCACGAGATGGAATGAAGTGACTATTGTGAATCGATATGACTTCCTGACTCTGGACCATCTAAGGTGCTTTTGGGAAGTAATTTCTGATCGAAACCAGATTATCGGACGAGAGTTAGTTATCCCTAAAGGTGTCAAGCCACATACTGAAACAACTCTGATCCTTGGCAATACACCGAAGGCGTTCTCTACAGAAACATGGCTCCAACTTGAATTTATCACGCGCTCTGATAGCAAGTGGGTTCCATCTAGACGGGTTGTAGCGCGAGGCCAAATTGCACTTCATCCGCCAAAGGCCTTAATGCTTCCGAAATCCCTTTCTACGCCAGCACGCCCGCGAGTTCAACGCAACGACAGTATGTTCTGTGTTACTATCGCAAATGGGACAACGTTCGGATTTGATACGGGAAGTGGCACTCTATCATCCCTAACCCATGCCTCCAATCCAAATCTTAATCTCATCACTGTTCCCATGACCCTCGATTTCTACAGGGCTCTCACCGACAACGATCGAGGAGGGCCGTTTGGCAAGCAATGGATCGAGAGAAGAGTCAACCAGACTCGCTATCATTTTACCCGGATGACCACCGCTGAAACGGACTCAGGGTACACAGTCGTTGTCGAAGGTCGGGTAGCGCCGCCGGTACTTGCCTGGGGCGTAGATACGGTGACCACCTACACCATTACTTCCGAGTACTGCAGTGTTCACATCAAAGCAAAGCCGCAGGGACTACTTTTGCCCGACACGTTTGCACGCTTCGGCCTGACGTTCGGCATGAAGAATATCAGGATCGTGGAGTGGTTTGGAAGAGGGCCCGGCGAGTCATACTGCGACAAGAAACACGCACAGATGATGAACACGTGGGGTTGGGCAGCCGATGTCCTCTTCCATGATTACGAATTCCCGCAGGACAGCGGCAATCGCACAGATGTACGATGGGTAGAGCTAAGAGACCGGTGGGGCGGTGACGATGATCCCGGGAGGCTGCTGCGGGCACGGTTTGGCAACCGCGATGGTGCCAGCTTCAGCGTCATGCCATACACGACTAAGGACGTGGACGAATGCACTCATCCGTATGAATTGCGTAAGCGGAAGAGAGATGACCACATCGTGAGGCTGGATTGGTATCATCATGGGCTGGGCACGGGAAGTTGCGGTGAGGCCACGTTGCCAAAATACCAGCTCAGGACTGATCGTGAATTTGATGTCGAGTTGCTATTGGATTAGATGTCGTTTTACGGGCAGCTAGACTAGGCAGTTTGGGTCAGCTAGGTAGTTTTCCGAGACTTTGTCCGTTTGCTCACCGAGACATACGCGAAAACAGCGTTGACCGTCAGGCACCAATGCGTGAGATTCCTGCGTGGAGTCTACTTGATATAGATTATTACAAACAGACTTCAAAGTATTGAGTCGTGGTGAGGTCATTCCTATCAGCCTTCGGAGGCCTACGCTTGATTATGCCTGTCACCAACTTGGAGACCTAGCGGACCTAAAACTCCGGAAATTTTGTCTATATAAACAGAGATATCTTCCCAAATTTTCAACACTTTCCACATGGCTATCAACTACACCATGGTACTACCATGAGAACATCAAGTCTATGAGGACTTTGTTCCTCCACAGGAGCACATACTATATATATATACACCCAGAAATCAAATCAACTTTTCTTATGTCATGTCGTCGATTCAAGACGCTCGAACCTACATTTCTTACCACTTCTACCTACCTCAGCAAAGCCGTCACACCAGAATGTGTCCGGCCAGAGACGACCAAGGAGCCACGACAAATTCAACATGAGCCCTACCTTGCCTTGCCATTACATCAGGTTGTCCTGGTACAACATGCGGTAGTAATCATGGTCCCCCCAAGGCCGTAGCACCACGAGCTATGTAGCAGCTTATAGACGAGCAAGCTACGCTCACCACCACCATACCGCAGTAATGCGAAGAGGCAGACCACCATCGCCTATCACCAGATGTCTTTCTCTAGCCACATTCACCAACCACCACACGCCAGTGAGGGCAGCATGGGAGATGGAACACGGACCAGATAACCCCTGGTCACCTGCCCTGGCTACTGTGAGCATAAGGGACACGGGTCCCGTAGCTCCAGTTCCATCCCAGAGATCCACCCCTGCTGCGCCCAGGCTTGTTGCATATCTCAACACAGTCTGGATTTACGCGACAAGTTTCTCGCATCCCAGCTGCGCATACGCAGGGGCTAGGGTTCCCATTGCCGTTCCTGC
Source organism: Whalleya microplaca (assembly GCA_022497155.1). Classification (NCBI taxonomy): domain Eukaryota; kingdom Fungi; phylum Ascomycota; class Sordariomycetes; order Xylariales; family Xylariaceae; genus Whalleya; species Whalleya microplaca. The sequence continues at coordinate 451,693 of MU385747.1, read as the reverse complement.
CTTCCCACTCGACGGACAAGGAACTCGATCCCTCTGCGCGTCGGTTGTCGTGGCTGAAGCATCTCGGACGTACATACAGGATCGATTGTACCGGAGTAGCGAGCTTGGATCGTCGAACGGCGTGCGACGCTCATTAGGCACGACATCCTCGCTATCAGCGATAGAGTCTGCGCCGCCACCGCGATGCGCATACCACCAATAGCACCAGGAGGAGGGCGACATTACACCCGACACCACACCGGGAAAGCCACAAGAGGCCCCCCCTAGGGGCATTCAACTTTTTGATTCCTTGGAATCAATCCAAACCTGGCCGTCTTCTCGACCAACCGTCGAGCTTTGTACTTCACTCGTGCCCAAGCATAGTGATGCTATCTCTGTACCTCTGCGGTCTAAAAGCTAGGTATTGGCATACAGCTGTGTATAACTGGCGATTCAGTGGAGGGGTTGGAAGGATGAACGGCGGCAAGAGGAGAGGCATCCGAGGCAGAGAGTCAGACTGAAGCTGCGGAAGGTTTGTGCGGCCTTTCCGGTGACGACTCTTTGCTCTGGCTAACTGGTTCGGCGGTGTTCTTATTAAGCCTTCGTCGTTTGCGGGATTGCTTCGCCTCCCGCCGGCTCGATAGATCTTTAGGTTCGTCGCCCTTTTTCGGCCTTTATAATATAGGGGTACTTATATGTCTGGCTTATGGCAGCGGCAGTCAGCTTGTCCGCATGATACTGAAATCGGTCCTCCGGCTCGGCAGTAGCAGTAAGGATCGTCTTCCGGTTAACAACGTCGTCAAATATGTTCATGGGACGAAGGCCGGCACAGAAATGTTTAACAGTAAACTTGTGCGGCGCCTTATATTCGCTCAGGTATAACATAGTACGTTTCGATAGCTATATACACCAGACCAACATACACCAGACCAACATCAGCACGTCTAATATGGCTCATAGCTTCTGGACTACACATACTGTACTTATTCCGGGTGTGCGTCCAACCTATCTCCATACACACGTCACATACAGCAATTCGGAAGACAGCAACCATATTTACACACAATATACTTATGTTCACCAGACTCGGCACCAGAGAGGAAGGCAAACCAGGGATATCATATGCAAGTACCCCGCAGCACTCAAGGAAGTCTTCCTTAATCTAAGGTTTCAAAGGTTTGAGTTATTAGCACCGGATCTGCTGGAGCTGATAATTACAGTGTTCGTATGCGTGTTAAAGACATGGCACTCTAACAGTAGAACATGATAGGGAGTGTTTCAATCTGTTCAAAGAAAGGAATATATGATCACTGTAGGGCCGAGTGATGTGATGAGTTCGGGAATCTCCGACGTCGTTGACCTGTACCTATCAATATAGTGGTTGTCACAGAAGTCTGACAATGAATACAAAGCATTGGGGTCTCGAATCAAGACGTTGCATTAAAAGTTATGTATTCATCGATAATTAGTCAGTGGCTCGTTTAAGCTTATGGTATCTGACGCCACATATCCCCCATAGAGTCTTCAATAGCCATTCATGGACCGTTCCCACAAGTCCCATTTCAGATATCCCGTTAGCACAGTACCGTATCAATCGCGTCATTTGCAAATACATAGAATGTCTCCTGGGAACTCGTCAAAATATCGCAGTCTCGCCTGCGTCCAGAATGTCGGGTAGATGAATAGTGCCCGGGTTTTTTTTTCTGCCTCCAAGCAAGTGGCGTCTGCGAAATGAGCCCAGACCCATTGATTCAGAGGTACTGCCAGCATCCCACCTCAGCAGCATTTCCCTTCAAAGTCAACCCCACGGCATCAATACAGTTTGCAGCATTAAACTCCGCAGTGCCAGCGTACAGGGTATAGCTGGCACCAGTGCCCGCCATCCAGTCGGCAATGTCAGGGCAGAGCTTGACACCCCCAGCATTGGATCCGTCGGTAGAGAGGAAGTCGAGAACGTCTACCTCAGGCGCGCAATCGGACATCACCGTTTTGTTGAACCAACCACCAACGAGGGCGCCGTTAGGAAGGTAAGTTGAGGCGGCCTCTGTGTATTGGACTTGACCATGAGGGGCGACATAGATGGACTGGCCGCCCGGGACTTGGACCTACAGTATACGTGTCAATGAGGGGATAAAGTGAGAGAGCTATGGATGTGTACAAGCAAGGGAGTACTGGAGACAAGATGAAGTAAGGCTATGATGCCAGCTAACAAGGACTTACTGCCATGCCAGTCAAGTCCTCATAGACTAGAGTACCTTGGACTTGAGGACAATGGCTCTCATCATTCGGACAAAAAGTGGCGGGGCCAGAAGTTCCCGTGTAAAAGGCCTGGCCAGCAGCATTCAGCTCTGCGCCGTCGATGGTGGTGCCTGGAGCAAACACAGTGAGGGAATAAGTTGTGGCTGCAGCAAAGGCCGAGCAGGCGAGAAGGAGGAGCGGACGATGCATTGTATCGCCTGCCTCTCAACCTGGAATTCCTTGCTTGAGTGATGCAGACTAGAGTACTTAAAGTCTACCAACTGTATTTGAGTGTGGGTAACTGAAGGTATTGCAAGTACTCGATTAAAGAATGGTATTCTGTCACGGTACTCTAACAAGAACCCTTTTGAGTTGGGAGGGCAGACAAAGGGTTGGTGGGTGCCTTGATTCACGAACTATGTTTAAAGAGGGCAATGCGGTTGATGGTGGATGGAGAATGGAGAAGAGGTCTAAGGGTAAAATCTGGCTACCTACTTAAGTACCTACCTTAGGCAAGGATGTAGAGAGAGGAAGGGACACATGAGCTATTGCCTTGCAGTTTCCTTCACAGTCTGATTGATTCAAGTAACTACCTAGGTACCTCTTGCTAGCTCGTGAAAATTAACCTTCTCGAGCTCCACCGAGCCGTCGTTCTTGAGCTTCTGCAGCTCGTTAGATATTGCGACGTGTGTTTCCCAATAGCTTTCCTCGCTAGATCCACCGATCCGTTGTGTTTCAGCTTCTGCAGCTCGTTATACCTCTCGTCCACCCCATCCCTGTATGGGCTTTGGGCGCGGGGTAATTATTTCGTTTCCTTCAAGGAGGCCGAATCGGTAGATCCAATAGTTTTTGCCCTCTTGGGCGGAGTGATGTCAACACACCCACTCGCCTCCGAGGGCACACCCTTATGGCGGAAGCTGTCCATCGGTACCTAGAGCTAGGGACCTTGAATGTGTCGTCCTCTAGGTGGTACTGTAAAGGGACCATCGGCGGCGGTTGTACATCTCGGGTTAAGCCGCAATACGCGCATTGGAAACGGTTATAATATCGGAAAGAGTTGCAGGCACTACAGTGCGAGACAGAGACATGGATGTCACTTCTTCATCTGCATCCTCGTCTGTATCTTTTCTCATAACTCTTAAGAGAAAGCACGAGGACTCCCGCCGCGTAGGCCGTTCGGAATCCGTAAATCGCGGATCTCTCCTGGCAGCGTTGTCCGGTAATCGTTATGCGTCGATCTTATGCGGCTGTCTTCGCGATCGGGGCCCCGCAGTCTACAGTCATCATGTTAGCCATGAGCCCTTGGAAAAATGGGGGGCGGGGGGATCAACCTACATTGCCTCTTGAGGTCTGAAGGGCTTAGTTAGACCAGGGTTACGCTCTTCTAGAGTATGGTGCTCCGTAATGGAGCACCGTATAAGAGAGCCTTGGGCACACCCGGTAGAGATGATGATCGGTCTGACTGGAGCATCTGGGTAGAAAGAAATGATTAGAGACTCATCATCGACATCGATGAATCCATGTGAAGTTCTACCCGCTCCTGAATAGGCCTTGAAATGTCTCCATCAACTGTCGGCCAACTAATGATTTGTTGGGACTCGGGGAGTTTGAGGTTATCAACATGAGTCTCCAGGTCATGAAAGAGTCTTTCCAGCAGAATAGTTTACCGGAATTGTAGAGTTCGCGAATTTTCTTCATAGTTGCAGTGAATATTCGGGAACTACATGTAGTATAGTTTTGTTGTCTTCGGTTTGTGAAGCCATGGTTTGTTGGTCGATGAGTGTACTGATGTATGTGAAGGAACAGATCAATCAAGAATAATAATAGTGGTTGGATTGAGCGTCTGTTTTAGATAGAAATTTTAAGTGGTTGTTTTGGGTGATTGCATTGGGTGATTTGATTAATATGCACCGGGGAAACAAAATTTTACGCTGCCATTCATATCGCTATCATCTGCCATTCACTCGATCTTCATCCACATCATATCAGGATTTAGTCATTCTCCATTCACTGTGTATTGTTTGATACACGTAATGGATGGCTAAAGAACAACTTTCTAGTTCGATTATTTGTATAGAAAATACGGTGTTTTACTACCTCGTGCATTCGCTTCATAAAGCACTTCGGCAATTTATGACAGAATTATATATGAATATATCAGTTGAGATATAACATGCTAGTGATACATAGCTTAAAGGATCATTTAAATTTCGCTGTTATATCTCTCTAGAACTGTTGAGATGGATCAGAAGGCTCACTGTACTCTAGAAAACATATATTATTAGTCTTGTCATCTACTCTCTATTCAAGTATCGGGTACCAAATTTGATGCACTCGGGATTTTAGCAACCACAGATGCGGGAATTGGCTTACACAAACACTCAATGCCGACAATCAGTCATGCAATATACCAGCCCAGCAGTTCAACTACGCTGATTGCCAAACACTGATGCAGTGCACCAACATTCAAGATAGCCCTATGTCGCATAGAATGAGTCTAAGTCCTTCAGATGGGCTATCATAACAATATGACCAGAAATCCAGGACACACAGAACTTCCCTCCCGGTAAGTCCTGATATACGTTCTTTTGGTGCTAAGATGCAACTGATTGCTGTCGGTAAACTCTCAAACCGTCATCTAGTCCCCTCGTCAACGAAATCGCTCTCGTATGATAACATAGCTGTAGCTGGTCACTGGGATCCTGGATAGGAGCCCGCAATACGGATGTCCAAACAAGCTTTGAGGCACAGAAATCTATTGGTGGAATATCCTCTACCCTGCCGATGAACGCCATGCTACCTCGATAGGATTCACGAAGCACAGCATCAGGACATCGGTGACAAGCATAAATAAAGCCACCTGTTGAGAATTGTGCTTGACTAGTTGAGTAATAGATGTTTGAATCTCATTGGTGGATCATTCTTTCAAGGGGACCGACTATTACCTAACCTATCGTCAAGGTGGTGCTCAGCTGCCCAACCATGGAAGGCCATGATCGACACATCAATTGCCTTTGTAGGTTGAACAGCTCACGGAAGACCGGAGCGGTAGCATCAGAATCACAAGGCACGATGCCAGAACTTTGACCTCCTATCCAGATCTAATGTGGCGTTCTACTTAGCTAGGAAATATGGTCTACACATATGCACTCAACCCTACTTGGTTGCAACCCTACCGCAGAACGTCCTCCATTGAATAAAGACCTTGTTTCGAATAGGACTGTTCCTGACAGGGACTTCCACATTCTAAGGCTACTGCAGCCGCCACCAATGCAACATTCCGGAGGGTTACATCTAAGGTTGCCAATGCGGAGTGCATATGAATATATATGTTGAAACTTAGCAGCAATATATTGGCTGTTAAGACTTTCCCTACAAAATTTACCATTCTGTTTTGCTTATTATTGGTGATAAAAGTATTAACTTCAGGTGTGTGAGTAATGGGACTATTGAGTTAAGGATCTTCTATAGTAAACTGTGCTATATAATCCATGTCTTAAACCCAACCCTGGCCGATATAAAGTGTTACTTAGAGCGGGGGGTTTCTCTATACATGTATGTGTTTTCAGTAGTATTGAAAGACAGGGGTCACCAACGGAGATCTTTCCGGCCTATAGTCACCCGCGATTACATCGTGTCAAACCAAGAGCACCAGTTCCCTCGAAAAGGAATGCGCTTTACGTAAACGGATATAGTTGCGAGGAGGGAAGTTGAATGATACTTCGGTAGGGTTGCTGTATGCTAATGCCAAAGCCCTACAGCATGGCTCCCAACGTCTAGATCTTTAGAAACAACGTTTATTCGAGGATATTATTCTTCCTTGACCTTCTCAATGATACCTCGTCATATTGCCCCAGGGGCGGCTTTCCGGGGTTTCATTGAGTTCCTGACAGCTAAAGATGTCTTCAGGGATGACACCAGTTTCCTAGACTATTTAAAGACCAACCTTGTCGTGATGAAGGATAGCAACATGATTCAAATAACTCATTTCATTTATTATAAGTAGTACATTCGTAGAGCTTATACTACGCTTTACATATTCACTCAAGATGAAGTTCATCGCTGCCTTGGCACTGGTAGCTGGATCCGCCACTGCTATCCCTACTCCCACTGAGGATGGACCTGTGGATGCCAGAACCATTCAAAAGCGTGCAAGTATCACGGATGCTTGCGATGTTGGGTATTGCACCCAGAATGGCGGGTATGTATATGCTATGTCAACCTGCCCGAGAAGAGTGGAACTGACCGTATGTTTCCATGCAGTACTACTGGTGGCGCAGGAGGCACAACCACGACAGTTTCCTCGCTCGCAGAGTTCACAGCCGCAGCTGAAGCCGACGATCCTGCAGTGGTGGTCGTGAGCGGAGCGATCACCGGCTCAACAAAAGTCAGAGTTGGATCGAACAAGTCTATCATCGGACTGCCAGGCTCCAGTATGTCGAGCATCACCAATTCGTATGTAGAAGCGCCAATACTGATAATGATGTAGGTCTTACCGGTGTCGGTCTTTACATCAACAAGCAGGAGAATGTCATCGTTCGCAACCTGCAGATTTCAAAGGTCATTGCCGACAATGGCGACGCCATCGGCATCCAGGAATCCAGCAACGTTTGGGTTGACCACTGTGACCTGTTTAACGATCTTGACCACGACAAGGACTACTACGATGGGTTGACTGATATCACTCACGCCGCCGAGTGGGTCACCGTGTCCAACACGTACTTCCACGACCACGTAAGTCTCAAGGCATCAGCTGAGGCGTCCAAGAAAAATGCCCAGATTAACACGAGAACAGTGGAAGGGAGCTCTCATCGGCCACTCCGACAGCAACGGCGACGAGGACACAGGCCACCTGCACGTCACGTTCGCCAACGACCACTTCGAGAACGTCAACAGCCGCGGCCCGTCGATCCGCTTCGGCACCGGCCACATCTTCAACACGTACTACTCGAACATGATCGACAGCGCCATCAACTCGCGCATGGGTGCCCAGATCTTGGTCGAGAGCTCCGTCTTCGAGGACTGCAGCGAGGACGCGATATTCTTCGCCGACAGCGACGAGACCGGCTATGCCGTTGTCAACGATGTCGATCTTGGCGGTAGCGCTAACACTGTCCCCGAAGGCACCTTGACTTCCGTGCCTTACGATTATACCCTCCTGGGATCGGCCAATGTAAAGAGTGCGGTTGTTGGCACCGCCGGCCAGAACTTGCAGTTCTAAGGATTGGTGTGGTTGATTGCTTTTGAGACACGAATCTGGGAGAAGACGCAAGAGAATGATAAAACTAGGGTTTTCTTGGAATGAGAATGGTGTAGTCTGGCCTTTAGTATTTCATGTATATAGTTTTGGGGATTTAACTGTCGTTATAACGTTCTCCTGTATATAAGCTTCGGGCAACTCCATGTGACACATCGGAAAATGCTCAAGATTTTCAATACTTAGCCTAAATATTCTCGTGTTCCTAATTGTATGAATAACTAACGATATATAAGTTAAATCAGTTTCTAGTTCCGTATAAATGCCACCAAACACTAGAACAGCGGAAGTGCATGTGCTCGACAATCATACGGATTGGCAGCTCCGAGTCGAAGATGATCTGCTGGATCATGGGCGCGACATCGTGGACGATGACCAGGCTCTGAGCAGCTTGAGATGGATGCACCGCTCTAACTCCGGCGTAAGCGGGGCCCGCCCGTATAGAAAAATGGCCTCCTGGTCGATGATCTTGTGGTTTGGCACATGTCGGCGACGGATGGGCGAGTGGCCGCCGTCTACAGACTGCGCCGATGAGCAGAGTGCCGGAAGCGGTGCCTTCGTTAGCAAAGTGGATCCTTACCGGACTTACCGGATACTTAGATCATTATCTTTCAAACGGACACGGCTGCATTTCCCACCTCTTCAATTATTCTTTCGGTTGTTGAGCCTTGCAACGAATAGCTGCGGTATACTGTCCCTCTCTCGTTAGAGTTTGCTCCGTGCTGCGGACTCCTGAGGCTTACCACTACACATGCTTGCCATTAGACGAACTTATCTGCGGACCCTGCCGCTCTACCCTTCGAGGGCTGCTACTCGTCGCTTTGCTAGCAAAATGAGCATTCCGGTCATCTTATGCGGAAAAACTGAGGCAGTTGGGCGGGCGGTCATCGCTTATCTCAAGCCCGAGTATGATGGTCCGTAGATATCATCGCATCGCGCTTGTGACTAGGTACTAGGACTGATGTGTGCGCAGTCATTCATTTTGTGATGACGCCCGAGACTGGCGCGGCGCAGATCCCCGCCATTCTCCGAGGCGAGCAATCGCCGCCGTCCGATTCTGAGCTGGGCAGCAAGAACTACTCAAAGCCACCTGTCGCCGTCATCCTAGGTGGTGCCTACGACGATGCTGGCACGGAGGTCATGATGAAGGCTTCGGCGGGCATTAAGCCGATGCCCTGGCTACGCCCCAACCGGGCAACGCCTACTCCTCCACTTGGTCCGGAATACGGCAAGGCGATAGTAGTACGCGTCAAGGAGCTGCTGGCGCAGCTACAACAGGAGGGCAAAATGAACGATGAGAAGGTTCAATGGTACTGAAGTTGTGTGCACACTGCGCTATGCCGAATAAGATTGTTGATCTGGTGGCTGAGAGATTGGGGGCCGGCGGACCTGACATAGGTACAGTACAGTAAGGGTCCATAGCCACTGGGTTTCCTCATGCGAACTTCAATCCATCCTCATAAATGTCAAGTATTTCAAACCTGATCTAGGGCCACGACTTATCAACCACGAGTGCGATATTGGTGCAAGCCAGGTTGGCCTTGGTGTGAATACCTTCTGTCTGATAATAAGGGGTCACATAAAATGGTTTAGATACAAGTAATCAACCGATTGGAGACTTTGATTGATCGGCCTATGTATCCACTACCTTGTTAAATTAGGGCGTGTAGGCGGGCGGTACGGTGCTCCATTGCGGGAGTGTGTTACTACATAGAGCACCCTAAGCAGTGCCTGATCCCCTGTACCTGTGACACTGCTACAGGGCAGCAACCGGGTTTTCTGCGTCGTGTAAGTTGTACGTCCGTCATTCTCACAATAACATCTAGTTCCAATTCTCATTAGCTAGAACTCATCTCGTACTCTCTTATAGAGTCAATTAACTATTGACTGAACTTCACAAACTCCCCTGATATGATCTCACAGCCGTTATCCGCCACAAAACGGTGAACCTTCGGCCTGTTGAGTCTGCCTTAACTTACGTACATGTCGATGCATTACTCCGTATACAAATGGTCCAATATCACCATGTACAAGCAAGATACATTCGATCACGTAATACGCAGCGAATCTGAGGCAAGTAGATGCCATGGGTTCGGAGTCTACCCCATTCCTCGATAACATGCCTGCATAGTAGAATTTCTCTTCGCATCATGATCAATGATGCCAACAGGTTGCAGAGTCTAGGTTATCTTGGATAGGACGATTCTAGATTATCAAAGCCGCACTTCACATCTTCTCGCTTCGATGAAAATTGTAACTCATCCTAGCGAGCACTATGGCGTGCAGTGGTTGGCCACCTAACCACTGGTGTCCTTGGTTGATATATCGAAGCCTATTGTTCAACGAGCTCAACCAAGCCCGTCATACTTTGACTGAATATGGTCAGAGTGGATATCCATGAGGCTTCCAAGTGAGTATCTGCGCTACCTAAGATCATGCTTGGCTCATCTAAGCAACTCTCCTTGCCGTATATTATGCAGCCTCTCTTACAAGTGTTGGTCATTCGCTTGACGCAATTATATTGGCTAATGTATGTACTTGCAAATCACGTTCCAACCTTGACACGACATGGAAGAGTTATAAAGTTATAAAACTCTATCGGTACTATACAAGTAGCCAATAGGCCTTCCTTCCTAAGTTACGCATCAATGGGTCTAGGGTAGTGGCATCCTACGCTTAAAGGACCCGATCAGGCGCGTGTAATAGGTAGGTGGCTTCTAGGGGACTTATGGTCGTCTCTTGTCATACGCTGAGGTACATCTATAAGGTTGTCGCAGGGTGGAAATATATCTAGCTTTCATAATTGGCGGTCCTATTACAAACCCTTAAAATACCCTCGTTTCATCCCCTTCATTTATCTCGACCACCTACGTGTCTTTGGATAGTATTCCCTTGAAACATAAACCTATGTCACCGGCCTTCTTCATCCAACCGCCTGACATGACAGCTCCTAGCCACCACTTCGTCTGCTTCGCAGTACCGCCGTACTTGCTCAACGCCATTGCTGACAGCGACGAGAACGACACCCATATCCGCGAGTCTGCCCGTCATGCGCTTGGCCTCCACAATGACTTTACTAGCAAAAGACAGGCGCGCTTTGCGGGTCTGACTATCCCTCGCAGCAATCCAGTCGCCGCTCATGTTCAATACCGAACCAGCATTGTCCCCGACTCGATGCTAGAACATATCGCCGGTTCCGAAGATGTCGACAACGAAACCCGTGCCTATGCCAAGCGTGACCTCGAACACATCCGCGACATACATGCAAAATACCAGGAGGTTCAAGGCCTTGGGGTAAATACATCTAAGCCAGAAACTACGGCGGCTTCTAGTGTTACCGATAAGACATATCGCAGTGTCTATGACATGAATCATGACTCCAACGAGTCCGAATTGCCGGGAAACGTTGTTCGTATTGAAGGCCAGAAAGCTGTCGAAGACAAGGCCGTCAATGAGGCTTATGATAATGTTGGTCATGTGCTTAAATTTTATGCTAATATCTTTAAATGGAACTCAATCGACAATAAAAATAGGCATGTGATAAGTTCAGTGCATTTCAGCAAAAATTACGAAAACGCGTTTTGGGACCCAGAGGCAGAGCAAATGGTTTATGGCGACGGTCATGGTATGTATTCTAGACCCTTTGATTCTCTGTGTAAAGTCGACGTCATATCTACTCTTTGATGTATCTTTGAACTTTGGAATTTTCAGAAAAAGTCTCGAGATTCACCGAACCATATGAGGATGATATAGGCTAATTACGTTTTGTGTAGACTTCCTGAACAACTTCACTGGCTGCGTTGATGTCATTAGTCACGAACTCACAGTGAGTCTCATTATCCCTCTTCTTCCCCTATACTGTCCAAGGATATTTCTCAACCTCGTCTAGCATGCTGTGACCGAATACAGTGCACCACTTGACTATATGGGCCAGAGCGGTGCACTCAACGAGCACATATCCGACGTCTTTGGCATCATGATTAAGCAAAGGGTCGAAAATGAAACGGTTGATAAGGCCGACTGGCTCATAGGAGAATATTGTCTGATGCCTGGCATCAAGGGGGTTGCCTTGCGTTCCATGAAGGCACCCGGAACAGCTTATGATGATCCTCGCTTCGTAAGAACCCCCTTCGAGACATACATCCCCTTCTCTACTTTAATAAACGCTCCCTCTCCAATACCCCCACCCAGAGAAAATAACATTAGCCTAAATGATGGTTACCCTAATATCTAATTTTGACTATACTTTGCATATTCGCGCTCCTGTATAGCCATTTACCTCTAGTGCTGAATCTCTATAGGGCAAAGATCCTCAACCCTCGAACTTCAAGAGTTATGAAGTGACTATGGAAGATAATGGTGGCGTACACCTATACTCGGGTATTCCGAATAAAGCATTCTACAATGTTGCTGTGAAATTCGGCGGTTACTCGTAAGTCGGCACTCTAAGCATTACCTTGACGCATCATTAAACTCGTGTCATTGTGGGAATATCCGAAAGCTGGCAGCGGCCGGCAGGGCTCCAAAGGCAGACCGATAGCGTTTATTGACAAGAAACTTGCCGGTATGATAAGCTCTTACCTAACTGTAACTGATTCGGAACCTTCTTAGATGGGAGAAAGCCGGCAGGATATGGTGGGAAACAATGCAGAGTAGACAAGTCCCGCCACGCTGCACCTTCATGCACTTTGCGAACTTGACGGTCCACAAGGCCAGGGAGCTCTTCGGAAAAGAGGCCGCCGCCACCGTGCGTAAGGCCTGGAAAGACGTCGGCGTGATCCGGAAGACGCGCAGCTAGAGGGACAAGTGCAACGATGCGACGACGCGCGAGATGGGACTCCTGAGCGAAGACGAGTTGGCCAGGGATATGAGACTCGCGCGCAGGATAAGGCAAGGTGAACAAGTAGGCTCAAATGAGCAAAACGAACCCGATGCTGAAGCTGATGCCCAGGGCGCGAGGACACACTGGGGACATGATGGTGGGTATGTCAAAATGTGATCGTATGCTACACGGATCGGGATCCGGGCGGTTGGTAGACAGATAGAGCTTGAATTATTACTTCCTAAAAACCTTGCAACTGTATATACTCAAACTGGTTTTCATTTTGAAAGTTGGACATATAGGGGTGTATTTGAGGTCACGATTTTATCATAGATTTAGTTCCTCGGCCACATAAGATACCATACAGTACACCAAATGATTACACATCTTACCATATGGAACCCCTTACATCTCTAAATATGTAATATAGAAACACGAGGACCTTCTATTAAATAGGGGTTCTCTCATCAAGGATAACGTGCTATATACATAGGTTTCAACTTTACGAAATATTTACAAACAACATTCAACTCACACTCAAGAGCTACCAAATGTGAATTCCGGGATTTTAATCGTAGTCACCGTCCAGGTCTTCCCGCTATCGCTGGTACTCATATCACCAGTCACGCCGTCGCCCTTGCCCAGAGTTTTAATGTAATCGGGGTCCGCCACGTCCAAAATGATCTTCGTGTCGACCCACGCTATAATAGTAGAAGAAAAGCTTCGTCAGCCTGCGATCCGCTAATTTACCGGAGCTTGAACTTACAGTGCGCGCCAACCGTACCGCAGTCCTCTTCGGCACACTCGACGGCGCTACCCCAGCCCTGCGCCTTTCCGTCGCTAGTGGAAAGTGTGGCAACGGTTGCGCCGTTGAGGGACACTGTCTGCGTGTAGTTTCCGGTAGAGTCGTCGTACTTGTCTGCACCCGGTTTGATGAGTTTCCGCTCATTCCAACGATTCAGTTTACCTGATGCATTAGGCTCTCTTACAGTGCATTGTTATCTGGTCACCCTCGTCGGCAGGCGTACCATCTGTCTGGACAGGCATCTGCGAGCTGGCTATGCACAACAGAACACGAGTATGTTAGCCTCGTCCTTCAACTAAGCAGATCACATGTGGTGCATGAGAATGATGCAACTCACGCCCCGTGCTCAAGAGCGTGTACGCGTACACGCTCCAGTTGGACGCATCCCAGTTTTCAGCGATCGACTGGATCAGGTCGCCGTTCGAGGTACCCATGCCGACCCAAAGCGAGGTGTCACCTGAGGAACCGCTGGGGCCCTTGGGCAAAACGAGCGTCGACGTCGCCTCGCGGATAAACGAGTTGGAGGCGACGGGACCGGTGCTGAAGGCGGGGCCCATCGCCGCGTCCACCAAGGCAAAGGTGAGGGCGGCGAGAGAAGCGAGGACTTGGCGCGGGGAAGGCATTGTGGCGGACTCAGTGCAACAAGTGTTTATATCTGGATGTTGCCATCTTGACAAGATATGGCAGCTTCTAATGCCTATTTGTATGGTAGCTCTTGTAGGGTCATGATCGTTTCGACCATCCTCATCTGGCGACTCCTGATCTCGCCGTCGTGCGATTGGTGGAGCAACTAATATACCCCGGACAAAAGTAGTCGAATTCAGGCATAGCCGCTCCGAGAGGCTATTGCCCCCGTGCGGCAGGGCCCGCGTAAAATGCTTCCCGAATAGGCATGAGGATACTTGGCCTAGCGCACCCGGAGATTTATAGGGGCTAGTCTGGGCCCAGCTCCGCCGCACCAGAGACGTCACCGGCCACAGATATATTGTTACGAAAAGCGCCCGCCTGGCACCATTGTCCCACCACTCTCCTTGCTTATGAAGAGACGGCGTCCCACGAGTATAATGTGTTCGACTTCGTGTTACGCTATCTGCAAATAAATAGGTAGGGAAGAAGTCTACTGGGAAAAATGAGCTGGTCATGATATAGAAGACAGGGGTCTTAGCCTTTGAAGTCAAACCACAAGTCCACGTCTCTGGCATACAAAAAGATACTAACATTATTCCAATATTTCAGGTATATTTGTGTCTCATATAAACCACTTCTTGCAGGCAATTGGGTAGTTGTGAACTATTTTATGTCTTATAATTACTAACTGAAGTCTTGCCTGTATCAGGTAGTGTCTTGGCAAGAGGCTTTCCTTAGTCTATTACCAATTGAATGACCACCCGATAGACCTCCTGAAAGCCACTATTTACCTAAAATCCCTGTATCGCAACGACATACGCAAGCTGTGGTAAATAATGACAAAGATAACAAAAAAAGGATAATCAAGAGATTCAAGGTGTTTTTAAATGTAAATTTGGGGGCTGTTTTAAAGCAGCCTTCCTATTAACTTAACTAATTACTTCACTTGACTTGACTTGACTTAATTTGACTTGATATAATTATTTTTTTGATATTTATCCAAGTTAAGTTAAAGCTGATTTTTGACTTGATAGGTTTTAAGTATTTCAAGGTGATTTTTTTTATATAAGCACATATAAGCCACATATATGTTGCGTGGCTAGCAGTATAAATCAGTTAAGATAACTACTAGGCACACGACTAAGTTTATAGCAGTTCCAGGAACTGGAACGCAGTACAATAAACTACTGTGAAGTAGGGGGGGTTGCACGAAATGCAAGTGAGTACAACTGTACTATATATTGGTGTAAGTTATATGTAATAAAGATGGTTTCTTTCACTGCTAGTTGGTGAAAGAAACACTATATGTACGGGCAAGGCGCGTGCTAAGCTAAAGTGAAGTGCTGCGCAACAATATATATCGTGAGATTTTCGGTCGTTAGCTACCAGTTACCCTTGTTAGCTTATATCTAACTCTAGTTAAGCTTTGACCAGTATAATATCCATGCGCTATTAAATGGGGACTAATCAAATCAAGTGGTAAATATCGTCAAGTCAATTGGAAAATTCAATTATTTGACTTGACTTGACTCAAGCCAAGTACCGGTAAGGAGGTTTACTTGACTTGATTTGACTTGGTGGGAACGCTGTTTTAAAGGCGACTCATCAAGCTTAGTTGATAGTATTGATGATTCAAGTCAATTTAAGGATGTTACCTGAATTGAATTGGATTGATGGGTGTGCTTGGTGACTTATAATCTAGCGAGATGTAACGAAGCCGTTACCACAGGTCTTGATTTGAAATAACAAAAGGCGTGAAAGGTAAAATACTTAGATTGATCGCTGGCTAGCAGAGAGAGACTATCTAAGGGACGGCGAAATACAGTCCTTTTATATCTGAATAGCTTCTTAGTAAAATGGGACTTGATTGCCAAGCCATTATCTCTTGGCAATCAGTTGGTTGCCAAGCCATTATCTCTTGGCAACCATAAATCACGTGGTAGCTGGTTGCGGGGATATTCAGGAATGGGTGGTTGTAACACGAGACAGAGTCTTAAATGTACAACCTGTTCTATCCTATCCATCTACCTATTGGTAGCTATGGATAAGTTTTACTTGCAATTTCATAATGGTTTACTTCTCTTGTCCTAAACCTAATCGTTATAGTACAATCATTATTTGTGGGAATATCACGTAGTTGCTTGCCAAGCATCCTTCCAGCCGCCGAAAGGCCTCTTATTCGACACACAGCCTCGTATCTTTTGTTGCATAGCACCAGAACCGAATGGTTTACTCATGATTGGCTGCTACTGTCAGACGATACCTCAAATCTGCACTTTTATGTGCCCCTCATTTACCGACATCGAAGCTTTTGTCAATATACTTCAACCACACATCTTCCTTCCAATTGCCTGTATCTACGTCTGCACTTGACTGAAGCTATTTCACGCACATCCTCTCTTCTACCTTCCTCTGTCACAGGCTGGTGAGCTAGGAGATCGACAGCCATTTCCCAACTTCCTTGTCGCTTGGACAATTCTATCGACTTGGTCAGAATGAACCCCGCATCGAAGGATTCAGCCGGCGATGGTCACAGTGCTGGGAAGCCGGGCTCGGCCCCAACGAGAAACCTCGTTTTTATCGGTTTGGCGAAAAATGCAATGAGAGATGCTATGGAATTAAGCAGCCGACAAGATCCTGAATTGAACAGTGGTGTGACGATAGACTTGAGTCGCCGTAACATAGAAGAGGTACCAGATGAGTTCGTGGATATAATCAAAGATGATCTTGAACGGTAAGGCTAAGCCTTTCCATGGAAACGAATACTATTGACAGTTTCTGTACGAGAAGGCTTGCACTCTCGTACAATAAGATACAAAGTTTGCCATTACGATTCGCAGAATGCGCCTGCTTGAGATATCTCAACATTAGGGGGAATCGTATCACGATATTTCCACCGGCTGTACTAAATCCTAGTATTATATCTTCGAGTTTGTTAAAGACTAACCATTCGATAGTTATGCAGTATTAAGTCTCTTGAAATTCTCGACCTTGCAAGAAATAAGATCACAACGTTGCCACCGGAGATTGTTCAATTGGCTTCATTGAAAGTACTATCCATAGAGAATAACATGGTGGCTGAGCTACCCCTTTGTATTTCTGAGATGGATGAGTTGCAAATCATGTTGCTTGAAGGCAACCCGTTAATTTTTCCTACCCAAGAGCTTATTAGGTCAGCTCGGGCTACGTTCCAAAGGGGTCGGAGTGGGCAAAATGATTCTAAGTTCCTGAGTGAGCAAGTGGAACTTGAGGTCCACGTCCTGGTTGAGATCAAAAACTGTTTCAGAGAGATACTACATATGCCTTTACAAACGAAGTCTCCAGCTGACAGAACCAGCATACTGGAAAGCATTCTATCCGATTCTGGCTATGGGTCGGATGCATTTCAAATTTCATCATCACTCTATTCTCGGGGTTCTACCCAGGAATCGGACTCAGCCACATACAGGGCGGATGATAACCGGACACGTTTCTCTGGTACCTCAACGCTGAAATTGCCAAATGAGGATAATAACGTCTTCAACCTGGCTTCCGAGCTATTCAGCTATGTACAATCCACCAAGCCTGATATGGCAACTTTGCATCGAGTCTGTGATATACTACCCCGCTTAATCAGGGCTTTCGCCTTGAAAATAGGCTATGAAGCCCCAACACAACTGCATCGTGATGTGATGGTTTTCGCGTATAGGAATCAAAGGTGAAGGACTATATGTGTGTGTATTTACTGAGTTAGACTGACCATAAACAGGCAAATAGCAACATGCTTCAATGCTCTTGTCGCCCAGATCACGGGACCTGAAGAAAAAGCTCTGTCAAGCACCGAAAATCCATTTGATGCTGGCATGGGACCATTGGAAAAGATGGACTATTGGTATAGTCGTGACCAAGGAACTGACAGCGACGAAGATGTCCCCGAGTTGCACGAAGACGACAAGTGGCATGACAACAGGGACGAGGTC
This sequence comes from Whalleya microplaca, assembly GCA_022497155.1. NCBI lineage: Eukaryota > Fungi > Ascomycota > Sordariomycetes > Xylariales > Xylariaceae > Whalleya > Whalleya microplaca. The sequence continues at coordinate 434,006 of MU385747.1, read as the reverse complement.
GATGATTTTGTAACTGAGATGCTAAAAGGATTTCTTCAAAGAAGTCCAGCCTACGAATGGCTCTTAGCAACACTGAAAAGAGAATCAGTATTGACGTTCCCTAGTCGAAACCTGATGACCTCAATCAGAGAGTATATTCTTCAGTCGCTGCCAGAGACAGAAGTTATCAGCAGAACAGCATCCTCGCAAGAGGTCAAAGCCGTGTTTGGGCTTGATTGGGATCCATTCTCTTTCATCCGTGAGCAGTCATATACATGCAGACCCGGAGTAGCTATCCGGCGGGCAATTACTCTCACGGGAGTCGAGGATAATGCTCAGGCACTACCTTGCGAACGATACCTCGTTCAAACTTGGCCCACATCTGGAATGTATACCATGGACCTGGTATATAGTATCGTTGAAAAACTAGACGAGGGAATTATCTCACATTCTGGTATAAGCTGATCTGGCTGGCAGATGTGACATTATGCTAATAATTAAACAGTATTACGACCAGATGGTACCAAGATCAATGCGACTGTGGAGCCAAGCGCGGTCATGGCAAACATATTCGTGGAGGTCATAGGCACGGCAGACTCAGTGGGAGAAGTAGGTGAACAACTGGCCTGGCTAATCACTTCACTTCGCTCCTCACCACACGACAAAGGATCCACTATTTGTAGTCCTTCAATTAAGATACAGGAGGATATCAAAGGTAAACACACTGCGAAAGACACCTCTGTTAGGTATGAGATCAACGCGAGCTTTAGCGACCCGGTAAAGCCGGTCTCATACCCAACTGGACAGTGCTGGCATAGCATGTTCTGCAACCCAGTCATAGTCGCGGGATATCCGATTCGAAAAAAGACAGAGCAAAACTCGGGCCTGGAGATCCCGCTCAACATGATGAGCCAGCTGGCTGGAGCAAAATACGTTAATGAATTTGACGGCTCAATCTTCCTTAAGGGTTTTTCTGCTATGTTAGTGGCGGTAAAAATCTCGAGAGACTTTGTGTTTTGGCATTATGTCTATAACGAACGTGGGGAGAGAATATCTTACCTAGATTATTCAGCTCAAGATGAGCATAATGTCAGACTTTCACAGCTGGAATCATCTCGTCATGTGGTAGGGTGGACCCAAAGCGCTATGTATTACGCAGGTACGCATGACATTACATACTACTAGCAATGAGGGTACTAATTCTTTGTAGGCGCCTCGGACGCGAAGCTGGACGTTAGTAGGTCAGGTCTTCCGCCGCCATATACCGGTTGTCTACTAGAAAAAGTCTCAATAAGTGCCGGAAGGATCGTCGGTGGAGGCATGTCTTTTGCAGTCGGTATCAGAGATGTACCAGTACACATCTCGCGGAACGGGTATATCCAAAAGCTCAAGTGGATATTCAAGAAGTATGTCGTGTTCTGGGATGAGCAGGAAAAGCGCGGCTGGCTTGTTAATGGCACCAGTGCGCTTCTACACATTGTTCGCGCATCTCTGGAGAGTGACAGAGAAGACGAATTCTCAGCATCGTGTCTATTTCAACCGAACGAGATGAAAGAAGCTTACCAGAAGTACAAGACATACTCAGCTATACAGGTTCTTACTAATCCTAAGAATATGGGACTAAAGATATACCCAGAGAAGGATGAGAGTTATGTGGAACAAGCAACTGACCAAGATTCCTCATTCACGGAACTTTCTAAAAGAAGGTCAACATATTACCGGTTCCAAGACCGTGTTGAGCATAATTACAACATGTTAGAGCAGATGATCGATCACCAGTCCAAGGCTGTCGGCCAGAATGGTGTCAAGGTGAAATTGCGAATGAGGAAACATCTCGAGGGTTGGGATTTCAAAGACCTAGTTACGGAGTGTGATCCTCGTCCGTTGGTGGCAACTCTACACGCCTACGGATATGGCTGGTTCGATTTCATTCGATCTATCCAGGCTATTGTTCTGTTTGGGCGTGGCTTTGGTGAAGTCATTCGTCCTTTCAGAAACACTGATGTGTGCAGCCTCTGGCGTGAAGTTCCTCGTGGCAAATACTACCTCACCACGGCAGTAGCAGATCTCAAAAAAAATAATCGATATGTTCGGCAGCTGCACAACGCGTCACATTCATCTCTGCCAGGGGCTTGCCTGGCATCTTGCTGAGGACACATTACAGAGTTGTCATTGTCGACGACTTTCTGTAAGAGATTACAATTCGAAAAGGAGCTAATGCACATCGCATTCCTATTCAGACCCTTGTACCCATTACGACAAACTCCAAGTCACCTGCGGTGAAGAATTTTGATTTAGCAACATTTGGCGACGGTGCTGTAATTTGGGGGCATAGGCCGAATTTCGGTTATCACTGGACAAACCTAGGAGGTTTTACGATGGGCGATCCTCCGATTTTACCGGCTGAGACCGACTATAACGCCGATGAAAGAGAGTTCGCTGACAGTGGCATGGGATCTAGCTTGGGTTCAAGCCTTAGTAGGGTTGACCTGAACTCCTCGCCGAGTGTGTTCCTAGACACCTCCGATATTGCACCAGCAGACCACCCTCCGCTACTCCCTGGTGAGAAAAGTGAAGAAAACTATGGTGACGATACATCAGGGAATAAAAATTCAATACACGGGGAAGGTAGTGCTATCCAACTCTTGAGAATCCCACCAAGTTATAGCAATCGGCTTCGGCGAGAAACAAGACGACTTTAAGAGGACGCCCCGTCATTGTTATTATGTCTATAATTCTAACTACTTAATTCTCACTACGTATTTATAGAAGCTCTTTTATTTAGTCATTGTCTTATAAAGAGTGTCGCGGATATACCAGACGTAATTGCTGTGCTGCAATTAGGCGTCGTTTTTGTGACAGTATCGACTGCAATGTTATGACCTCCGTCGCCTCCAAAGGGTCAGCAACACCTACTCGTACTAGGACGTGCGCTATCGCAGAAAGGTAAGGCGTTGCTGCTAGATGAGCTTACCGGTCATATCGATACTGAGACAAAAACGAAAGGTGTGAAGGATCCTGGAGAAGAGTTTCACAGGCCTCACATTGCTCTTGGTGGCGCATTGGCTAGAAGGGGCAATGCATTTGCATTTGTTTATTCTCACGGATGAAGGTAGACGGATTGACGTACAACAACGACGGAGCTCCTGAAGATAGGTACGAAACTCACCTCTCTAGTTGATACTAAGAGTTCCGGTTGTCCATATATTGCACGCGTTTACAAGTGATGACAATGGCTAAGAAGTACACGTCGCCTCTGTCCCCTCCTTAATTGCGATATCATAGCTAGTACTATGCAGCCAATACATGTACCATTTGGTTGTTTCAAACATATCCATCAAACTCATTTCTACTTAGTTATCAAGGGTATGCCTCATGCAACAACATATATCCCCCTTAATTCATCACTCCATCCAATTCCTTCATCCCCGCACTGGTTCAGCTTGGCTAGTATCTTTCGTGCACTGAGCTCATGAATGAACTAGTTTCTAGCATTTATACTTGTCCGAAAGAGGTATTCAGCAACATTATATCTCGAGCATGTCGACCCCGTCGATCGCAGGCAATTTCTCGACTTCTTAGTTCATCAACTTAGGCACGGTGCCCGCGTGACCCCCTTGGTAACCAAAGATATGCCCCGTGTTCTTGATTGAGTTATAAATGTGACACTTACGGCCCCAGATAAAATACGAGCACTCATCCGCGTTAGGATGATAGGAAGTGTACCTCGTGGATATCGTCGAATTTAATAATAGTCGCCTCTCTCAACGCAATGGGAAGAGAAAAGTTCTCCATATCCTTGATCCTACTCGGCTCCTGCCTGACCATATTAAGTATTCGGTGCCTAATTCAGTGAAGATGAATGATTCTATTGGTAGTGGGGATAGCGCTGAGCACCTCAACGGGAACGGGTCACGAAGTCGTCGTCAAAAGTGCGTAGGAACCCGCCCTAGCCGGGATCGAGGTCCTAGAGCAAGTACGGAAAACCTGCGAGAAGGATACGCACACGGGCCCGCTAACATTACACATTCAAGTATTAGCAACTACTCGATTGGCCAAATTCCATCAGGGGTATAGTCGAAAGCTAACAAGGGGCCTATAATCCTGGCGTTGTGTCTCTGGGGTAGATTGCTTTTGGAGCCGACGGATGAGGACGCAGAAAGTTCTACATATCCAACTCTGTCTCCATATTCAAGTGTAAATCGGATACGTTCGAGGTTTCGCGGGCTCGGGTTGTTGGCGCCGGCTGTTGCGGTACGACATCGGGCTGATATTCTACTCGACCGAATCGACAAAGTGAGGGTACGCAGAGATGAGCGATTCCGCGATGGGCGACGTGGTGGACGATATTAATAGGGAGTCATCGGTGAAATACAATGCAAGGAAATCAATAATGCGACAAAATATTAGTTTCCGTGTAATGATAGCTAGACAAAACATCCGCTGCGAAGGACTCTCCATGTCTGACGATTGGTTTGCATCATCGCGTGTTAAGTTAGCGATGTCAGGTTCCGTTCGGGATTACACCCGTAGTATTGTGGTAGGTAGTTCAACATAAGGCAGATTCGAATCCGAATCCGTGTGGTTCCTGGCTTCAGACGCGCACGAGGACACCTGGACTCCCGTTGTTATGGCATTTTAGATCTATCTAGATAGCCTGCGGAGTCCAGCGTACGCTGAGTAACGAGGTACGAAGAACAATAAACCCCAAACCCTGACCTACTCACGAATTCCCCCTCTCGTGTCGTCCCTCTCTCATCATTGGGCAGAAGCACGACTGCGAACACATTTCCTCGAAACCATCTTCGAATAAACAACCACCACTCCCACGCCCCATTCGGAAAACTATCCCCCCCGGGGCGCCTCGGTTTACCGGTTTGGGCAGCTTGCAGCATAGCCGAAGTGCTGCTCATTTCTCGTGCTCGACACGCGGACCAGTAGAGAGCGACGACACGGGCTTCACCGGCCGGGCACACTATTCGTGGTCACGAGCCACGTTGCCAATGTGGCGCCTCTCCAACAAAGTTCTCCATGTCGTGTCCTCGCGCCGTGAGAGGTCCCCCTCCCCGGATCGTTGCATCATCTTGCGCTCAAGGCTCGAACTCCCCAATCACGTCGGGGCCGTAGACCGAAAGGGGACGTCTGATGTCCACTCGTAGTAACTCCCCGTGGGCCATGGCGTGCCCCTTCCAATCTGTCCTATTACGTACAGGGAACCAGATCAGCTCCTGCACGACGACGGGGACTGCGGAAGAGGATAGAAAATGGAAGGAATCGGCGAGCTTTCTGACTGACTGACTGACTGACTGTAACCCATCCCATCCTGATCCCATCATGTTCTTTGCACTGACGTGTTCCCCTAGACCCTGCCTCCAGCCCACGGCACGTACATATCACGGGAGCTGCGTGTCCTATAGCAGCATTGTTATCATGACGGAATATTCCAAATCTACTACCTGACACCCCACGCGTTTCCCTTGAGAGGTTATCGTAGATGCAAGACGGTCGTTAGTTCTCACACCCCATGCCGGCGTCCGCCTCGTCACCAGTTTGACTTCCCGGCAAAAGACCTACCTACCTTAGCCTATTCGCTAGGCATCACGTCCCGACGCAAGCCTGGATATCACCGAGTCCTAGGCGCGTGTCTGCGATCTCCCGGGCCCGACCCATGAAAACCCCCGCGGCAAGCAGGCGGCAGGCATTTCGGGACCTGGGCCGAGAATTCCTCGGGCCCTCCCCACAATTCTGCTGACATACATATATGAACAGCTGCTGGTAACCGCAGCGCCGCGTTCTCCCTTTCTCGCTACAGCAGCAACAATAGCAACAACAACCATAGGCCTAGCAAACACGATGAAGGCATTGCGCGGGGGTGCAGGAGTTTCCTCGACCAAACCGGGAAACCGGGAGCAATATATCGAAAAGCCATGACGTATGCGTGCACTCACGCCCATAGAGAATGCCGACCTAAACCGGTAAGGGGGATGGAGGAAGGACGGTAGGTAGTTAGGGCCCGGAGAATAAAAAGAGGGCTGCACCCACCCGCCTCCCTCGCCGGCGGTAATTGGCCCCTCACATACCGTCCGTGCCGTGGGATATGCCCCCCTTACGCGTTCATCCGCGGGTGCGTGCAGCGTTGGGAATCTTCCTCGGATGACAGCAGGCGGATAGCGGCAGACGTCAAGCGGTTCGACCGCCGCTCGTGGGCGGACTCGGTTCTCTATAGGGTTTTCGAACGCCAACTCATCTCGCCTAGGATGCTAGAGGCCGTGTGGGAGGTTGTTGGAGTAAGCTGAAAAGGGGTTGTGGGATGATTGACAGCTACCTACGTGCAGAATGAGGCTCAAGAGCAGAATGAGTGTGGGAGACGGACGTCTATAAAAGGAGAGGCAGCAATACAGGTTGAGAAGACTCTGGAGATATCCTGTTTTAGTAGGAATTCCAAAACTGGTCATCTCGAACTACACATTCTTTCTGTGAACTGCCTCGATAAGGCTCATTTTGACCCCCGACAACTTCCGCCGGATCGACAAGTTTGACCAGAATCGACGATGTCTGGTTCAAGTCACACGAACGGGACTTATTCCCATGGGCAGTGAGTTATCTCCGAAAAATTATAGGCCCCTATTATGGTGCACGTAATTAACTGACCCCAATCAACAGGTCGAACGGGGCTCATTCCCATGAGCAGTGAGTTGTCCCCAAGGGATTTTATACCCCTAGTATGATCCACGTAACTAACCCCAAGCAATAGGGTGAACGGGACCTGCCACTACGAGACTTCGAGCACGAAAGGTCACCGTGGCTCGCCGCCACCGAACCCCTGCGACTCAGGCGGTAACAACAGTTCTCCGAGCCAGACGGTAGCCGTCCATAATGACACCCATGTCCTCGATGGTGTCGGGTCACAGTTCGCATTGAGGGGGCAACGATGATGACTATCGTCTAATCTGACGATATTGTACATGTATTTCATCGTGCTTGGGCGAATACGACATGGACTATGTACGAGACTGCTGTCGCTAAATAGATTTCAATGAACAAGCAACAATTATTTATTAGCTTTACACTCTATAGCCGATTAACCTTTTGATTGCAAATTGCAGAAAAGCAAAGCCCGTAAATGTCTCCTTTGATGATTTCATAACTATTGGCATATTGCCTTGTGCCCTCCCTCAAGCTAGTTATGACATTATCAGCCAATAGATCATCAGACCTTCCTATAACTCTCTACAAGTAGAACTCCATGTAGATCCCCGGTTCTAAGATCTTAGTCTATGAAGTTACAACAGCCGCGGAGGCTGTTGATCAGCTCGGGATCAAATTCAGACAGCCATTCGGGCTGATTGACTTCAGGTTCCGACAAGTTTGCAGAGTTCACACTAAGCTGGAAGGGGTCCGAGTCGAAGAAAAGGGGTGGACCAATTTCTTCGTTCTCCAAAATAGGAGATTCCTGGATAGCTTCGTCCATCGTAGTGTCTTCAACACTGGAAAAGTCAACTGCTGGCAACGGGGAGCTTGATCCGTGAATATTCGGAGTCACTGATTCTGCAGCCGATGAATGTGAATTGGGACGCTCTTCTTGGGTTGTATCGCTGGTTGAAGGCAAATTAAAGCGTTCTGATGCCTTCTGTAGCTCATCTACCGTAGTGAAACTAAGATTTGACTTCTAGCCATAATCCATACTTTCTTTCAGGGTGTGTACAACACCAGGATATAATGTTGCGTCATTATCCCAGTTCTTCGATGAATCGACGCCGTCTAAGTCGCTGAACCGTATAAGTTCTTCCAGGTCAGGGAGGTCTTCGTCATCTCTCAAGAGATCGCTTCCGTCATCTGAGCCTACGCCTCCCTTGTGTACAGCCGCATTGCTTTTATCTAAGAGTTCTTGCTTCTCGTGATTATCAGACCCTGAAACACGCGGAAGTGTTGTCTTCAAGCTCTTCGTAAGTCGTGAGGATTTTACATCATGTCCCTGGACTTTCTCGTGGAGATCTAGAAGCTTCTTCAGTCCTTTGTTAGCCGAAGTGGCCTTTTTGGTCGGATTCAGCTCATTGGCCTTGTTTTCATCGTCCATAGAAGAGAGATCGATACACTCGATGTCAGAGAGTGCATTTAAACTTGATACCTGTTTGTCTGGCTTACTCTTCTTTTTCGAATGCCCCGCCACACTAGTTGCAATTTCAGACGGAAGTGTTCTCTTTGAACTGGACCGGCTAGGTTTCGGGTTGGAAGCGAAATGTTCAAGACTGTCATCTGAGTCACTGTAATCAGAGTAGCTAAGTGACTTTGACTTTCTCGTTCCTTTTGCTTTGTCCCTACTACCTCCAACGACTCCCGCAGTCTGTGATGTCTGTGATTGCGCCGTTGACGGTGCAGCATTAGTATTATCTTTCCGAGTACTATCCTCAGCCGGCGAGTCCTTGTTCTTTCTCTTCTGCTGCGAAGGTAGTCGAAATGTATCAACCCCTTCGTGGCAACATCTATGTACGCACGGTTTGCCCGATTTGGTGGGAGCACCATTGCGGCAACGGTGATTGCATGTCCACTTTCCGTTCTCCATCCTAACTGGTTCAGAAGCCGAAGGAACTGTTTCTTCTTGTGACAATACGTCATCTATGAATGGAAATCCGTCTTCGTGACTATCCAATGAGTCAGAATAAGCCGGCGACTCTGGTTGTCCATTGTGATCCTTCGGATCGTTCTTTTCGGTCGAGTTCAGAGCATTCAGCATGTCCCTATCGGAGACATCCCCATACTCAAAACTGTCGTCGTGTAAGTTTCCAGTTGGAGAACAAGCTGGTTGGGCTTTGATGTCCTTGAATGCTTCAGCTGGTATGTTAGGCTCTAGGGTTTTTACAACCTCGGTGCCAACAATCTCTTCGCAGCTAAAGTAGCACGAGATCTTCTGATGCGGCCCACTGAGAACGACAGGGAACTTCAAATCAAAGCCCGCCAACTTTTTGATGACCTTGAGATTCCCACGCCAAAAGCACGCAAGATTTCCATCTGTGGTTGAGACCATAAATGTCACAGCTGGGACTTTACTCTTCCAAGGCAAACCGTCTTTAACATTAGCATGGCCTAGGTTGACTTTGAGTGTCACTGATACGGTCTCTTGAGGTGATGATTGGAGCCCATTCTTCCCTAGAATATCAACTCTCATCGTAAGTCGGGGAAAGCTTTCGAGAGTCTTCAACAGATTCCTTCCGTAAGGAGGGTTTCTGACGGAGATGCGCTCGATCTCGTCGAATTCTTTGTCTGCTAGTCCCAATACTGTGCGCACTCCATGACTGACCCATTTTCGGACCGCCACCGGACCAAAGCCAGGAATTTGAGACAACTGCCACGGCTTATTCTCCCATGCATGAGCGGCAATACCACGGGCGAGTTCAAGACCATTTTTGGTGCCGACACCATCACCATCAAAAGCTTTGCAGTCGATGACGCAGCGTACGAGGCGATTTAAGCGGTCAAATATGGTGACCTTCTCCATCCCAATCCTACGCTTGACGGAAGTGAATTCTTTGTCGCTTGGAAAATCCACCCCTCCTAGGTGAATCTGCACCATGAGTGAAATTTTGTGCCAGGTCTGTGTCACTGTCTCTTTGATTGGATATAGAATGAATGGGGATTTATTGAGTTCCCGGAAGAGAGCACGTTCGTCCGGTTTGAAGCGAAAATCTTTAAACTCAATAGCTTTGCAGAGTGTAGTGAGCTGTGTTGACAGTTAGTTGCGAGCCAGCCATGGTCAATGGTATCATACGTACCATAACATCAGATTTCGCGCCTCGCGGGATCGAAAGGAGGAGCTTCATCGTCTCAAAGCGGACCATATATCTGGACATAGCATGCCCATACTCAGTACAACTGAAGGGAGAATGCTGGGTAACCAGAGAGGTCTGTTGTAACAGCTGAACATCTCGTTCACACCACTCTTCCATCTTCTCGTCCGCATCGGCAGCATTGCGAACATTTTCAAGATCATATAGCGAAGGCGCTTGACGCACCCGCACGCTAAGAAATGTGCCGCTTATCCATCTCTTGGCAGTCTCGATATCTTGGATAGTTCTCAACCCAATTTCAGAGTTCAGGTGTTCCAGCAGATTTCGATGGAGTGTGCTTTCCAAGGTTTCCTGTCCAGATATCATCTTGTTGTATCGATTGACATTGTTTGATTTAGTCATGATGATAGCAGTAGCTTTATCATCGAATTGTGGGCGGCCCGCGCGACCCAGCATCTGAATAACCTCCAAATCTGAGTATTCCTGAGGCCTGTCATCAGAATAGCCACAGGTTCCCTTGAGTACAACGGTATGACAGGGCAGATTGATCCCAACTGCTAGAGTAGAAGTACAACAAATGACATGAAGTTGACCACTGATGAAGTTTTGTTCGATCGACGACCTATCTTGAAGGTCTAGGCCTGCATGATGGAAAGCTACACCGTAGCGTACAATCTCTTGCAAGTCTTTGCTGATCACAGGAACCCGCTTAGCTGGTGCAGGCCAGGGTTGCTCCTCTGCTCTGCAAGTCGACCACCATTCGGCCAATGTTCGAGCTGTAGTTTCGCATGACTTTCGAGTAAAGCAGAAGACCATGATTGGCTTCCTCTCGGAGTGTTTTGCTAGAAGTAGGTTGAGCTTCCCACTGAGCATTTTGTCGAATATGAACTCATTTGGAGGACCATCATATCCATATACATATCTCTGCAATTTGACCGGGCGCAATTCCTCGCCAAACGCTTCAAATCTAGCTGGCTCTTGCTGATTTGCATGATCGCGTCCAAGCCACTTGGCTATGTCTTGAATATTTGGAACAGTGGCACTCAGGGCAACAAACCGGACATTGGCACCAATAGTTTTCATACGCGACACCACCGCCTCTAGTGTAGCGCCGCGGGCATCCTTCAAGATGTGTACTTCGTCAATGAGGACAAGACGGATCATCTCCAGTAGTTTTCGGTGGTCTGACCACTTTCTTGTAATGGAATCCCACTTCTCAGGAGTAGTCACGATGATAGACGCGCTGCCCACCCTGCTCGCCTGCGCTTGAGAAGTATCGCCAGTAAGTTCAACACATCGCAAGTTCATGTGGCTGAACTTGTTTTCCCAGTCTCGTGCTCGCTCCGAGCATAGAGATTTAGTGGGTGCCTGGTAGACTATCTTGAAGTTCTCCCCGCCCGGACTCGCCACAAGCCTGCAAATGGCCATTTCCAGGATCGCGGTCTTGCCAGACCCTGTAGGAGCAGACACGACGACATTGTCATTTGTGCCATATACAATTGGGAAACACTTGGATTGGACAGCGTTGAAAAGTTCATAAGAAAAGACGGCGCGGAACTTATCTGGCAATGCTTGTCGTGGGTCGACAAGGAGGGTATTATTCACAATGGGAGGTCCTTTCGGCGCATGATCGAAATCCAGCTTCATTTTCTTCGCCCATTTCTGTGGCGCTGGAGAACGATCAGCTACTTGAGCTTGTTTCTTGAGACTCAAGCGTGTTGAAGGACTTGAATTGGTAGGGTTCATCGGAGAACTACTACTAAGAGACGACCCAAGAGGCGGCGTTGGATTGGAAGCGGCTGTAGGAATTAGTCTATTACCCGAATAGAGGTCGAGTACGAACTGACTAGCATAGAAAGGGGGCGTAAACAGCTGCGACCTGGGTTGGAGCTCTCCGACCCTGCGGGATCCATCCCTGTCGAAGATTGGTCGGGAAACCGGACTTGGTTCGAGCCTGTCTATGTGGATTGGATTCATGGAAAACGGAGACCGGTAGTCAGGATCTCGCGGCATGAAAGGCATAAAGTGCTGGCTAGCATCTCCAATCACACGTCGCCGGCGACTGGAATTATTGGCAAGGGGAATTGAAAGGCGCTGATTACTGTGGTCTGAGCTGGGAAGATGGGGAAGGTGAGAGGCGAATGTTTCAGGCTGAGGTCGACCTAGCACTTGACGATCTATTTAGTATTGAATATGACCGTTCCTACTCCAGGGCTCAGCGCTCCTCGTGACCCTCTGGGCTTACGTACCGAAGTCATCTAGATAGTGTTCAACCTCTGTTCCGCCAATCAGTGGGTTAGGCAGCTCTCCTTGCTCAGTGCCATCAGAAGGCGTCAAGAGCGAGAAGTCAATATTACGGGGAGGGAACAGGTCATTATTGGCATGGTCAATGATGTTCTGGATATGTCTGTCTTGGCCGGCTCGGTTTGAAAACCCATAGAAATGGTTGCTATCATCAGACTCGAAGGGAGGAGGCATGTTGAAGATGGAAATAATAGTTCTTATATTGCAGTGTAGTCAACAACAGGTAATGAAATCAGAACTTCGAGGGTCTTCAATAAGGATACAGGATGATTGATCTTCGACTACCCTGATATTAACATGACGGGCATCGTTGAGAATGTATGTAGGGGGAATGGAGAAGAACGGGGTCGGGCGTTGAAGCGGGGAGGAAGATACAGCAGAGATCCACGCTACATAGAAGGAATTTGGTGGAATCCGATGAGGTCAGAATACATGTAGCTGCCTAGAAGTAGGGGGTTGATGGCATTCGGAAGCTGCGATCGTAACTGCGCTGCTCATTGTCCCTTCCATCCCATCATGACTGAATGGGCAATATGCCACGTGATCCCTCTAAAGAAAAGGGGTAAAATGGGGCTCCTACATGTACCTGACCATTAGGTACCAATAGCTGCAATGTGTAACAACATCACAATCCAAGTCGTAGAATCCTCAACTATGCTGACTCGCCCCGATCACCACCGCTCATCCCCTAGTCAACAAGGAACGAAAGCCGAAGGCGATACTTCCAGACTGGTATCATGGTATCCTCTGGTTGAGAAAGATCAAACACCAGTGATTCTTGATTAGGGGAAACAATTCGTCTATTCATATTGAACGTAATCTCTTTTCCAGGAGCCCATAATGCTGTTCTGTTCCGTCCATTCCATGGACACCAGTAAGTGTGTGATCCAAGCCATGCAGCAGTTTCAGCCGCATCATAGCCTGCCTGTCATTCTCGAAATGACATACTAACCACGTACCCCTCAATGGACCTTGCCTTTGATTTTTTTTGGCCATGATCGCTCAGTATCCTGTATGACTCCGTATCACAACCTCACCTCACGTATGCTTATACAAAACCCTCCAACCCCGGACTCGGCACTTAGTCTGAATCAAGTTCCCTATCGAACCCAGGCGCTAAAGACGCCCGTCGTGACTCTCTCCGGTTTGCACTTTCCTCATAAGTAGATAAGTAGGTCATGATGGCCCTTACCACTTTATTCATCCCGATTCTTGTCCCGCGCCGAGGGCGTACGGACGTGGTGCCGCAGCGGGGACGCGGGACGGGACGTCGAAAGACCCATCGCTCTTACGTTCTCTAGCGGATTGGGCACACTGAGCTTATCATCCGTGTACCGCGGTGTGTTCAACGGGTCGATTGTCGTCTTCTCGTAGCTGACAATGTTGATCGGTGGCGGCCTGCCGCGCTTTCGATCGGGGCCCGTGTAGAGGAATGTCGATATCAGGACCAGAGCTGTGCCGAGGAGAAACTGAGGACATCATTAATTAGTGCTCTGAAGAACAAGGCAGAGGTTTATCTTGTCACTTACCGTCAATGTCACCTTGAACCGGAAGAACCAGACGCTGAACAGGAAGCTGATGACAATGCTGATGCTAGTCGCAAAGTTCTTGGCAATATTGTCGGCGTAGTTGATGCACAGCGAGGCAAGCACGCCGCCGAAGGCTTGCAGGATAATCAACTCCCAGACGACCCAGTTGTAGCCGTCGAAGAACCCGTGTTTCGCGATGTCCTGGCCGTCCTTGAACATGATGCCGACGATCAGCGCGGGGAAGAGCGAGTAGAACGACAGCTGGATGTTGCGAATCCAGACCGACACCGAGGTTTCCGAGTCCTTGAGGACCTTCTCGAAGTAGACGCCCGTCAGGCCGGAAATGGCGGCGGTCACCAATACGGCTGATAGCCCGATCGAATAGTTCATAACGGGCGCAATATTTTGATCCTCCTCAATGCCCTCGTATGTCGCTGAGCGCTTGACGATGACATCACCAACATCAGCCAGGGTATCCAAGCCGCGCTTCGTAAGTTCTCTCGCAACATCGCCCATGCCATTGGCCATCTGTCCCAGCTCATGCACTGAGCGCGGGAAGAAGTGGTCCGCCATATCGTGCACCATAAAAGAGCTCGTTTTCGAATCGGAAGAGGGGATCGAGACAATCGAGACGCCCACGGTCAGTATAATGAGGGAAAGCCAGCGCTTCGCAGACAGCGATCGACCGAGCATCGTCACGGTGAAGACGGCTGTCGTAAGAATCTATGTCGCACATTAGCTGCTCTGTATGCTACTATCCATCCCTCGTCATTAATTGAGTCCTACCTTAAGCTGGTAGAGGATCTGGAAATGCACCGGGTCCAGATTCCCTACTGCGACATATTGCAGCGTGTTCTGTAGGGTGTAGAGTGTAGCCGGGATAGCCAATTTCCACCCATCGCCGGAAAAGACGGAATTGTAAATCTGCTCGAACAGGACGGTCGCAGGCGTCGAGGGCGCCAGACTTCGCGAAACCTCGTATATGGCGAAGGTCAGAGAAATAGCGAGCTTAATCACCTCCGTCAGGAACACGGCGGTCGATGTGAAGTATCGGTGGTCGCCGCTCGGGGGCATCATTCGCGAGTAGTGCATGAGAAGGATCAGAGCCGAGTTCTGGAAGGTCAACTAGAGGCGCCAGGCGTTAGCGATACTGCGCCATCAACGGGAGACACTCGTCGTTGTCGCCGAGCATCCCCAGGTCCAACACCCCCCACGGTCGCGTGGCGCGCACATACCGTAATGAGAGACACCTGCTTCATAGGCATCCCGAAAAGCGTTGGCCCTGCCACGCCCACGGGCTGTGGGGTGGCATCAAGGAGAGCCATGACGAAAAGTTGTAAATTTGTGGCCACAGCTTGGCCGGGTATCAAAAACAAAAAAGAAAGTCGTAAAAAGGAAGGGCAAAAAGAGTGCAGCTTGTTGGTTTTCTTTTCTTCCCAATGTCCCCTGAGCGCTTAAGGTTTTCGGTGGAATATGTGATTGTTCCTGTCAGTTCGTGCCCGATGACACCTGGGGAAAGTCGGTGCTTTGTTCTAGTCGTTGACGTCGTTGGTCAAATTGCACTAGTTGGTTGGTAGCGCAAAATTAAAATCACGAATGAGAAGCAGCAAGTCTGCAGGTGAAAAGAAGGAGATGCGTCGCGTCGTCAAGATGGGAAGTAAGTCTTTTTTTCCTAATACCGGTTTGAGTGGACGCGCTCGATTCACCGACTTGACCCCCCAAAAAAGAACCAACCGTGTTAAGCTCTTGAACCCCTGAATCTTACACCATCAAGGGTTGCGTATGTAATAAGGTGGGAATCTAGATCTATCCGTAGATGGCGAAACAAGTTCCTTCTTATTGCTCCTGTGAGTTTATTCAATAAATACCAACTGATGAAAAGTCATGGATAAAGATCGAATTATTCAAAGCAACATTAAAGTTGAAGAAATTAAAATTTTCATTTTTCTGTAAAGTGTCGTCAAACATAATGATGTGCTGTACCACCTTCAAGGATTTTGATGACTGGGCTGATGATATCAATGGCGCTCACATCTTTCCTGATTGGTGACGATGGCCCCCAGAGCTCAAGCTTTCTGGTGCCTGGCCCGTGCCTGAAGTCGAAATCTGCAGGTGATGTAACCCAGTCAAATTGGATCGAGGTCTTGGCAATGCATCGCTACCTACAACGTCAGGAACGTACATACATATTTAGATTATTTATTAATAAATTATTTTGCCTCATCCAGGTTGCCTGACCCCAGCCAGCCTTGCTCTTGTTGCACAACTCGAGTTTCGCAGAAGCTGGCTTTGTCGCCTATGTTGAGTATCATCCGAGTTCTCTATACTACCTGACGAGACAATCATGGTGATAATGACGCGACCTGCGCGAGAGGTAGGTAATAAGGAGGATTCAACGGCTTGACCTCTCTTAACACGCCCGCAATAACTTACGACTTAGATTGGAAATAATACTATAACGTAAGGAACAGACGCTTGGGCGCCGTTTTCCTGTTAAATACCCTGTAGCAATCCGGGTCCTCGCGAATTATCTGTTCAATCATATCCCCCAGATAGGATGCCCTGATACTCCAGATTCCGTGATCTTCAGAACCGATCGGGTTAATGTGGGGAGTAGTCCGACATGAGATTATTTGCCGGTGTTATTCTGCTGTTACTTCGAACAGGAAATGTTTCAACCCATTACTACGTAGTGGTAAACCCTTCTCTGTACTACCTGCCACCACACTACGGAGTAATTCGCACGGGTATTAATCCAGCCCTTCATTGCCCTAGTTAGACATCTGATGACAGTCACCTGTATGACATGGAACACACAGACAGCAATTCCGAGTCTCGCTTAACCTAGCCAGCCTCCCGCTAGGGGGGTTCGTCTAATTGACGTTTAGCCTCTTAGTCTTAGCGCCGATGTAGCTATGTACTAGCCTAGACCACATGGCGTATCTAGTCACAAGAGCTCTATCTAGATGCCTTCCGGCTCGACGTAGTCAGATTCATGCGCACCCAGTACTTGGGTAGCTTGAAAGGGGGCGCATCTAGCCGGCCATGCCCCCGTCCATCGCGCAAGATTCGACGATGCCTCTAAGCTCGGATCGGATCCGCATCCGTGAGCTAGCAAGTTAGTTCCGATTCCCACATGCTGGATCCCATGACGGTATAAGTGCCCAATCGACATCTCCAACGTGGTGTCCCCAACGGGACAAACAGGTTATCTAGAAAAGATGCATAAAATCGATCAAATGCAACTAAATTAGTGACATTGACCAACTCAGCTCTATGCGTAGGTGGATCATGACAGCGGAATAGACAGAAGTCAACTCTCCTTAGACCTTGAGCATTGTACAGAACGATTCAACGGAGTCTATTCTACTAGAATGCATCTGACATGCTCGATCCACCTCCCAAATGTTCAACATACAGCACAAGAACACCAGCAGTCCGATTTCACGTATATAGAACCCAAATAGTATAGATATGTTCAGATGCTTCGTATATTTATTTTATGTAGCACAATGCCCATCTACCGCACGCTATGCGCAACAGGAAGCTAATATGCAAGCCAGCAATCAGCCAAGCCAAGCCAACGCCTCAGAGGTAAGCAAGTAGACGAACGTCCCCCCATGCTTTTATGTCCAAGAAATACATCGTCTAGCTCAGGTAGCTTCCCCCCTTCCCCTTCTGGTATATGCACTATTGCGAGATTTGAACCGTAGCTGGCAATAGATATGTGCGCACTCATGTAAGCTCCTCTCCCAAGCTCTAGGTAGTCCCGTTTCCAACACCGGTTCGATCGGTATTGATATCGGCCCCCAGAGGCAATAAAGTAAAGTCATTTCATCCCGCATCCCAGATCCAAGTATACACAGTACTACAGCGGGGAAAATGTAGTGGTCGTTAAGCAGTGATGCCCGTCAGTTTAGATATCCCTTCAGCGCCCCCCCCCCCCCCCCGTCCGATGGGGGACAAAGTACACGGTTACAGAGAAAGATGTCATCATGATGAAGCCGAAAGAAAAACCGAATGACACGCCAATGCCGGACGCGTGCAGATAAAACATAGGGAATTAATGTCGATATGTGAGGAGTCGGGTCCTCCGGTGTTAAAATGACTGCGGGTAGTAGTAGGTCGTGTCGAAAAATAGTTGTCCAAATACGTTCGCTCAATCATCGTCGCCCCACCAGGGTATCGGTGAACTAACCCGTCCAACAGCGCTCAGTCTCACGGCGCTGTTCTTGCCCTTAATGTGGCCGGGCTTCGGGGGCGAGAGAAAACCAATAGCAGGAGAGATGGGGCTATCCGGTCTAGCGATCCCTTGCTCTTCCACCGGTTGAGGAGCCGCCTTTCTTCGGGTCTCGACGTCGTCGAAGTCATCGAAGTCGATGTCGTCGGCATCTATATCCTCATCCGGTTCGAGTTCCACTTCCGGTACGTCCTGGAGTTTGCCCCTCAAAGGACGAGTCTGGGGGCTAGCTGAGTGTGAACCGAACCTCGATCTCTCGCTTGCTCGTTTGTTATTGAACGCAAACCCTTGCGTATTTCCGTAGGTACTGCCAGGTCTAGAATTGCACGAGGGCGTGCCCGTGCCTAGACGGTCGGGGAACGGGAACTCTAGTTCGCCGTCCAGGAATTCGCTTAGGTCCGGGCTCGGTTCTGCCGTGTCTATTGGCTCCATAGCATCGACAGGTCGGTCTAGGTAGAGCAATACGCGCTCGTGACGGGAGTTTCCACTTGGCTGAGACCCAGAGCTGATGGACGCTCTCGGCATGTTGGAGATTCTTTCGGTCGGTTCACTATGGCTAGTTGATGGCGGCGTATCAACGTTGAGATGATCATGAGATCGACCTGATCTAGAGTCGGTTCCCCGACTCCTGCCCATCAAGGAAGAAGTCCTTCTTGGGTAGTTTTTCGATTTGGCGCTGGCACGAGCCTCCCTCGCATCGAGCCTCCCAGCGTCTCCCACTCCCATTGCCGCCACTCTCTCGGCTTTGTCAATGCTACCCTTACTACCGCCACTTGAGTGACTTCCCCGGCTGCTTCTGCCCTCTTCTTCCATCTCAGCAATTATGTTTTCCCGCATCACTGCCCTCTTCTTACGTAGGGCAGCCAGTAGCATCTCTTCCTGCCTTGTCACGGCCATCATTCGTGCATTGTGTGATTCACTAGCATTGCTAATTGTCGAATCTCTCCGCGCCTGTTCCGGCGTCCTCATATAGAACTCTACACTACTGGGCGACAAAGGCGGCGTTGGCTGATCTGAAGTATGGGAATGGCGTGATATACGACTCGGTATCCTTTGTGAGGGCATGTCATCCAGGCTGTTAGATTTCGAGGCAACTGAGACGGATGATGCAGCCTCGACTGTAGAGGCCAATGGCATAAACGTGACCGCCTTCGCTTCTTGCACACCGTAACTCGGCTGCTTGGTGGTAGGGGGTATCATCGAATCGAAGGTCCCCGTGGTCAGAACGGAGGACCGGGAGTCCTGATAAGAAGACAAGAACGTAGAGTTAGGAGTAACAGTCGTTGAAGTCGAGTTCGAAGAGCGCAGAGTGCTGTTTGATGGCGAACGGCTACTCTGTGACTTGGGCGAGGCCTCGGGAATAGCTAGATAGTCGTTGAGATGCGCGAACGGGGCTCCCTTTGCGTAATTTGACCCATGTGAGTTGGCAATTGATGACCGACTAGAAGCGGGTTGACGAGGATCCGAGCATACACTAAGATCGTCCCGAAAGCTCGGGTCCCGGGACGGTATCGATGAGGGAGGCAGAGAATCCATCAGCCCGCCGTCGGAGTCGGAGTCGGAGTCTGAAAGTGACAAGACACTGCTCTGCTGTCTATCAATTTCCAATGTACTCTTAGTCGACGGAGACGCCCTTGAGGTCCGCGTGTGTCGGCTGGATACACTTGCTGGGTACTCTTTACTTGAAGCCGGACGCGTGTTCAATGTACTCGGCGTCTCAGCTCTAAACGCGGTCGCCTGGCTATTCTGAGAGCCTTGCCGTGCATGTCTCCACTTAGCATTAGGTTCTTTGACTGTAGGGGTCGGTAGGGGAATATTTGGAGGAGAGGTGGGTTTATATGCACTAGGCAATGGAGGTTTGTAGCCCGAATGACTCTCTTTCTTCCCATCCATTGGTCCGGCTTGTCGAAAGGACATCTGTTCGTAATGGTCATATAACTGGTGTAGCCCGCCTACATTGTTTGTGCCCCTGGGCCGGCTTTGTCCTATTGGCGTCTTGTGAGTTGCCTGTGGCTCGGTCTTCATAACCCTCCGAGCAGTCCTCTGGCCCCCGTCGGGGCTGGACGGTGATGGTGGCGCCGGTGACTGTGATATGAGGGATGGTGACCTCATCACATAGTTATTTCCCAATACCGGCCCTACACCTGGGGTATTCGAAGACTGATCTTTGCGAGACCTAGGTCTTAGCATTGAAAAATCTAGCTTCGACGGCTTCTTCTTCTTATGTCCACTGGCCAGAAGCCCGTCCATATCCAACAATGCGCTAGCCTTCGTCGGTAGGCCTTTTGCCATCGCAGAACTGGAAGTCTGCTGGGATACCGCAAGAGGCACCTTCGCGGGTTCGTAGAACGTCGAAACGGTTGAGCCGGAACGGCGACGGGCAGCCAGAGAATCATCCGTCATCATGGAGTCCCGATAATCAGCACCAATAGTCACCGCTGATCTCTTTGTTGTCAATTTCTTCCCGGGAGTGCCATGCGCACTATGCAGCTGTCGAGGAATTATCTCTGATTCCTGCTCCCACAACCCTCTACCATAGCTCGTCCCAGCAGTCCTATTGTCGTCCCCATCCCAGATTCCCAAACCCGTGTCATTCGTAGACTGGCTGGCGGTGCTCTCAGATACTGATATGCTGATGCCGCCAGTCGAGCCTGTCTCCCATGCCCGAGTGTGATCCCGCATTGAACCAGGCGTGTCAAGGTTCATATCCCCAGTCCCTAGGATCTTCTCCGCCTTCGAGACCGGTGTTGCGACGGTCACAGTCGGTACATGGCGTCTGGCCGAGCGTCCCGGTAAGGGAAACGTAAACTTGGATTTGTGTCCCATTTTCATTCAGTCAAGTACTGAACCAATTGGTCGTTCACGGTATCTTAGTCGTTCGTGAAACGGGCTCGTCATTCGCATGTAGAGCTAGCAATTGACCACGAGCTTCGCCCTGTAAAGTGTTGAGGGTGAGAAGTTGAGAGGCGAGAACAAGAAACCCCTCTTGCCCTGTCTCTTCCACGATACCTCCTAACGACGGTATAAAGTATACGCAATGGCGCCGCGTTACTTGCACAGAACGATATGCTACCGTGGTAGGTAGTGCGTGCTCGAGAGGAAACGACAGTTCTGATGCGCAAATCAATCGTTGAATTACCCGCAAGACGGCAATGGTGGGGGTAGATCAAGGCTCAGAGAGAACAACCGTCAGCAACCTGAAAGTAACAAGGCCTCCTCTTCGTATCGTTTGCATAGAATAACCCGTCGTAGCCAGCATGATATGCCTCGCTAAAGGCGGATGTCTCACGTCGTCTTCGGTGGGAGATCGACACAGGTCAATCAAGGTTTGATGATGAGGATGAGGCGCACGAGAGATGGGCTATCCAACCGGGCAGCCGGGCTCTTGCTTGACTTTTGGGGTCCGACTCCTAAATTTAGGGGCTGGGATCAATGATGCATGGCTGAACTCGAGCCTCATACGCCGCCGTGTGAGAGTGGGAGTGGGAGTGGGAATGGGAATGGGAGAGGACGGGGACAAAAGGGGAAAAAAAAAAGGTTACCATCGACGGAGTGGAAGACACAGACTCGTTGATATTAAAATTGGAGAGGAGAGATGTACTATGTACTATAGTAGAAAAAGCACAAAAGCGGCATATGGCACTATGTAACAGAACTTGCATGTTTTTTTTTCCCCCGAACAATACATAATATTAGAGTAATTAGACCCGAGCGCGGTGTACGTACTACATAATCGTGGTATGTCTACTCCGTACCTAGGGTATGTATGTATGTACATACATAATGTATGTACTAATAGTGCCGACAGCCACCACACCGTGCTGGGGAAAGGGGGAGGATGGATGAGCCCTGGAGCTGATGAGAGGAGAGAGCCTGCAGGCTCCGTAGGCCCTGCAGACAATGAACCGTTAGGTATGCCCCGGGCCCACCCAGGCCGCCTTGCGCATGTAACCCTTGCAACATCAAGCAGCCAAGGGACAGCCAAGCCTGTGCAGTTAAATTCTACAAGAGGGGATTTGCAAGTTCCGGCATGGCCTCCAGGACCCCTGAGAGGCCCCTGCAACAACACCGTCTACATAGTACGCATACTCAGAACTACTGCGAGTCTGCTGCGTACAAACTGCGAGACTGCGTAATAGTACATACCTAGGCCCATACTCCCATTCTCCCATACTAGCAACTAGTCCAGGAATATCAGGAAAGGAGATTTGAGATACCTAGCACTGGCATATACCTACATAGTATTATACGCAGTACAGTAATCGGCAAGATGATCACTGAGCGGCTTCGGCTTTCCCCTGGTGATGCGGCCAATGAGATGACCGAAACTAGTAGGGCAGAGCATGCTCTGTCGATAAGGACATGGGGCTCATTTATATTAGAAGTTAGAACACGGTTGTTTCCCGTCAGCCGTGAGCCGTCAGCCCGTCAAATAAACTAAAAAACCACCTAACAAGATACAGCAAAAGGTTATGATGATCGGATGTTCTGTCAAGAGTCCCACTTAATAAGTCAGCCTGCAGTCAATCCATTCGTCAATCAACTCAGTTCTAGAAAATCAATTGACTTCGAAGAGTGTCTGTGAGATGTAAATCAATCAACATGAAGAACATTAAACGGTTACCGCCCCTGATTATGCCCGAAGGAGTATACCCTCTCCCTCAAACCATGAAATCCGTGATACCTCGGCTAGGTAGTGGAGAGATCCAGGCCCAACCATTCACAGTCATTCCGTATATCTTACTATAGTACGGATGTACTCCGTAGAGTTCTCTCTTTTACAGCTAATGGCTCCTTGAAACACGGTTATGGATGTGTCGTGTTTGTTAGTGGCGTAAGACGATTAGTGCAAAACGGTTCGCACGCCGGGGATTTATAAGACGCCGGTACCAAATGGTATGAGGCCGGACACGGCTCAGTTCAATAGATCAATAGGTGCTCGTACTACAGGTTCGTGATGAAATGAGTTATGTATGTAAACGTATACTATGCACAGGTGTACGAAGTACGGATCACTGCAGGATTTACCTCATTAATGGCACATGGCAACCCACTTTTCGCAGACATTCTTGGACAAAACGTGCCGGTCGTGTCTCTCCGTGCTACACGGAGGCACACGTTGATTTCAACTGCAGATCCGGGGGGTATGATCGCCAGCTTAAAGGGAGGTCCGCAACAATAGCCTAAAAGAACATGTTCGTATATGTAATGCCTATTCGATGCCAACGTGTGTATGTATATATGTAAACAATAGGCAAACCTACCGATTCCAGTTAGTATACGATAAATTCAATCAATCAATTCTGCATGGTCATGGATCAATATTACTACACTACATACGTGTTGCAAGAACATCTTTTACATACGGAATAGTAGGTGGAAGATTGCGTTATGAGGGGCAGTACAGAGTCGCTAGTGCGCGTCTTCGATGCTTGAAATTTAATTAGGCTTACGGGGCACGACCAGACGAACAATGTCTCTGGAATAGGTAATATTAGAGAAAAGCTCCAGAGCCCTACGGAATAATCGTGATTCGTGACTTGCCAACATATGCACAATAACCCAAGCTCAACTCATAATACCAAAAAAGCATCCATATATGGATACTAATATCTGTGAACGCATATATGTGTCTCAGGTCATAATATAGGTAACGTCATTGCCCAGCCGCAAGGGATCTAGACTGGCAAATAGTTAGGTGCACACACCTACTATCTCCGTCTTTAAACAGGACCTAATTTAGGTATCTCCAACAACAACACCAACCAGCCGACAGCTGAAGTCGCACATAATAATCAAGGCGAGACAGGCTCGGAGGCACAAACGAGTAGGCTGGGTCGAGCTGCATGTACCATTACTTACCGTGTCTCGTGTGCATGAGAACTCCCGATGCAATGCCAGGAGCCGTCGTGACGGGAGCCATGCCGCTCCCCATATCCAATGATCAACCTATGATCGTATTGCATATAACGACCTCCAACGATATCTTGGAACATCTGTGTTACGCACCCAACGGTCTGGTCCAATCCCTAGCTAGGCGTAGCCTCCACCAGTTGATGTTAAGTGTAGGGTTGAACGCTGCTATCAAGCAAGGAGTTTTGACGAATGTCCACACGTCTGGAGCTAATAAGTAGAGTCATCGTTATAACTAATAATAAGTCTAACAACGATCACATTTCGCACGGTCAGAAGATATTTCAGCCTGCCAACTTTATGTCCACAAGACCCTGGATTTCGGCCCCGAATGCCAAGGTAGCAGCAATATGATCATCGTGATAACCTATCACTTCTTACGTAGCGCCTGCACCAGCAGGGCAGGCAAGACATCAATTGAGCCACCACCGCCATAACCCCTAACGACTACAACACCATAGCATGGTGCATCAATTGCATCAAAACAATAGCAGCTATGCAGCTACAATCTTCTGAGCTTGAAATTTTGATTACACAAAGAATGAGGATGTCAATTTTTGCATTCCCAATCTAACTAACATGTGCTAAAAATAGCTAAATATTATGGTATCATAAAGCTATGTGCGGCTGGAGTCATAATAATCTCTCATTTATTCTGAACCCGCCTGACCGGTTACCTTCCCCTATCCCAGCTTGATAATTGACGGTATTATACCTAATTCTTAGGGCATTCCATATCGAGGATTACTTCATCAACAAAAATTCGATTTTTGGATACACACATGAAATGCACTGATGTGTCCACTGTCTAGAAAAGTTCCATAGCAACCAGATTATCTATACGAATCGTAATCTAAGGGCTGTAGGGCCATTGACAGGTGGATGATTCATCAGCCACACGGCGGATGAAACTCACAGAACGGGATACTCCGCCGATCCCGAATTGCCGTAAATAGTAAAGGATGATTTCCGAGGACAAGTCTAGCCCAGTTCCAATACTCTGGAATAACCCATATTCCAGCCCCCCTGCCAAGAGCTTTAGCCGTGTATTATTATAGTTCGCTGGAGCTGTCTAGCGGTCCAATGCTGAACAGAAGATCATAAGGTGCCAAATGCTCACTCCACTATACCGACTCGATGGTCGATGGGGTTTGCATCGATAATGCCTCTAATCGCTGTTGTCAGCATCTTAACTGGCATCATTAATTATTGTCTCGATGCATCGACTGCAGTCTAACAGGTTCCTGAAAACTGTGGACCAGCGAGAGCTAGAACATCAGTCAATATTCTGTAATCCGTAATAATACACGTAAGAGGCACATGATATCAATTACATTTCCTACGTAGCATACTGAAAATTATCTATGTCTCATTACTAAGATTAGTCACCCAATATCATTACCAGCGAGGTGCTTACTATAACGGGATGAGACAGGGTAACAGATAATTCACACGGCTGTGGCCCGTGTCTAACCAGACTTCGCTGAAGACCCTCCGCGATACCACAGAAGGCCAGCCGCCTTCTTTCGGTATAGAAGATAAAGCCACTTGAGCCGCAACATCACTATCAAGACACCGTTGATCGGAGTCTGCGGAGTGCCAGAAAGAGACTAGAATAATATCAGGTCGACTTATTACATAGTCCTGAACCCAAACTTGCACAACTCCAGTCTGTCCCACTACTGGTCCCCAGTTGACAGGTTGCCGATCATTCTTAATGACATTGCCATTTCTAGCCAATTCCAACCTCCGGGTCTCAGCCGGAGATCGACATAAAAGCTGGATTCCAGATATCCATCCCAGGCCATATAAGATGCCTACTTATAGCATCGAGGTTTCAGGATAACCAAAAACCATGTAACTCGGCATTCCCGTCTTTCAGTCGGGGCGGTCGACCGCCGCCGTCGTCGTCGCACGACAACTGCCGCCAGCCATCCAGCCAGCCAGCGCGTCCGTGCCTTTCGTGGATCTCGTTCGTTGTTGTCCTACGTGACAGGAACGCGGCCTGGTTACATCGCAAGTGGACACCCCAGCGCGCGAGATCTTGAAACGAATCCCAGGAGCTGCAGCCCGCAGCAGCAGCAGCACTCGCTCTCAGCGGCGGCCGGCATTCAGCTCCGCAAATTGCAGGGATGAGACCGGCACCTTACCTCGCCGTGGCCCCCCCAATTGCAAACGAAAGCTCAAAAAAGGGCGGGAAGCAGCAGAGCAATAATAATAAAAAAAGAAGAAAAAAGATTCTGTCCGCCAAGCCAACCTCGCTCACTCAGCTCTTCCCGCTCCTCCTCCTGCGAGGGCAGCTTTGCGATGTAATGTCACCGTTACCGTCGCCCATCCTTTCCCTCCTCCAACCTCCCAAGCCAGACGGCGGGCGACTTTGGTTCTCTTCATCAATCAATCGAAAGTTCCCAGACGATCCGTCGCGGCGGAGCTAGGGTTCGCGATGGGGAAAGAGGGAAGACTTTAATTCCCCTCTCCGCTCCACATGATAGGCTTCCTGGCTGCAAGTGTCGATCAGCGAAAATGTCTCTCTCTCTCCTGCTGCTTCACCGCACACATGCACGCAAGGGCGGTGGCTCAGGAGTGCGAGACCCGACTGACTGTTTCGCAGGTGGAAAGCCAGGACGGGAAATCAAGAAAATTCAAGGCGGGATGACTGACGAACCAACTAGCTGAGTGATTGATTGTTTGACTTACTAACTATTTAGCTAGGTAGCTAACTCAGTTGACTGACGTCAGGCAATTAACACGCGAGTGCAGATATAATACAGCTCCTTATTAACGACCGTGCATCACCACTACCACCACCCAAAAACCAACCCAGCCATTCCTCCGCCTCGCCGACCACAAGAAGTCGAGCGGGAGGCGGAAATCTCAGATCTGATACCATCCCAATGGTACTCAACAATCCCATGCATAGCTGTAAATCATTCCGTCCCGTCCACTGCTCACACATACACACACACATTTTCTCAGCTGAAGCCGGGGCCTCGGCGTAAATCCCAGCCCGCAACCCGCTCACTCCACCAATGCACTTGAGGCCAGCCAGCCACCTACCCGCCGCACTTGCGCCGATGCCGCGTTTCATAAGCTCGGATGAAAATGGGCGCATTCGGGCCTTTGTGAAACACGGCCCGTGGCACGGCGGTGTGGTGCGGTGTGGTGTGTTGAAGTGCGGTGTGTGGTGCGGTGTGCGATGCGGGGATCGCCTGGAAGTGGTTTCCCCAGATTGGAGTATGTAGATTGGAGCAGATTGTAACTAGGAGGGTGGGTAGGGGTAGGTAGGGGTAGGGAGGTCGGGGGTTTCGTATTGTTCGTGGCATTCGGTTATCGTGATCTTTGTAGTCTTTGTGATATCCAAGTTCTTCGTAGGGTTCGTAACTATGTGTATACACGTATACGTACTCGAATTCTCGTACCTATATGGTAGATTGCTGGGAATGTATATGTACCTAGTAGAGTATGGTGAGGCTCAAGGTCCCTACAGTAGCTCACCTCACTTTGGTAATATGATAGCCGGCATGTCCAGATCAAGTTCAGCAATGTCATCGAGCAATAGTACAGCAGTCAAGCCCTAAGTTCGTCATGAAGAAAGTGCAGAAGTCAGAACTTTTGTATTATTAGCAAAGTGTGAATCATCTTATCTATATCTCAGGCAAGGGGTATGATGCCACCCCTAGTAAAGAGACGTCAAGCCGGCCTGTCAAGAATTAAAGGCCTCTTGCCGTCTTCGTATTCATGTATCATATCATCCATCCCTCTTAGGAAATCCTAAGAGATGGCACGAGGTTTCCAGACCATCAACGAGACATCGCGCAAGATCCCATCCAGTCTAGTCGAGGATCCCAAATCGTCGTGAAATATCGTAAGGAACGTGAAATCGTCGTCAAATCATGCATCGCACATCATACCGTTCTCTGTAAGCAAGTCTGATGGCCTCCCCATGTTAAGAAGTCCCACGCACAATGCACTTCGGCAGAGCAAACCAGATCAGGCCAAAGTGACCGTCAAAACCAGGCTCCCAAACACGCACGCATCGCCTAAGCTCGTCCACTATAGGAAGGAACCATTCCGAGCCATCAGCTCGGCGATATACGCCTTTGTGGGCGCTGGCGCCGTCGTTTGTCTCGGTTGATCTCGCGGACGGCCTGGGACTCGAGGATAGCAACCATCTGCCGTCCAGCACGCTCCTCGATCTCCTGGCAATCGCGGCCTCGGGAGCACGGCAGGTTGCTGTTGAGAGAATTCGGGATATGCTTAACATGGATGTCCTCGCAGTACATCTTGCTAATCCAGTCAATCTCGAAGGGCTCTGTGATCTTCCACTTAATGTCATCCCACCATTTGGGGCGACGGACATCTGTCGACGGGAGGGACTTCATGACGGCCTAGACACAAGTGACGTCAGTAAAATTGATATCCGGGGACAAGTAGAAGTCACCAGGAGCTGTGAGTACTGACGTAGCCTTGGAAAGCGTGAGATCCGTTAACAGAGAAGAACAGCACGACTTTCTTAGTGCCCGCGAAGGCTCTCCTAAGAATATCCTCGTTATGAGCTTGTGTAGCCCAGACGCCATCATCTTGGGAATCGTAGACATTGGTGTAGTTGTAAGACTTCATGATGAAGAAACGAGTGTCTGTAGATAGATGATTATCAGTAGCCGCATTTTTGCATGAGGCGTTGTTGTTTCCTGATGGGACCTACTGCCAACATCACCAAGACTGAGCTCCTTGGGATAGTCGAAGTTCTTTTTCTCACGATCCCAATCTCGTGCCTCAGCATCAGATTCTTTCTTAACCTCACGGTACTCTCGTCGCTCTTTATAGGGGTTCGGGCCTGGTTCCTCACGGTTGGGCTGGCGTTTAATACGAATTTCAACGGGTCGGCCTGTACGGGGAGGTGGAGAAGGTTGCCTGCGAGGGCTACTGCCTCTTTGTTGGGTCTGTGAGTAGTCGCGTGCTCGATATCTATCATCCCTTTGGATATAACGAGGAGATCTCGAACGACCACGGGTAGATACAACCGGAGATTGTCGGTATGGTGCAACGTCCACGCGTCGTCGATCCGGGCCCGTAGCATACTCACCCTCCCGATTGGCAGACCTGTAGTATCTAGTAGCATCATCGTTATCACTATAGCCATTCTCGTAACCGGGGGCGGCGATCTTGTTTGAGGCGGCAGGAGCGGTATGGTGAAATTGGACGACCGGTGCAGTCTCAGCTCCAACGGTTCTGGGAGGAGTACTAAGGCTTTTCGTGCGTGCATTGCCATCCGCCTGGTACCCAAGCATAATTTGGGCTCTCTTGGACTCGATCGCTGCCTGCTCCTTTTCGAGGATCTCTAGGCGGCGACGGGCCAGCTCATTATTACGGTATTTGAAATCTTGCCATTTCGTGATTTTCAGCCAATCCTGAAGGTCCTCGGCTAACTCAGGGTTAAATGGTGACATTAGTGTCAGATCAATGGAAACATATTGACCATGACGATCCTGGGTTACTATGGTATTGGCATTGGAGGGGATGGAAGGACGATTCTCATTCGTACGAGTGGTCTTGCGCGATTCACCATCAGTTCCAGGCGTCAGGACCCTCTCGTTGGGGTTCCCGTGGGAAGACATGATAACGGTCTGAGACTGTCGAAGAGGCAAAGTGTAATGAGTGGAAGGACAATGCCTTGTCGACTTGGGTTGTGCATGCAGATGTGAGGCAGGCTCCTTGTGTGTGAAGAAGCTGAGATAGTCTTCGAAACGAAGGTGAGTAATTAAATAGCTTTGCGACCTGGCAATGTTTTTTGGGCGGTAAAAAAAATCTAGTTACCCTTGGTTACCTTTTTTCCATTGTTTCCAAATTCCTCCAGTCAATTACCCGTTCTTACCATTGTTATGATCGCTCAATGATTGTGCAGTGAAAGATAGAATGTGAGGGCATTTGGTTGGAAACTCGGTATTCCTCATTGGTACACCCCTGCAGCGCCCGATATACCCAATCAAATAGACATTTATAATATACTAAGCTAAGGGTTATACTGCCAGCCTTATATTCAAATTTGTTACTTTTGTAGTTGGACAAAGTTTGCATGAAAATGTGAGGAAGTGATGAAGTCAAGTGGATGTGAGCTTTTCATTTCTAGTCCTGCGCCTGCGCCTGCGCCTGCCTCATGTGAAGCCAATTACAACATGAAGACTGTACATGAGGTAGTTGCTTCAAATTTTCTTGCTCTTGCTTCTGTTCTTATGCACCTGCTTATGTTTTCATTCTCAAAATGTGATTGGCATTGCGGTCGATAGTAATATCTTATAGTCATCTTCCTATTTTCAGGGCTTGATACTTAAACCTAACAAAGGATTCTACAACTGTCGCAAGCTGATGATAATAATTAATATGGCAAGCAACAAATACACTTAGCAACAAATTGGTTAGTTCAACGTTGGTAGATATTAGAATACTGTTGTTATCTGTTAACAAAG
Source organism: Whalleya microplaca (assembly GCA_022497155.1). Taxonomy (NCBI): domain Eukaryota; kingdom Fungi; phylum Ascomycota; class Sordariomycetes; order Xylariales; family Xylariaceae; genus Whalleya; species Whalleya microplaca. Next base: position 403,789 of record MU385747.1, on the reverse strand, counting down.
CACCATATGTCTTATCAGACCTGCTCCGGAGCACAAGTTGGGAGTGGCACGCTCCATGATAATGCAGTTGGTATAGCTAGAACATCAATCCAAGTATATCGCCACCCTATCTCTATACTACTGTCTTCAATTATTTCCGGACTATAGAGTGGCTAGTTATTCGCCTCACACTTGTGGCTATATAAGCAAGGCATCCCTATAAAGACTAGTGATGATACTTCAATAATAACTCCTATGACACTGATATCCTGCGCCTCTACCAACAATATGGTTCTGAATGGCAAACTCTTGCGTTTTTACTATTGTTGCGTATGTATCGTGTATCTATTGAAGCTTACTGCTCTGATCTAGAAGTTCAATGTGTATCTTCTATGTTACAAGACGTCGAAGTTGGAAAATCCATATTAATTTAGCTTCACACTAGTCATATCCCCAAGTTGTTAAGTCAGATATACATAATAAGCTCAGCACATACACTGGCTAAGGCCTACCCAATTCGGGGTAGGAAACACTTGTTGTTTATATTAACGATTTGTATGCTACGCAGGTGGGAGGAAGGCGGCAAACAAAGCCGCCTGAATGGCAGCATACATGACCATGAACCTCACGACGTTGCTCCCAAACCTGGTCGTCTTCATATCACAGATGACTCCCGCCAGCCACCAGTACCAAAGAGGGTATCCTGACGAGATCCTCGTGATAATCTGGACGTGGAAGCTTGTGAGATCTAGCGTGGCTAAGATGATTTGGGCCGAGGCCATTGACCGAATTAGCACTGTGCCATTAGACGAATTGACTAGACTTGATTTTTCTGCTGCGAGATACGCAGGATCTCGAAATAAAGCTAGCCCTGATCGTATTAGGATATAAATCATAGGTGAAGCAATAATGAAAAGAGGTAAGGCCGGTGCCACCCAGTAGCGGAGAAAACCGACATTCCTTATTCATGAGGTCAGAGTCATAAACATACTGGAGGCGGACACTAACTCACCAGTAGCGCTCTTGAACAAACGAGTAAATACTCGGCAAGTGGCTAGTACACCAAGGTCGCAACTCTATTCCGGATGGGCCGGCAGCACAGAACAATTGATAAGCGACGATTTGCGGTCCCACAAACCCAATCGCGATAGCCGACCCCCCGACGAGTAAGGCGATCCGCCTTCCGATGCTGGCCAGAGTCGGCGAACCAGAAAGCTCTCGGACGAACGCCACAGCGAAGGGAATACCGTTGAACAGGCCGTTGCTGCGAAAAGTGGAGGCGAAGCCAAACCACATCCCTGAGGCAACTAAGCTGACATCGTGCGCCACGGTGTGTTTCTCAGTAAGCAGACCCTTTGCGAAAAACAGGTAGCCGGTGAAAGACAGGAGAGCAAACGTGCTCTCTTGATATGGCGCCGACAGGAATATCCCGGCCGGAGATAGCACGTGCAGTAAAGCTGCGACAAATGACAGTCGGGGCCTTTTCCAGACCGCGATCCCGAGCTGGTACAGGACGAGCACAGAGAGCAGATGGGACACATGAGCTACAAAAACCCCGACGAGTGGCTCCAGGGAGCCATTAGCCTTCACACCGCAACTAGCGAGCACTGGTGATCGGAATTAGTAGGGATGCATCGTTAGACAGATCACACAGCACCATGAACCATTATGCGTACCTTGGGTAAAAAAGGATATGACGGTGGGTAGTCCAGCTCCAAATGCCCACTCCTGCTCAAACACATAGCCTCGGCGAGAAGTCTGCACGAAATAGATAGAATCCCATCGCGTCAGCCTTGTGGCCAAGTCGAGAGCTGATTCGTTGGAGGAGACTATGTCAGGAGACAGCAAAGTGCTGGAGGTGTCATAAGCCGGGCCAACATTAGCTCCAATAGCAATCGCCAACAGAACGGACTTCCAGGCAATAAAAGCAGCAATTAATGATCGGTTAGGAGCCCTTGCATCGAGGGACAACATTATGGAAAGATCAAATGATGCTGATTTTGTCGATTAACGGAGCGTGTTGGCATCCATCATAAGCGATATGGGAAAAGGAGAGCCCAAGCAAAACGACGGTGGACAGGACACCCCAGCCTCACGAAAACCAATTTCTGGTGGAAATTTGTGGCTGATGACATGCATACATACAGTAGCACTGCAAGCCACAGCTCACAGCCATGATTAATTTATGTATGTCTTACTTCCTCAAACGTACGGAATACCTAGTCACGGTGCAAGTTACATGTCCTACCTATAAACGACTTGGCAACCTTATATGAACTGCGAAACAGGCTGCCAAGGACCCCAAACCATTCAATGTCCAATTTAGGAAGAGGACGTTGGGGGAGTTCGAGGCTATCGAGGATCTATCTGGCCATGATGGTACCATTTCCGAATCTCTCCCTAGCATCGTACGAAGTGCGAATATGACCAACCAATGGCACGATTCTATAATATTGAATACCTATCTGTGCTTCCATGCACGTCGAGCCTCGATATTGGGCTGGTGTTCGCATTGTGCATTGTGCTCTGTACGACATGACAGCCGCTTCCTGTCGCTGGCGCAGTATTGAAGCTTCACTAACTTAGCGCACAAGATATGTCCCATTTCAAGATGCAGTACACGTACATATATGTAGTACACAGTATTCACTCCACTACCTATAGCATAGACGCGCTAACAAACCTTGGAACTGAATAATGGAACTGAATAACGATTAGCGCTGTCAGGAATCGAGTCTAATCACTTAATTCCCCGGGCGACAGCCAGCATACATGTCTGAAAAAAAAAAAAACGGATATCGGTTTCTTTGCCGCAGCCGACCGATTGGGAATACTTGATGCTCGGGAAACTCGGAGATGACGATCCTAGGGAGAATGACCACCGGCGAACTACGGCGAACACTTAACAAGTTTGAACGAAGTCAGGTGAACATTTTGATATGGGTTAATAAGGACAGCTCCCCTAGGTATGTAGGTGAGGTGGTAGGTTATTACCTAACTAGTATGCAGTTTAGTATGCAGTTATTTTTACCGTCGCATCGGCGATTGCGGGAATCGATAAACTATGTACCGTTTTAGGGCCCCTGCACACCTGCACATTGGAGAGAGCTTGGGGGAAAATTACCAGGTATAGGGGAATAGGGGACAGCCTACATATGCTGACCTAACGCGTATCATCTTATGATCATCCGACTCTCCAAGGTTACCGTACCCTCCTTCTCACCGATTAATTCATATGCCGCCCGTTGATTGGCGACGTGATTGGACGGATGTTCTGGCCCCCGAGATTTGATGGACGAGTCGTGCATTCTCTGGCCTGTCTGGCCTGTCTGGCTTGATTGGAGTTGAGGGTTGTCTGACTTTCCAAAGTGATGGTTGGTGAGAGTCGCAAAAAGGAGTTCGCAGATCAATTGTTTATGGTTTGTCTGTTTCCATCCAATGTCTCATGCCATTCAATTGTTCAATGTTGGGTAATTGTATGTATGCGGTTGTACAGAGGTAGGTATGTATGTACCTGTATATCCTTTACGAAAACGGGTTTGTTCTCGAAAAGAACAAGAACAAGAACAAGAGACCTCCGGCGCTAATGATGGTTGTGGGCACTCAGGCAGGTCAGGGTGTTGCCGGGTGTTGCCGGGTGTTACTGTATGCGGTGTGTTGCGTGTGCTGCGTGTGCTGCGTGTGCTGCCAGGCGGCCGTTGATCATGGAAGTTGATCAAGCCCTACAGAATACGCTCGGCGATCGACGTTCGGCACTCCCAATGCGTTCGCCCCACCTACAATTCCCTTCATGATTTCCTAGAATTCCCTTGTCTCCACAGCCTCCAAATTAGCATCTGCCTAGGGTATGTAGATGAGATGTTAACAATATACGCGCTGAAGGTACCTGTCGCGTATTTTTATAACCGACCGGCCGCGTATAGTGTTTTTTTTTATATTCGATTTTTTCTGAATAGCGTAAAATTAAATAGCTATTAAGCGATAGTATCGAAAGGAGGCTACCTATTTGCCTTAAGATTATATGCGAATAGCTTTAATAAGGTATAAAATAGCTATATAACCCGATATCTACAGATCGTGGTTCGGTATATTAGATTTACACGGATCGACACGGCTGGACATTAATCTCCGTACTAGTCTGGCTGGGCATCTATGTCAGCGTATGACAGCCCTGTACTTAAGTGGGTAAAGGGAATTCTAGGAAATCATGAAGGGAATTCTAGGTGGGGCGCAATGCGTTTGATGCACGTTATTAGCTCGTTGGCTGCCTAACCTGCCAGGCCCTGCCAGGCCCTGCTAAAACCAGCACACAGGCACACTCGCCTGGAAAAGTCCACTGGGGAACGTGGAAGTGGATATCTCCATGCAAGGTGGGCTGGTGGGCTGGTGGGCTTCTGGATAACTCGGAATCGGAATGTTTTTTTGCTGGTAGCAAGTACATGTAAGCTGGTAAGCCGGTAAGCTTTATTATAGGTAGCCATGTTAAGTAGCCATGTTAAGTAGCCATGTTAGTGAGTCGCGTGCCCTATCAAGCCTGCAAGCCCGTCGAATCCGCCAGCACAGCACACAAGTGCAGGTATATTAATAAGTCCAGGTATAAGTCCGTGCCGAGGCTTCAGAAGGCGTAGAAGGCGTAGAAGGCACAGAATGTTAGGCCGTTGAGTCGCCCGTCGAGTCGCAGGAATCGGGTTTCCGGGGTCAAGCGAGTCCGAAATACGTGTACTAGCTGTTAGTGATCTCATTATTTATCTCATTATTTTTAGGGTCTCGGATCTGGCATTCTGGCACGAGGTACATACTGCTGATGTTGTTGCACGATTTGTGTTATTACTGTCGTAGTATTAGCGATTATGCCCCCTATTCCTCTTCCATCTTTCACACCATCCGTTTTCTCGCATTCCCATCTTTTGCTTTGCCTAGGCTCTGCCCTGCGTCGTATTCGCATTCCGACCGAGACAAGAAGTAAACACTTATTAAACACTTAAACACTTGAGTATATACCTACTACCTGTACGCGCCTCTTTTTCACGCCGCCTTACTACATACCTATGCGTATGTACACACGTGAACTGACGGGTATCTGGAATCTATCTGATTAGAACTCTATTTGCTCACTCTCTTGCTCACCCTCTTACTCACCCTCTTGCTCGTCTCTCCCCTTTCCAGTCACCATCTTTTGAGTTTATTGCCCTTTTAGGCAGCCAGCTTTCCCAGCTTTCGCATTCGCCTTCGCCTATCGACTGATTTATTAACAAGCTCGACAGCCTGATCTCCTACCTAATTTTGCCTCAATGCCGCCGACAGCCGATCAGTAGTAGTTTATTACATACATTGCATACATTACATACATAGCACCTCTTTTTGGCCCTCTTCGTTGGATAGGTATTCATTCAAACGGGCAGCCCCTTGCTTCCCGAGTGCCGTTTCACACCTAGGTTCATACCGGCTTACTCGAACTTTGGATCGCTTTCGAACATTCTTCCTTACTTCAGACGACCCCACATCACATATTCTAGACTGCGCACCGTCTGACCGTCTAAGACGTTTGTCAGCTTCGGGATCCATAGACTATCCCATAGCGCTGACTTGACGAAGCTCTGACAAGCTTGACAAGCCTGACAAGCCTGACAAGCCTGACAAGCCATTGACAGGCCCGACTGACAAGTGGCGCCCTACCGTACCAGGCCGACGGGCACGCACATGGCGGCAGGCGGCTTGGCCTGGCGTTGATCGGGATCCACTGCTTCTCCTTAAAAACCCCTTAGGCCCCCGGTCCTGGATCGTTACGCGTTCAAACTCAGCTCAGCTCTCCACATAGCTTATATCCCTACCTAACCCACATCGAGCCTCAAGATCCGACAATCCCTAAATACATATACTTCGCCTGAGGTTCCATACTTATTTGCAAGGTGCACAGGCCGGATAGCTGCCAGCACTTTAAGAGAGGGAGGCGGAGTCAGGTCAGTGCAGTGTTCAGTATACTGCATCAGACCAAGAGATCAGGAGAAGAAGGTTCAGGAGAAGACTCGGGAGAAGAAGACTCAGGAGAAGAAGACCCAGGAGAAGAGGGGGAGGAGGGATATAATAATTAGGTATACCAGAGGGTCCAGGTCGGCCGTTACTTACTACATACATTGCATTGCATGTACAGCAGCATAATTACGGCATGACTATGGTAACTGGTAACTGGTAACTTCTGACTAACCTACCACTTACACTTATACTTATTGCTGCTTCCAAGTCCCCGTCCAAGAAGCTACCATCGACCCGAAGCAGAAAGTCGGAAACTTAGAAAGTCAAAGCAACAGCCTCGATGATAATTCGTTCGACATGTTCCTGCACTCGGGAGCAAGTTTGCATGGCCATGAATATTCCCACCGACCTGCCCAGCCCGCTCCTAATGCTGGCCAAAGACGCAACCCTCTCTTGCGATCTTCCTTCGTGACACCTATCAACCGCGCTTCCACCTATCCTCCTGGCACGGAGAGATCACCTAATCAAACACCTCCCTCGAATTTGAAGCGGCCGAGGCCTGTGTCGGACTACATCCCCCGAGTTCCCGACCAGGTCGTGAGGTTCCAAGAGCCTAAATGCGACGAGCCGCCGATCGCGACGCCCGAAGCCATGAGCGAAGACGAAAGTCTGGCTGTCTCAGATAGCGACGTCAGTCGAGCTTCGTCTTTTACTCATCGCGCCCGCCGCAGAGCCGTGCGGACAAGCACAACTTATCTCCTTGCTCAACCTGCTCCCAAGTTGCGCACCAAGCAGCGCATAATCCACATACGGCCCAAGCTACTCCTTCAGATGCAGCAATTGTCTCTCAACCAGAGACCGAAGCCAGCCATTGATGTGTACCCGTCCTCCGCCTTCGCGGGATCATTGCTTGCGCCGTTGTTGAAACGATGTCCTCGAATCGCTCGCATCAAGAAGGAATTGAGTGTACAGGATGTTATGTTGGTGAGGAGTGAGGACTACTCTCCGCGGGCTTCCGAATCAGATAGTGACGGCGATGAGGATAGCATCAAATCGCGCGAACTGCTTGCGGTATTCAGCCCGCTGAAATCAGGAGACAAGACCCAGATTGTGCTGGCGGACGGAACTGTATGGGTAGCCACCCCGAGGTCTTCCGGTTCGGCTTGCTCTTGCGACTTTGTCTCCGTCGATGCGCACGGGAACACCACTACAGCCCGATGGGTTCGCAAGCAAGTGGTCACCAAATCGTTGCCAACCACCCCAACCTCAAATATACCCTCGTTATCGAAACCCTCTGTGGTAGACTATAAATTTACATTTAGCATTATTAACCCGAATCACCGTCGCCATCCCATATTCGCGACGCTGACAAGCTCATCCCTCGACATACTTGACACCTATACCACCGTCTCTCAATCCGCAAGCCGATACCCGCCCACCTCCCCGATGCTATCTTCGCCATTGTGCGCCACCGACGATGCCAATGGCTCCTTTCAGCGAACGACGCAGCAAGTGGAAGAATGGCAGAAAGAATTCATCTCCATATCGGCCATTTGGGTCGCTCTTCGGCATGGATGGGTTCCAAACTGGAAGCCAACGGACTTTGTCTCTCCGTGTGCGACTCCCACTTCCCCGACAGACGAATTCTTAGCGGCACGCAATCGATCACTGAGCATGAATTCGGAAATAACCTCCAAACTCAATATCCCTAGTCCTATAGGCCGACGAATATTCCCAATGAGGACAAGCGACCAATCGGAACAAGGCGACTTGCCTAGAAGGGCCACCTCGACCGGCGCTGCCTACCTGCAGAAACGTCGAACTTTGCATGGAGAAAGTTCCGATCAATCGAACGGAAGCGCGGAACGAGGGGAGAAACCAAGCCGGCGAGCGTTCAGTGGAGATTGGGATGTCGGGGCTAGAAGTCGGGTCCTCGGAAACTCACTGGGAGCCGTAGTCGACTCGCCATCCGACTGTCCGCCACCACCCAAGACATCCTCAGGCAACTCCTTACCCTTAGCACCAGATCCCTTCCCGAACGGACGACGCGCCGTCTCGGCATACTACGAAGTCAGTCCCGCCTTCTTCGGGCCCAATGGCAACGGCGTCGGGACCGACATCATGGAGAAACGCGCGCAGCGCAATTCCACCATGCAGAACAGCTCGACGGAGGAAGAGGGTTCCTCGGCGCGGAGAGGCAAGCACCAGAGGTGGAAGAGCATGGCCAACTGGTTCAAACGGCGACAAGGGCGGTAGGACTGCCGGCGCTGTTGGCGCAGTCGACGACGGCCGTGGGAGCGGGGGACCCGGCGGATACACCTCGCGCGGCTGTCTTCCTCGAGGCGCGAGATGCCGCCGCGTGTATATATACCCGAGAAACAGACAAAGAACAACAGCAACAGCAATAACAAGAAGAGAATACTTTCCTAGGTCTGGATTGGATTGGATGGACGGATTGGAAAGGATAGGGGGGACGGATTGGTTATCCCACATTACACTACTCGGTTTTCTAAAAAATGGGAGGGGAGAGGGGAAGGGGGGGGCATATTACTACTACATCCACATGTTGGTCAGCCCAATTAGAGTTTGTAAGATGATGGCTCGGGTGCTCAGGTTCCAGGGCTTTTGGAGTTATTAGGTCATTCAGGCAAGGCAAGGCAAGGCAAGGCAAGGCACACAGACAACCCCCTCGGTCGGCGTTTTAGTTGGTACTACAGTCAGCAAGCGAGCGAGCGAGCAAGTACACGGAAAAGGCGAAGCGCTTGGCTCTGCTCTAGGCGATGGCTATCGCTGGATGCTGTCGTTGCTTTAGAAAGAAAGAAAGACGGACGAGGCTCCGGCTAGCCAGCCATACCGATGCCGAAAGGTGTCTAGGTACTGTAACGATGGGAAACTAGGGTTCTAAATCAATATCAGAAGCTCGGCTTGCACCGCTGCATTGTTAAATATGTGTCTGTTTGGAGATTTGACTGTGATTGTGTGTTTGTCTGTTCAAGGTTGCGTGGGGGATAGGGGGTACTCGGAGATATAGAGCAAGGGGTATTACATAATTAACGCGCTGCCATCTAACTCCCACCCGCTTGGATTCGCATGCACTGCTTACCTTATAGCGGCCTCCCAGGAGCAGAGAGGATACCTCGGCAGCGCAGAGATTCCCACGGAGTACCTCATGAAGCTGTTGCTAGCAACGAGCTAGCTAGCTAGCCTACTTAGCTTAGGTGGGTAAGTATGTGGTTACGTCGTCGGCTTAAATTAGAAATCGACTACGGCGCGTCGAGACTCCTGGGACATGGTTCTAGAATTAGGTATTTGGGGGTATTCGGAGACTGCTTGTGCCTACGGCTTTCGTGCTGTGCGCTGATGCGAATCCCGCTCTGGGGATGTTGGGCGGTGGGCAACTATTACGAATGATGAGAAGTCGGTTTAGTGTTGGGCTCCTCACGTGTGTTTAGTTTGTTAGGGTCTGCTTCTGACTTGGACTGGCTTTTTACGTTAGGTAGGTAGGCAAATCATGCTGTGCATGTATCCATATAGGTGATGAGAATGGAAAACGTAGCTTTATGTTGTATGTGTGTTGATTCGGGAGCTAACATCAAGAGGTTGTGCTCAAGTGACCCGCGGAGATGGGTTGCTATACATTGGCCGGTATTACTTAGAGAGCAAGCTTTTGTCTTTCAGGTCAGCTTCTTGGACGACATCTAAAGCCGCAAAGGGACCATCGCCGTGAAGGATTGGCTAATAGGCATGGTGAATCAATGCATCATCCCGTAGGTGATATCTATGTAGGCCAACCTCCGGCGCCGGGCCGAGGACCGGAGGTTCATGTTGTGAAGCAAGGGATACAGAACCCTGGCGGAGATTATCTACAGGGAGGCCGGGAAGCATCTCCGGCGGTGCCACGGTTTGCCAGCCGCGCGAGGGGCCGAGTCAGGTCGTGTAAACGAGACTCCGAGTTACGGTAGGGTATGATATCAACCTGTGCATGTGGGGAGCAGCGATTTGCCCCGGAAACCACGAGGATTCCACGAAGTTGAGCCGGGCGGGCGGCGGAGCTTCCTCTTATGGGGTGTATTGCATCGATGCGGATGCGGACGGCGGTGTGGAGCATCGAAGCTACCTTACATGCGCAGGAATGCGGGTATAGGATTGCAGAGAGGCGGTTACTACCTGTTGATTGTGTTGTAGATGCGGTCTCGTCGAATTGACTCGCTGCACGCTCCGTAAGACGTGCCTATCAAGTGGTTAGCCAAGAGAACGAGGTCCTCGTCTTACATGTCCATCTAGACTAGTCGATCGCATTGACTGGTTGCTTGAAGAGGCGGCTACTTTCTTGCGTATAAAGTCTGGTATTTCCGTCCTTCGAAAATTGCAGCTGGTTGCTTCGACGTCAAAACCCTATCGCTAAATAGCTGATATTGGCTATAGAACAACGAGCTAGATGGCAGCACGCATCCAACCGAACGGGAGCTCATCCACTTCGGTGGTCGAGCTGGAGCCGTTGAGCGAGTGGCCCAAGCAGACCGTCGAGATCCCATCAGTCCAAGGGCCGAGCCGCCAGAGCAAGGATGCCACTCCGGGGGAAAAAGACACGGGCTCGCTTCCACCTCCGAACACGGCTGCCGAAGTCGTGCAGAGGTGGAACTACCCCCGGAGCAATATACCGAAGCTTGCGGCTTGCTTCTGGTCCTTTGTCGTCATGGGGGCTAATGATGCGGCCTACGGTGTAAGAGTTTAGACCTATGATTGACTCCCATTCGACGGCTTTGCTGACTTCTTCTAATTAGCCTCTGATTCCATATGTACGCTGGCTTTTTTAGTCAACTCCTACTCGAAGCGTAATGAGTGAAGGGTAAATCAACTGACCGGGACCCCCAGATCCAAGAGTACTACGGTCTAACCTACGTGATCGTATCGCTCATCTTCCTCACGCCGTTCGTGGGGTACACCGCCGCGGCGCTCCTCAACAACGTGATCCACCACCGGCTAGGCCAGCGCGGCGTCGCCTGCGTCTGCTCCGGAGGACACCTGGTGTCGTACGTCATCATCGCCGCGCACCCGCCGTACCCCCTCCTCGTCATCGCGTTCATGATCGCGGGCTTCGGCAACGGCATCGCCGACGCCGCCTGGAACGCGTGGATCGGCAACATGGCGCGCGCGAACGAGCTGCTCGGTCTCCTGCACGGCCTGTACGGGGCCGGGGCGGTGCTGAGTCCGCTCATCGCCACGACTATGATTACCAAGGCCAACTTGCCTTGGTATTCTTTCTACTACCTCATGGTAAGTCGGCTAGGCCTCGTGACATCTCGTAGGCAGGCAGGTAGGGAACCCGTTGCTTACCACCATCTGCGTGTACTCAGATCGGCCTCGCGACGCTCGAGATCGCTACCTCCATCTCCTGTTTCTGGCGGGAGAACGCACAGGCGTACCGCGACTCCCTCGCTCGACACCCGGGCTCGGGCTCGGGCTCGGGCCACGGTAGTCTCCGGGAGGCCCTGCTCAAGCGCCCCGGCGCGCGCGTCAGCTGGCTGTGCGCCGTCTTCCTGCTCGGCTATGTCGGCATCGAGGTCGCGCTCGGCGGCTGGATCGTCGAGTTCATGATCCAGGTGCGCCAGGGCGAGGCCTTCGCCAGTGGCAGTATGTACCTACCTACCCTAGGATTCTTTCGCTATTTATTGATTATTTCAACTATCCTTGGGGGGGCTGCTATATATCTGCTTATGCAAGGTGTATATATGTCTCGGGAGATCTGAGACACGATCGACTTGCCTAGACCGCCCCCACCCTCCTCGCAATTTTGCCTAAAAGGGGGTATTGGCTGACTAACTGAGTGATTAACTGACTGACTCCGTTTCTTTTTGACAGTGACGGCCACGGGATTCTGGCTCGGACTGACGATCGGACGTGTTATCCTCGGCTTCGTGACGCCTCGGATCGGGGAGAAGCTTGCGATTATGGTGAGCTCCTGCCATACCCCTTCTCTCTCCCCTTTTTCGCTTTCATCTAGACCACTTACCCCCACCCTGCCCTACCTACCTACCTACCTACCTACCTACCTACCTACCCGTTAATAAACTTAACTGACGGCGCGAATTTCGTTACGTATATACAGATCTACCTCCCCGCAGCCATGGGCCTAGAGCTGCTCTTCTGGCTAGTGCCGCAGTTCATCGTATCCGCCGTCGCGGTCGGCTTGCAGGGCTTCTTCCTGGGCCCGCTGTTTCCCGCCGTCATCGTGGCGATGTCGAAGCTGTTGCCGCGCCGCCTGCACGTGGGCGCCATCGGGTTCGCGGCGGCGTTCGGCGGCAGCGGCGCCGCGGTCCTGCCGTTCGCCGTCGGCGCCATTGCGCAGGCGCGCGGCGTGCAGGTTCTGCAGCCAATTGTGTTGGCGTTGTTGGGGGGCATCTTGGGGGTTTGGGTTGCGCTGCCCAGGTTGGATAAGAGGAAGGAGTAGGTGTGGATGGATGGGTGGATGGGTGGATTGGTGAGTATAGAAGGGGAGGGGGGTAATGATTATTGTTTTGGCAGGTAGGTTAGGAGGAGGCGAAAAGTTTACGTATAGTATAGATGGGATTTGGTTCACATTGGAGCCCGGGAAAACATGATAACTTAGTTAAGGCGTATTGAAAGCTATTGCGGTGTGACACTCCTTGGTTGGGAGATGATGCTCGCGTGCCACACTTTGAAGCCGAGTCTGACTTTGTGTTTCACGTGGGAAAAGCTGGTGTTTGTTGGGGACCATGGTGTTACATGAAGTTTCTAGTAAATGACTCTTCGAAACCTAAGGGGTCTTTGTGGTAAATGATACAATACCTAATCTGAAATGTAATTGCGACTATCTTCATGCTAGGCCATGCTTCTATTTGTATATGTATATATATATATATATACGAGTTTCTGGACATCAAGTAATGGATGCAAGAATGAATATCGCTCGCGAAGGACTGACGAGGGTTGCCAATTGTCATTCATCTACTTAGGACTGGTCACTTCAGTTCCTGAGATTCTTCTTTCGAATATTAGGACGTGGATGTTCTAGTTGATGGCCATTCGTTGGTCACACCAAGGACCGTGGCTCGTGATGTTGCTAGGTTGGGAACTGTGTGACCGGAGAGTATCACGATGTCTAATAAGGAGAATTGTGCTCTGGTTTAACATGGTCGCTCCCTAATTGTTGAGTGTACACATACCATATTGAGACTGTTGAGATAGATATTCTTTAGACAGCATTCAGGGGCTCTTGAACATTGCAGGCTCCTAATATAGGATAGGAAGAATGGCTAGGCTCTTCTGGCTAGACAAGAGTATTTGAGGTGAATATGCCAGACTATGATGTATTCATAAGAGGATTGACTCTAAGTCGTATATGTATATTGTAGTACCTTGTGCGATGTGTCTAATAAAATTTCACCATATGGACTGCATAGTTTCATCTACCAGGCCAACATAGAGTCTTTCTTATACACTTAGCTTAAAGAGTAATTGAATTATAAGGTATGACTTAAGAGTCAGTACGTCCATTTTCTTCTCCAATCATACTACTCCCAGCGACACCTATGAATCACGGTATGGGTTAGTCAACGACAATATGTAAATGAGGGCTGTATATATATATGAGTAAGTTTCAAACTTCCCTTCTATAATAAAGTCTGCTCATAGTTTCCTGCTTGCTGCATTTCATATCGTAAAGATCAGAATCTTGTTTTTGCTTTTATACTAGCAATGGGTAGGGACCCAATGACTGGCATCTCTGTAAGTCCCAAGGCTATCCCGCCACTTCGCTCAATAAGACTCAAATCAGACATAAAGTTAAATGTAAACAAGTAAACTGGGGATAAAGACACCAGAGTATGCCCTGAATGAGAGAGTTGATACTCTTTTTCTATCCCGATAGTACCGGAGCCCCCACCAATGACCTGGGTCGGGATCGGGCAAATAGGTAAAGAGGCGCCGGAGTGGCGTTGCATCCTGATACCTATAAGCTGTGCCAACTTGCACATGCTTACTTACTTGGACTTATCAGCATGAAGAAGTCTTGCACTAGAGTGGCTTACACGTACTTGCGTAATGCTGTAGCGGCCTAACTTGCCTAAGTCCTACCTCCCGCATTGTCTGGAACATACCTACATACCTATTATGTGTTGTAGTCAGGGTCACTCTGTAACAGTTCCACAACCACACCTGTTATAGTATGCCCTGTGTTAGTAGGAGAGTGTGGACAAGTCATGTGAGTATTCCTTTCTGCTAAGTAGCTGATTCGGATGTGGGATGTTTCGTGAGTTCATGCAGGCATCCGACGTGAAATAGTCCCCTTGTGTAAGCTGTGTAAGTGGGACCGATCCGTCCCGAGCTCTGCGGGTGTCCGCATCTTCTAGGTTGTTTTATTACACACGCCATGCTATTGCACTGGGATGATAGGGACGTGAAGAGAAGAGCATGGAGTTTAGCAACATATATCTTTCTCCACATAAGTTCGTACCTACCTCAGCTTACTTACCGTCTTCATCTAGATAGGTCAGCCAGCCAGCCAGCCAGCCAGCCAGCCAGCCTGGCACTGTGAATGTTGTATGTCGTTCCTTCGTGGCTGTGAGTAAGACGTACGCTGGTACGTTCACGTGTGTATGTAAGTGTGTAAGTGGTCGATAGGGAATTGTGACTTGTCGATTTTCCCATCAAATCGGGTTCCGTTCCCAAGTCCCCCTGATCGCCCCGCCGCCGCCCCCGTCCGCTGTATCCGCTTCCCGTCTAGCGTCCAGCGTCTAGGTGGCCACAGGCGTCGTCAGGCAGGCTGTTTCTACCTCCCATGCCACCCATTAGCCCCTGAACATTGATACCCCTACGGGCTTCGTTAACGGAGCACCTGTTCGTTCCACTTATTTAGCTTCCCGCGACTTCAGGACATTGTACCTTTTGTACCCTACCCGCGTTTCGCGGCTATTTAATATAGAGATTAAGGGCGCGTATCCACGCGTAATATATTTATATATCGCGCTGTGTTAAAATTCCTTAACCCTTCCATTTATAACCTTTTTTTATAGTAGTTAGAATTAAAGCTATTTTAATATAACTTTTAATAGTATTTTTAATAATTTTAAAGTTTTATAAGCCTTTTTTTTTACCGCTACTTTATTAATATAATTATAGTTTTTTATTTATTACTTTTATCGGCACGTTAATTTATATATATACCTTTTATTAAGCTTACTATTAGCCGCTTTTAACATATTTTTTACAAATAACTATTTACTCGATTTTAAATTTTATAATTTTAATCGATTTCGATTTCGATTTCGTTCGAGATTTTAATTTTAATTTATATGTATTTTTTTCGGCCTATTTTTAGCCGCTTTAACGTATTTATAAATAACTATTAATTCGGCTTTAAATTCCGATTTTACGCTATAAATCGTGCGGCTTTAAATCTGGGAGAATTTTAGTATTAAAAATGCCCGGCAGTAAATAATTTACGCTAATAATAACCAGGCTTATTAAATATCCTTTTTTTAAATTATTTAAATAAATATTAACGGCTTATCGAAATAGACTTTTTAATAATCTACTTGTAATAGACTTATATTTTAACAGCCTGTCGAAACGGATTTTTTAATTTTTTTTATTATAGATATTTTATAAATTAGGCTTTATTATATTAGTTTTTTATAGGAAGAATATAGCGGATTTTTACATATATAAACGGATAACTATCGATTTTAAAGGAAAAAATACGTCAAGAATTGAAATATTATTAGTAATAAGCGGGAAAAGTTAAAAGTTTATTAGTAATTAGGAGGGAAAAATTTAAATTTTATTAGCAGTAATAAAGGGTATATTTAATATACGTAATTACATATAATATTTGTTGGCAATCGGGAGGAAAGAGTTAAAATTTTATTAGCAGTAATAAAAGGTATATTTAATATACGTAATTACATATTATATAAAGGAGTTATATACGCAATTATATATAATATTAAATATTATACTAATTTTTGAAATTTTAATTTACGTAATTTCGAGCTATATAATTTTAAGCTTAAATTTAATTATTATATATGTAATTACGTATTAAATTATATTAATCCTTAATATTATATATATAACTATATATTTATAACTATAAGTTTTTTTAACGCTTTTTAGCTTTTTTAACGCTTTTTAACTTTTATAACTCTCTGAATTAATTATTTAAATTCCTTATTATTAAGCTATATTTAAATCTAATATAATAGGTTTATCGGCTATTTAAATACTTTTTTTTATTATATTAATATATAATAAACCTTTTATAAAGCTTTAATAGCCTTATTATACCGGTTTTTTAACTGTCTTAAAGTCTTATTATTATTTTAAATATACCAATTAAAACCTGGGTATAATATAAGGAACGGTGTAATGAAAAATTTCGTATTTAATGCTTTAACGAAAATTAGGGTTTTTATATTTCTCCTCCGCTTTTATCTAACGGTTTTATTTACGCTAAAAAACGAATTATAAAACTTTTAATCTTTAATTACTTAAGGGCGGCTACTAAAATATAACGATTATAGTTTCGATTTTAATCCTATTTTCGGACCTTAAATTTAAAGATTTCTGCCTTTAATAAAAAGACTTTTACTTTTAATAAAGATTTTAACGGATCTAATTAAAAGCTTTTAAATCTAATACTTCCGGTTACGCGATAAACACTCCCTATTTCTGTCTCTTTTTTTCTAAATCTTATAAAACGACGTAAATAGATATTTCGACTTTATAAAAAAGTCTTTTATAACAAGCTAAATCTTATTACGTAAAGCAAATTTAAAAAACTTAAGCCGTAATAGTTTCCAACCTATTACTAATAGTTTAAGGCCGAAGATTAATTAAACGGCACGAAACTATTTTTCCGTTATTGTTATTATAAAGATAAAGTATAAGAATTTAAAGCTAATTAGCGTATTAAATGTAAGAAACGAATTATTTGTTAGCCCGTAAATTATAAAACTCGATTTTTCGCCCGTTTACGACCTAATGGAACTATTAAACTCTGGGGTAATAATATAAAGCATTTTTATAATAATTAAAAGGATATAGACTATATAAAGCTTTATAATAGCTTTTATTCTTAGATTTAAACCTAATTAATAAACTAATAAATCCCGAAATAAATTAAGAATTTATTTAACAGCAAAAAAGGGGACTTATTAATTTAATTAATATTTTAAAGTTATAAAGTAAGGTATATTAAAATTTAAGATATTAAAAATATCCGTAACGTTTTAAAAAAAGATTACGGAAGTAATTTAAAACTAATTTTAATTTTTTATGTCTATATCGATAATTTTAATAAAAATATTTAGCTTAGGGAGGTTGATAAATAATTCCGCTATTTAAAATAGCAGATTTACTATTATAAGTGTTTTATAAGATAATAAGATAGCGTGAAATCTAAGGCCTTTATTTAGTTACGTAAAGATTTCTTCGATATTTTTATATAATAAAATATAATTACGTTAATGGATTTTATATATAATACGATAATATATAAATAAAAATAGTATTTATTTAATATTTTAATATGTAATAATTTTAGTAGCTAAATCTTTTATGCGTTTTTTTATACCAAGTATTAAAATTTAATAATAATTCGCTTATATTTTTAGGTTATTATTAAATAGTTTGGCGGCTTTGAATATAGCTAAAAGCTGCGGTATATATTTATAAACAATAACGATGTTAAATAAAAGGCTATACGTAAGGCTTTTTTTATTATAGCCGATTTAAGTAACGATTAGCTAGCTAAAGTTATTTATTTTTTTTATACGCGTTACGTTAAAGAAACTTTAATGCGGCGTATTAAAGCTAAAAGCCTACCGCTAGAAATATATAAGTATTTTATAGTTACGCTATATATATATAACTTTTTTAATAGCTGCTATAATTTTATAAATAAAACTGTTATAATTTATAAGAAATACGGGAGCTTTAAAAACGCCGAATATATTATTAGAAATTACGTTTTAAAGTTATAGGTATAAATATATTATACTCGAGTGGAAAGTTTACTACTTTTTTAATACTTTATAATAAACGCAGTCGAATTATAGCATTTAATATTAAAAATAAACGGCGTGAAATATTAAATAGCTATTTACGGGATTTTATTTACTAGCGTTATATTTATATAATATAGGAAAAAGGATAAGCTTATAAAGGCCGAATTTATTATAAATAAAACTGAAAAAAACACGCTACCTTTTATTTAAGGCTTTCCGGATTAGGGGTTTAAAAATCTATTTTTTAAGGCGTAAGCTATTATCGAAAAGTAATATTTCGAAGCTAAAAAAGCTTATAATAAAAGTAACGATACGGCTATTAATTATTACAAAAATGTCGTTATTTATAATATTAGAAAGCTTATTAATAATAACGATAACGATAATAATAAAGATATATATAATAAGCTTAAACCTTTTTTCTACTTTTATTTATAATATAAAAAGTAGTTACTTCTTTATAAGTATATTTTCCTTTATTAACTGTTATATGGCCTTTTATTTAAAGAAATTTTTGCAGGCTTTGTTTGTGAATAAAGAGGTAATAGTTTCGAGATATTCGAGCATTTTAAACGGCCGGTATATAAGAGTAATTACGATTATATATACGGCATCCCTTTAAAAATGAAAGTAAATTTTGGGGAAATTATTAATCAGTTTTAAAGAAAGGTATATAAATATTATAATAAGTTATAAGACGGGTTATAAGCGCCGTTTATATATAAAGAGAGAATAAAGGCGTTAAAAAAATAAATATAGGTTACTTTTTAATTAGTAAACGAATTAATGCCGGCAGAAAGGCGTTAAGTTATAATGTCCCTAAAAAATCTAATTTATGTAAAAAAAAATTAATTTTTAGTTAACAGATAAATTAAATAAGCTAAAATAAAAGAACGTATACGTTTAAATATTATTATAGTTTTAAAAAAATTAGGCGTTATTAAATATTGTTATAAGTTATTATTAAAGTATTTGATTAAAAGTGTTAAGATTTATTATATAAAAGATGTATATTTATTTATTAATAAAATATATTGCGGGATAGGTAACTTTATTATTAGGTAAAATATAGTCGTTTTTATTTTATATTATTAAAAAGTGTTATAATATTTAATTAATAATATTAAAATTTATTATATAAGGGATATATATTTATTTATTAATAAAATATATTATAAGATAAATAATTTTACTATTAAGTAAAATAATCTTATATATTATATATATATAACTTACGTACTTAAAGTAAGTATTTTAAATTTATATATATAAATTTACGTATTTAAAATAAACATTTTAAATTTATATATATAAATTTGCGCATTTAAAATAAATATTTTAAATTTATATATATAGATTTACGTATTTAAAATAAACATTTCAGATTTATATATGCAGATTTACGTATTTAAAGTAAGCATTTTAGATTTATATACGTAAATTTACGCATTTAAAATAAACATTTTAAATTTATATACGCAGATTTACGTATTTAAAATAAGTATTTTAGATTTATATATATAGATTTATATATCTAAAGTAAGCATTTTAGATTTATATATATAAATCTATATATTTAAAGTAATTATTTCAAATTTATATATATAAATCTGCGTACCTAAAGTAAGTATTTCAGATTTTATATATATAATTACGTATATAAAATATGTTATATTAGGAATATATAAGTTATATATAAAATAAATTTATATTTACTCGGCTAGCCCGGCTAGTAATTTCCTTAAAATATTGTCGTTATTATTGTCGTCGTTTTTTTCCTTATTATTTAAAATTTCTTTAAACGGCCGAAGCCGCAGGTTTTTTTTTTTTTTTTTTTCCGCCTTTATTTCCGCCTTTATAAAAGCGGCTAACCGAGCTTTTAAATTAACACAAGCGCCGGCCCGTTCGGCTTCGGACAAAAACTTATAATATGCCACTAATTTTAAGCCGGCAGAATTAAAGGGTATAATAAGCGGCAGTAGTATTAATGCTGTTATTACTGCTATTTATAAAAATGCTTAGCTTATTATTATTATAATAGGCGCGGGAGTAGTAATATATCGAGAGATAATAATTGTTTATTATTAGCTTTATATTTAAGTTTTATAAATTCCAGTGGCTATATATATACGCTAATAAAGAGCAGGTATTTTTTTGCCCGTTATAGTAGTAATAGGTATAAATATTACTTAATATATCGGTTTAACGGTTAGGGAGGGCCGGCTTACGTATATAAAAAGCTTAAAGACTTTTTTTTTCGATATAATTATTATATCGGGCGTTATTTCGTTATACCGGGCCGTAAGCTTAAATATATATAGCTAGAATGTTTTTTTATAAGCTTTTAATATATGGTATAATTAAAGCGGCTTGTTATATTTACGGTTAGCGCGGTTTCTAATGGCGGCAAAAAGGCGGGAATTAGCTGGTTATTTTAGATTTATAATTAAAAGGTTATTAGCGACTAAATTTAATAACTTTATAATAAAGTTATAACTTAAGCGGGGGCAGGAAGTAAGGCATAAATAAGTTGCCGAAATAGTTTTTTATATTATTTAGCAGCTTATAATATAGTTAGTTATATCCGGATATATTTAATTACTTAATATAAGTTTATAAGTATATACGGGAGGCTATACAGCGTTAGCGCTTATAATAACGGGAGCGCGGAATATTATTTTCCGAAAAGGGAATGTTATAAAGGTCGGCGACGGCGGCTATAGTAATAATAGTAATGGTGGTGGTAATAGTAGTGGTAGCGGCGGCAGTAAAGTTAGTTTAAAAAGGTTATAATTAATAGGTTTAAGCCTAATAAGTATATAATTATATTTATATTTTATTTTATTACTTTAATATTATATATATATATAGTTATATATATAAATTCCGATAGCGAAAGTAATAAATTAATATATATAATTATATATATATATATATAATAAAATTAATAGTTAAATAATATATATAGCCGAATTATTATATATATATATAATTGCGTATATATATAATTAAAACTAATAGTTAAATAATATATTTATATAGCCGAATTACTATAATATATATAATTACGTATATAATTCATTAGCTTAATAGCTTTAATTTAATAATAATAAGTAAGAAATAATTAAGTAGCTTAACTGCCTTAAATATTCCTATATTAAGTTCGCGTTTAAATTATGTTATATAAATAGTATTATTTCTAGTTATACTAGTAAATATAAGCGCGGAAAGGCGATTACCTAGCCAATCGGGGCTTCCGGCTTTTAATTACCGTACAAAATTGGTGGAGCAGCGAAGTAGCCAGTACATTACGCAAAGGTCAAAATCTGCCCTGTGCCATGCATGAACAGGTGCTCCGTTAACGACCCAGACCCCTATAGTAAATACCCGGTATGCAGGCATGCCAATAGAATCCCGGACGCCCAAGGGAATACAGCAAGGCTACCAATACACTGACGCAATTCCAGACTATCTAATCCGTATGTGAGTATGTATTATCTATGGATGGATGTACGTCTGCCGGCAGCAGCCTGCTTTTGTTGGTGAGGCAGGTTAAATGATTGGAATGGATCCTTCTTTTTTTTCATTTATTAATCTGTGGTTTTTTTGTTCACATTCACGCATCATCTGCTGGTCTTGTGCAATTCTTTGCATTGCCGTGCAGACTCGATAAGTGCACATTGTTATCATCTCAGCCATTCATACTATCTCATCTGATGGTAGAGACCCGACCCTTGCCGACTTTCCCAGGTTCGATGAGGCGAATTGGAGCTGTGTAACTGCATAGATACTTTAGTACATATCTAGGTATACCTAGTCTACTGTTACCCTTTAAAAGCCCAATATTCTTCTTTGTTTTTCTGTTTTTACTTGGGAAGACAAAAATAAAAAGACGAGACTGACGAGTGTGTTATACTAATATGTAATCATTCAGAGAAAGAGTGACCAAGGAAAGGATAATGGAGTTGACTTGAACAACTGTTGATAAGTACTTAGGTAAGCAATTCATCTTTTGTGATACCCTGAACTATGTACATGTACCTGTATCAAATGACTGACTCTTGCATGCGTATCATCATAGGTCATAGGCGGGCGGGCTCACAGTACTGTACATATCAGTGAGGTAGTACATGCAGTTGACTCGACAGCTTGATCCGCTGCTGCAAGAGAAGCTCGGACGTACATGTACACGTGCACCAGGACTAGGTTAGTTGAGTACTTAGACCTACAATTACTTACATAAGGTATGTGCATACTATGTAATGTACCTACAGACATACCTAACATACCTAGGTACATACCTCACATACCCCCATCAGCCCCTGTTCACCACCTAGTACGTATGTAGCAGTACATAGCAGTAGCCGGGGCACTACTAGCACGAGGGCACCAACTGACTGACCTGAGCTTCGACCAACAGCAATTCATTCGTTGGAAGGGTTGGAGCTTTTCGCTGCAGATTACATCTTCACCACTTACTTCCCACTCTTCGCGACATCTCGCCACGCAAAACAGGATCAGCTGTGCTTCCTGTGTCATAACTATCCCGTCCAGCACAGGTTATTAGGTTATTAGGTCATCAGGTCCATCATCCAAGTCATACCATATTTCTTCTACTCCTGCGGCGACCGGCAAAAGTAAATAATAAACTATTGTAGCTTTGAGAGCTGCGACATGTCAACGTGCGCCGACTTGTTGCTGCACAAACGACCATCACACCCCGTCTCCCATCTCTCCTATCATCAATAAGCGATAGGTCCCGAGTGCCATCACCGGAGTTGCATCTGGTTAATTGTCGATAGGCTCCATTGTATGTTAATCTGTTAATCCGATCTGTTCGACGTCCGACCCCGCGAGGCGAGTAGTAGAAGAAGCAGCAGCAGTGCAAACAAACAGACAAACAACAATATCCGCCATGGATTCACTCGATCCTCCATCCGTTGCGGCCTTCTCGCAAGCACAGATACTGAGCAGCTTGGGGGCCGCCGACACCATCTCCCGCGCGACCACGCCGGGCTTGCCCCCCTCATCCTCGTCCGATGGCGACGACAACAGACGTTACCGACCGCGGACCTTCGCCTATTTCAAATTACTGCCCTACCCGGTCGAGGAGGAGTCCGAACGCGACCGTGCGCTACAAGGCATACTCAAGCAGCTCTACATAGCCGTCAAGGCCGAGGATTTCGCCCCTGGCGCTATGCACTGGACGCGCCAGCTGCAGGGTTGGCTGTCCCTCAAGTTCGACATGCCGCGTGAGCTGCGTGCCAAGCTTGTCAGAATGTATTTCCATCTTTCGCTGGCGCCCGGCTTAGATAATGTCGCTGCGGACCGCTTCTCTAAGATGGTTGTGACTCTCGTTCGGTACGTACATTTTACTTGCTTACTTTTTAGAAGCGTTGGTTGTGGTGGCTGGCTGTTGATGATGCTAACTGTTCAATTTTCTGTATCTTGTAGGAGAAAGCAAGCTTTAAAAGCTGAAGATGACTTAATACTCGATTGGAAACCGCTTTGGAAGGAGATCAAGGCTTTAGTGTTCCCCGGAGAAGCGCCTGCGCACCACTCGGCTAGAAGACGGGGGCTCAAGCATCTGTGGAAGCTATGCTTGTACTCGCAATCCTACTTCGATCCCAGGGAACGGCGTGCAATGCTGGAGGAGGTACTGCCGTTCTTCAGCACTGCCGATCTTCAGAATGGCTTCATCGTTATAGGCATTCTGAACGTTTTGATGCCTACTGCCCCAGCTCCTGCTACGGAGGCCGAGTCCCAGCCGTCGCACTTCCTGCCTACCTTTTTCCATCTCTGGTCCCTGATGAACAGGTCTAAAGTTGTCGATAATGCTTTTATCGACATCTTCTCCAGGCTCGCCAGAGACTATCTGGTTTGCCGGCACGTGCCCTTTACTGAGCATGGCATCTTCACGCGAGAGCAGTCCGATCTTGTCTTCACTTCCATCCTTCGTTTGACGGAGATTCCCGTGGGACAAGCGAACTCGCCTTACATAACCTCGCTCGATTACTCCGCCGGGCTGGGTATGTTCCTTGAAAAAGACAGGAAGAAGCATCCCATCTCCTATATCATTGCGCGGTGGATTGTTTCCTCTCTGTCACCCCTCTCTTTGGATAAGGACAGTTCGATCCTTGCCAGTTTGGAAGGCCTTATGGAATCGGTCGATACTTTTTTCCATCCATCAAACCAAGGGTCTTGGACTAAAATGCTTGCCCAACTAACCTATTATCTCTCGGAGCTGTTTGTGTCGCGTTGGAACAAGGAGCAGACTGATGAGCAGGATACCCCTGTCGAACGAAAGATCAATGAGGCCCTCAAGCGGCGATTCGTCTTGAGCCTACGGGAGGTCACGTTCATGGGGCTTTTTGGCAAGAGCTCTAGCATCACCAGCTTGTACTTCAATGCCCTGCAGAACCTGACCTACCTTGAGCCTGATCTGATGCTCCCTGGTGCGCTTCAGAGGTTCTATCCAAGCTTGCAGGGCCTAGTCGAAGTCCATAGGACTACGTCTAGTCTCTGTGGTTTAAACATGATCGCGAACATGATGTCGCGCCAGAAAGGCTTCAGGTGCCATATCACTGCTTTATTAGCATTAGCTTTACCTGGTATCGATGCTAATGATCTGAACAAGACCCAGTATACACTGAACTTTATCCAGAGTGTAGCGTATAGCATTCCCTTCGTGAACCTGACAAGAGAAAGTGATAACATCCACGATACCAGTCTTGCTATGGGCTGGGTACAGGGCGAGATGGAACGCATGGAGCGCGGGGGTCAAGACGTTAAGATCGACTACAAGAACGAACTGACCGACGAAGATGAAGCAAACATCGTTCGTTCTTCGACCGCGGGCTTCAGTGAATTCGTTCTTGCCCTATTGGGGAAGGTCTTTACCTTACTGGAAAATCTTCCAGATTCGTCACACTTGCGCTCAGGGTCCCCTGAGGATAATGTCATTAACACTTTGCCGGCCGCGCTTACCCCGATGTTTGCTTCGCTATCACCTGAGCTCTTTGATATGGCCTTGGAGAAGCTCTCAGCCTTTGTATCGAGCCACGTCGTTCACCAAGCTCGTGACGCTATGGCTTGGATCTGCAACGCGCTTTGCAAAGTGAACCCCGAGAAGACGCTCAAGGTGTTCATTCCCATGCTTATTGCCAATATCCGCAGTGAAATTGACTATAACGGTGCCGCATCTGATCGCAGCAGTGGCACTGAAGTTCTTCCACGCGACAGAGCACTGGTATGGCACGTGAGCATATTGAGTATGTGTGTTGTCCATGTTGGTAGCGAGGTGCTTAAGTATCAGAAAGAGCTTTTCGCTGTTGCAGAATACATGCAAGAAAAGTGCAGGGGCCTCCCGACTATCCATATCAGCAATTATATCCATCATCTGTTGCTCAACCTTACACACACTTACCCTATAGATACCTCGCTGTACGAGCCGAAAGTCATGGAACGTGGACTGGACGTTGAGGATTGGGGCCAAACAACAATGCCGGACGACTTGACCATTCGATGGCACCGGCCCTTGAAGGAAGAGATCAAATTTGCAGTCGAGCTATTCGAGTCACAAGCCGGAGGAGCCATGCGGAGGCTGGAATCTTTTATGAGCGATAACCCACCCGTTAGTCGAAAAGGAAAGAACAAGGAATGGTCTGACGAGGTATCTCGTCAATTGAGCCAATTGCGACTAGTCATCTCCGGTATTGCGACTCTATTTGATCCGAAGCGTGCGTCTGGCGAGCCGAACGGCCATGTCAATGGGAACGGAGACGTTGACCATGACGGTGACGAGGCAATGGGTGACGATGACAACGAAGACGATGATGAAAACAACCCACTTGCCGAGGTGGGCGAAGATGATGAGACGAAGCCACAGTTTAAGTATCAAAGTGGTTATCTACTCAATCCCAGTGAACAGGACTACCGTCGGATTCATGGCCTTCGGGAGGAAATAGGTCGATTACTTTCCCGAACGCATTCTTTCCTCAATGCACACCAAGAAGATGACGTTGCCTGCTTTACGTCGTTGTATAACACCTACCGGACCTGGATCACGGATGTTGGGTTTGAGCGGTCGGCACACCCGCTTGACCGCCTTACTCGACTCTACAGAGCGGATATCGCCCCTTTCAAGATCAGCGGGCTTCGAAAGCCGTACCCTCGGCCTCTCCTCATCAAGCGCGCAGATGCGTACCAATTGCAGCGAGTGAAGCACAATGCCTCGGTCAGAAAAAAGAGTGAGCTTGATAAGCGCTTGCTCCTTGATCTGGCAGATTCTTGTGTCTCTTTGTACGCAGACGTGCGACGGATAGCCCAGAGTGCCCAAGATGCATCACTCAAAGTTTTGATTGGTGGTCGTCCGCTGGTCATTCCCGTTCTCCTTGAACGATTCCGAAAAGCCCTCGACGAGACGGACCACGACCGCATTAAAGGTGCTATGTATACTCTGTTGTTTACAAGTCTCCTGAGAACTCTGATGAAAGATTGGAGGTTTGCACCCGACTTAATGCGTCTTTACATTAGAACGGCTGCGGTGGACAAGACGACGATCCACAATTTAGGGGCTACTGCCCTCTATCCGCTGATCGAGTTTGGCAAACGATTCGAACTGATGGTTTTGTCGGATGAGCGGCTTGTTGACTTGATCAAGCCAACTGAGGACTGCTCCAGGGCTATTGAGGAAAGACACAAGTTCATCGTCGAGCGAAGGGCGAAGGTCGAGAAGAAGAAAGCAGCGTTAGGCTTGGAGCTCACAGAATTGGCGAAGGAATCGCACTGGAAGATATCTAGTCGTTGTGCTATCTTTGCGACAAACCTCTGCTTACGCTTTGACAGCATTGCGCCCCCGGAATTTATCGAGCTAGTTGCCAAAGGCACCAATGATCCTCACCCGGGCTTAAGAACCAACTATCTCACGGCCTTCTCGAGTGTCTTCACCGCCATCGATCAGCGTGCCGTATACGGACATAGCTATCGCGATTATCTCGAGGAGAAGGAGCGGGATTTTAACAAAATTACTGTTCCTGTCCCCAAGGGGGATGCCGCGTTCACAGAAAAGTTCCTCGATGACTTCAAGCACCCGGAGAACGCGGAGTATTTTGTGGACACGGACTATGCCGGCTGGCTGGCTTGGGGTAATAAGTTTACCGCCTTCAAGGCGAAACCTAGTAGGTTTGATTCTTACGACGATGTCGAGAGAGCGGCCAGACAGCAGATTGGCAAGTTGATAACCAGGGAGTGGCTCGCCAAGTGCTTCGATTACCTCAAGCAGGAGCCGCGAGACTCGAGTGCCGATAGGTTCAGGAGTCAATATGTCATTCTGCTCATGCACGTCTTCGACCTCATGATTGACGGGCAAACCGAGCTCAAGTTTGAGGATGTCAAGGAGCTGACTATCGAAGTGTACGGGGATGGCAGTGACAAGCATCAGCATCGTGCTACCGCGGAGATCCTGGGTTCTTTGATGGCTGGCTCTGGAGATGACCCCGTTGATTTTAAGGAAGAGATATGGAGTTTTGCCCAGCCAATGATTCTAAAGATCTTTGCCGACAGCCTGACCCCCGAAAACCACTCCTACTGGGTCACCTGCCTCCACTTCATCATCGATGCGAAGGACCCTCGTCGTGCCCCTGAGCTTGTTGAACGCCTCAGCTCATTCCGTCTGGATATGAATTCCAATGCGGCTTTCAAGGAATCTTCCAAGGTGCAGCTTCTTGATATCATAATAAGTGACTGCGGCTGGCACTATCGTCACGAAAAACCAATCCTGGAAGACTTCCTGGCACACATCGATCACCCTTACAAATCAGTGCGCGAATCCATTGGTAGGGTCATTGCTACGATTTACCGCACCCGATACCACGAATCCTTCGAGAGTGTCAGCGCTCTACTTGACCAGAACAAGGCAGATTCTAATATTGGTATCCGACCATACAAGCCAAGCGAGGAGTTCGCGGCTACCATCAAAGATGTCTTCGACCGCCTCGAAACATGGAGACACGAGCGCACCCCGGGCCAACAGACACCATCCTCGTACACATCTGGGTCGAAGACCGTTTTGACCTGGATCGATCAGACCCTCTCGTCCCAGGAGTGTACTCAGCTCATTCCATTCTTCCCGGATCCGTTTATTGACCAGCTCCTACACATGATGGACGTGAAGGAGGACCCGGAGTTGATGCGCCTTGCTTACCACGTCTACCGCCACTTGCCGAATATTTCTTTCCGCACGGGCGAAGACGTGCAGTTTGTGGCGGCGCTGATTCGTCTGGGGAAGACCGCCGCGAGCTGGCATCAGCGACTTAGGGCCTTGGTGAACATGCAGGTGATCTACTTCCGCCGGCTGTTCCTGATGGACGCCTCGCAGCGGGAGCGGCTCTTCGACGCGGTCGGCGACATGCTGGCGGACCCGCAGCTGGAGGTGCGGACGGTGGCCAGCGCGACGCTGGCGGGCATGATCCGGTGCTCGCCCGCGGCGATCCGGAACCCCATCATCACGGCGCTCAAGGCGCGCTTCGAGGCGCAGCTGGCGCGCAACCAGATGCCGAAGCGGAAGACCCCCGGCACCGAGACCCCCGTCAACGCGACGCAGCAGATCGTGCGGCGCCACGCGGCGGTCCTGGGGCTCGGCGCGCTCGTCGAGGCGTTCCCCTACGCCACGCCGCCGCCGGCGTGGATGCCCGAGGTCCTGGCGCTGCTGGCGCGGCGCGCGGCGAGCGATCCGGGAGTCGTGGGGAAGGCGACGAAGGTTATTCTTTCGGAGTTCAAGAAGACTAGGCAGGATAGCTGGGGTGTGGATCAGAAGGTGTGTTTGGACCTAACTTTCCTTTTCTTTCTTTTTTTTGAACAGTCTGAAGAGACTTTCCAGTCTGAAGAGAAGCACCAAACTAACGATGTTTATAGTATTTCACCTCCGAGCAACTCGAGGACCTGGAAGGCGTTCTGTGGAAGAGTTACTTTGCATAAGATAAGATATCTAGATATCCCTGGGAGAAGCGGGTTGATAGATAGTATGATTACGAGGTATAAAGGGCATGCTTAGGGGGGAGCGGCGGCGCCGCATTACAAATCAAAATCAACCATGAGAGTTGGTTTTTTCTTCCCCGGAAAGGAAATGAACGAGAGCAGATGAAATGAAGCGAAGGCGCAATGCCCTACTATGACATGACTTGGCATGAACAACGACAACCCCCGGGCCTAGGCTGGACTGGATGGACCGGACTGGACTGATGGTATAACGTTTGGTCTTAGACTTGGACTTGGACTCGGACTTGGAACTTGGAGGAACAGGCCGAGGTTGGTAAAGCAAAGTGCGGGCCACCGCAACATACCGCAGCTGGGGCTGGGACTTTTGTGTTATCATTACCAACCTACCTTCCTATACGAGGTACCTACCTATTTGGCAGACCCGTGTGTCTGGGTGCGGCTGGGTGTGGGATTAGAGGAGGAAGATAACATCTATCTGGTTTCCCGGAATGGAGCGCGCGTCTTCGCGTTGCATATGATAGGTACTGTACGGCGAGGCCGTGAGGATAGGTATGGTGCCGTGTAAACAGGTTTTACGCGTTTGAACTGGGTTGTAGAGTACGGAGCAGCGCGTAGCTGTTATCCCATGGGTAGTTAGCATAGACGAACAGGGTTTTATGTTGAGTACTTACATGCAGTATATGTGTTATGTGTTTGCCGTACGTGTTGTATGGGATGTGTGGATTTTGTGGGTGAGTGGGGAGTATGGGTTTGGGTGTGGTTTGGATGTAGTGTGGATGTGGTTTGTTAAGGATAGATGGATGGGTGGATGGTGTGATGGTGTGATGGTGTGATGGATGTAGTTGGGGAAGGTAATGTGCGAGTATGTACATGGAGCAGAAACTGGTTCTAGCTTAAGTGAAGCTAGATCTCGATGTCTACTTGCCGGGGCATCAACATAGAGACCTGTGGCCACGAGCGACAAAAGTGAGCTTTCACCTGGGCTCACTCCGTTTCATTAGGACTAGCTAGGGGACTTGGAGAATACGCCTCTTTCAGCCCACATAGTCTTTCTGTAATAGCCGCTGTCGGTATTTTGCTGGAGTAGCTCGTGTGTGTGCAGACTAGATAAGGGGTGAGGGTAAAAGGGGGGAAAGGGGGGAGTTGGACGGGTCGGCCCGTGAGGTAATGTTGTTTAGTTAGTGGCCGGGCAAAAAGTATCACTTCCGTGTTAGGTACTGTTCATGCAGTCAGACTCCTTGGTGTACATGCCTACGTATCCTGAATAGGAGAAGTGCTGCTGGATTATTCCAGGGTTCTCGTTTTAGGTCTACAAGGTGTGGTGATACTAGATATCTATGCTCGCTCGATGTTGGGCGCATCTACCTAAGTTGAGATGGTGGGCAATTGGATTGCGTACTAGATAATCTGATTGTGTTAGGCACGTGTGATCTACGTGTCCGCGCTACGGCGGCGGAGTTGGTCTAGCTAGGCATGAGGCAGGCAGTGGGAAGGTGTTCACTATTTTCTAGTCTGGAGACCGGCTCATTTCTGATAGTCACGGCTCTGAACTTCACCAGATATTGATACACAGAACTTCTGAGAGAAGAAGTCGGGGCTCCTCAGTGACTTATCTTAGCCCGTTCTTCCAAGAACAAAGCTAATTGTAGCCCCAACAAAACTGTTAACATCACGGCTAAAGTCGCAAGCGTTGCCACGATCCAAATGATAACCGCCACCGAGAAACCCTGCGCTTACCGACGCGAATGCTTCCCACGAACCGCCACTCCGTGCAGCCAGAGTCACCTGCATGGACGATAGAACTAACGAGAGCGCCGCGAAGACAAAGAGGAGCATGGGTCCGGCATCCCGAATAAACTGGCTGGACTGCTGGAACTCTTCTTCGTAGTATAATCTCCGCAACATCCCATTGCTCCTCGGCGTTGGCTGCAAGATTCGAACGGCCCAGTTCAGGCGTGAAAGGCGAAATTGACCAAAATGCCACCGGTTACGTTGCCAGTGGTCCGGAAGATTTCGAAGTATCTCGAGGAAGTTTCTGAAACGCAGGTATTCGCCCGGTCTTTCATCCTCGCTATCATCCTTTTTCAGAAATGGGAGGAGATTCGCCTCTTTCGCCATTAGGTAGTCGGACCTATGTCGTATGAGATAGGAGTATGATCTAATGAACCCTAGAGCTAACAGTCGATGTTGGCTGTGCTTGTCTTGGCCAAATGCTAAATGGGTGTCCCAAATATTTGATTTCAAAAGAAAACTAGGAAGTGGTTTGATCCAGATGTGGCTGTAGCTCCAGACCAGATGGAGACTAGGATCTTCTGTTATCCTTATCTCACGCCCTTTCCGAAGATGGACGTGAAGGGGTTCAATGTGGGAGCTCGATTTGACGGCTACGAAGTGAAGATGCGGATATAGCTCGTCTAACACGGGGCACGATAACTCGGCGCCTAAAATTGGATCTCCTTCATCTGCTAGTTGAAAGTCCTTGGCAGCCTCTCGAGGGAATAGAAACTGATCCATCTTTCTTGAAGGAGCACTTGGTTGTGTATGTAGAGTAAAGGCAGAGAAAGGCAGTTGATAACTCGCTATATCTATGGCTTGAACCCTTGAACTTAAAAGCTGCGGAAATAAGAGTTTATATATATTTACTGGTATTTGTTACTGTGAGTATACAGATCGGGTTGCTCACTATTTGGATGGGCTGGGCTGGGCTGGTGGTATAATGGGTAATGTCCCGAGGATGCAGAGGTTACCTATAATCCTGCAAATTTGCTAGGATATTTGTACGTGCATCTCACGTGTTTATGGCACATAGGACGACCGGCGTATGGGTGCAGAGGTAGCCAGTTGCGGCTGAAAATGGTTACGACGCTCAAAAATGCACCCTGTTCGTCTCCTGGCTACCTTTGCCATGGCGAGTATGTAGAAAAAGAAATATCACATTTGTGGTCCTGTAATGACTTGGATTGATTGGTTGGTAGATACGTGATGTAACAAAGCTATGTAGGACCCCATCCTTTTGGCCTATCAGTCAATTGATACACTTTTCAGCTATGTCGAAATTGCATGATGAGCCACACTCGATGCTACATTCCAGCTAGCAGATAAGTAGGTACTGACAGGGGATGATGTGCTACTAAAGTTTCTATGAGTCTATATGAACTTTTTACGGAGTTCTTTTCGTGGCGGTCTAATACGGACTGGAATTGTATACGTCTAGGGAGACCCTCATCACCTCTATGTCTGGAAACTCGAGCCTCTGATAATGACAATTGCTAGAATATGGCGACCTTCAACAACGAAATCCATGCTGACCCCTTAAGCATTCCATCTTTCCTGATTGCTAGCCTTATCATCCTACCTGCGATTGACCTTTGTTGGAGATTGATCTTCATCAGCACTTTTCTTACGGGTTTCAATATTTGGTCTCTTTACAAATTCGTCTATTTTTCAGATAGGCCTTCAATAATTCGTTTCGTTTCAAGCATAGTATCACGTTTATGTTTAGTGTTGGTACTGTTGGCATGGTCTTTGTCTATGACTCCACTCCATGTGTTTCTGCCAACGTTCATTGATATGTGGACGCCGTACAGCATACGTGAACCACAACATGCGACCAAGGTTGTTTACGATTTTGGAGATGATGCAGGTGTTGAGTACGTTTCTCTCTCTCGTTTCTCTCCCGCCTACTTCTGATATCATGACAGCATATTCGCTATTCACGGGCTAGGCTCGAACCCTATGTCTGCGTGGTCTTATAGGACCAATGACACCATAGTACATTGGCTCCAAGATCTGCTTCCAGATATACCAGGTTTCCATGATAGCAGAGTCGTTATGGTTAACCATCAGACGGGGTGGGATTCGAATGCCCCACATATGGAACTACACGAACATGCGTCAGACCTACTAGAACGCATCGAAGGCCATCATAAGGTGACCATACCTACCCTATCACACTAGAGATAGCCAATAACTAAGCACTTACTATAGGCGCACCCTCATAGACCAATTTTGTTCATTGCGCACAGTTTTGGTGGACTGTTGCTGAAGAAGGTATTGGGTATCTCCTAGATTAGAAATGCATAGAGTGCATATCTAACTTCCACTATAGGCACTGCTTCTGGCCAAACAACGCTCTGAAGACGTGGCAACAATGACAAAAGGCATTGTTTTTCTTGGTGTGCCTCACAGGGGTACCGAAGCTGCGTTCTTGGCATCGTGTCTTTCATGCACAGCCTTTTTCCGAGGATCGTCCTCCAAGTTATTAGACTTCATGTCTGTGGATGGTACGGCTCTTCTAGAGTTAGAGTCGGAGTTCTATGATTCCTATGTGATCCAATATCGTGATGATGAAGAACAGCCGTATATCTACGATATACTGGAAATGCGACCCGAAAGGGTAGGAAAGCTAGTGCTAGGTTCAGTAAGTCCACTCGCTTACAACTGTAGTTGTATCCAACCATTGACTTTACCACATTGCAGATAGCCAGACCAAAGTCAGGGCTCTTTCGTCATGGGCGCGTCACTTCTGTTGACACTAATCACCGGGGCTTGAACAAATTCCAATCGAAGGATGACCCTAACTTCCAAATATTCGCTCGAGTCCTGGGGCAGGCCCGGGAATATGCTGTGCAGCCAAGTATGTACCATGACTACGTGCTGTCATAGGTTAGCAATCTAATATATACAGGACGGCCATCCAAGGGACAATTTCCACCAATTCCTCCTCCATCATCCACCTTGCCCTCTGAAGGGGTGTCTGAGAACTCTCCGGATCTGTTGGACTTTGCCTTATATAGCATGCCTTTAACAGTGTCGAGTCTGCCTCAGTCTGCAATCCTTGCAGCCTTGCAGGAATCTGCGGCATCCTGGTTGGCTCGAGATCGCAACAAATATGGAAATTATCTCACTTCGCGGGTGCCGAAAGCATCGCTCGGTGCAAGCATCATGGGCGTGCCATTCGCTCAGCTACTATTTTGGATCCTACGTCAAATGTTTGCATCATACACGCCTGTTTCCGCAAAAGTCGTAAGACTCCTTTTCGCCAACTTGATAGTGTGTGTTAGATCCTATTCACTTCGATACCTGACTGACAGGCTCCTATATATGATACCGATGCAAGTCGCCCTTGAAAGTATCATTCATGCTCTCATTGCAGGTGCACGCACTTACCATCAAGTCAGGGCCACGGTGCGTGGTGGGTTTCACTTTCATCTGCTACTTAGTTGGGCGTTATCCCTAACCTTTATCATACTTGCTTCTACCGTTCTAATTCCCGAGTTTTGGACTGCCTTCCTTAGGCTTGGATATTTCATAGTTAACACCTGTTCGAATGTATATATCAAACGAAAACGGCTTAATGCCTTACGTAAGATATATTTCCGCGAGGAGGCAAAACAGACTGTTGGCAGCCCAACACTTCATCCGTATTAACAGGTTGTTTTTGGGAATTTAGGTGGCTAGTTAACGCTTGGGGCTACCTAATCAAGGGCATCATGCTGGGCACTACAGTGATGATATATCCTTAATAATAGATACTATGATAATCATACCGTACGTCTCCTTCAACGATATCCATATATTATGATTTAGGCGTTTTGAATAGCGGTGACCGGGGCATGTTTCTTGTGAAAAACACCTACGTACCAGTCATTCACTTTAATAAAAGCTGTCTGAATTCTACAACATATTGTGGTGTGGTCAGCGCGTCACGCATAAAATAAGGGATATCTCACTGGCTTCCCTCACCTCTGCATCGTCCATAATATATTAAGTACTTTTACCTCTCCCCAGTCACCTGCATCACAACATACACATGGCTGACATGCATGAAGAGGAGGAGGTCTGAGCTTTGATCTATAAATCTTCGAATCTTATCTATAAACACGTGACTCCCCCACAATATATTAGAGTGTGTTCTAGGTATCACTTGCACAGAAGCCTAAGGTTATTGAGAAAAACGTTGTTAGCGGCTCCGAGTGTAAACTTGTATTGGCTTTTTCGCCTGTTCGCGCCCAGAGGATGTTTCACTTTACCCCAGCAATTAGAGCTGACTTACTTTTTAGTCTACATCTCATATAAGTCGAAACACTATTGGTATGTACTGTAACATATGTACATTAAGGTCCTTTACTAATTAAAGCGTAACTTCCCTTAGGCGTGAGAAGGCGGCATAGCCAACGCAAGGACTATGGCTTAACTTGAAATTGCCTACTTAAAAACGTAAATTGGCCAAAATACTAGGTAGTGTTTGACATTGTGGTAAGAACAATGCTGTAATTTCTGCACAGCAGTTATGCCTTACGTGTGACAGCTATTGGGTAAACTGAAGACACTCTAGGTTAATGCCTTTGTCAGTAATGTACGCATAGGCTAGGGTAACTCGACAAGCCACTTTTTGTATGTTTTTGGGTATACATGATTGCATATAAAGTCTGAGAATATGTGTTAGCTTTGGGGACACCTCACTAACATTGAAGTTAGGTAGAACGAAGAGATAAAATTATTTTCAACCTCCGTTCCAGCGAGGTAGGATAAAGTCTATCATGATACCTTTGATCAAACCTGCCAGCAGGAATCCTTATAAATCTGGAATTCCTCACCATAAACTGTCCATAAAAGCTTGCCCTTATGCCATACCTAAGTTCTACATTCATATATAATTAACATTGTATCTCAACAACTCTTCACTATGCTGTAAGTATCAGCGAACATCCCTCTATGCATTTTTAGAAACATCAAAGAATTCGCGGTCAGCTTTACTGTATTTCTCGAACTGAGCAATAAAAT
The DNA here is from genome assembly GCA_022497155.1 of Whalleya microplaca. Lineage (NCBI taxonomy): Eukaryota > Fungi > Ascomycota > Sordariomycetes > Xylariales > Xylariaceae > Whalleya > Whalleya microplaca. Next base: position 368,024 of record MU385747.1, on the reverse strand, counting down.
AGCTACCGAAACACCCAAGGGATAGTGGCCATGGCACAGGAACTCCTGCCACAATGGATGGGGCTCACAGATGAGTCCATCACATGCTACATTAGACAGCTCGCCACGGAACAGCTACTCAAGTCCCCTATATACGACTTCTTACTTTCTAACGTCACCATCAAGTCTGCGACAAAGGGAATTGTACGAGCGAAACTCAGGCTAACACGCAACCACGTCAACTCAGATGGGAAACTACACAGCAGCGTGTCGACTGCCTTCGTCGTCTGGGCCGGCACCTTGGCCATCGGTACCTGGAACATGAGTTGTAGGACGAGTAACGCAACGGACATCCACGTCAACTACGGCTCGCCAGCAGAGGAGGGTGATGAAGTGGGGATTTTGGGCCGGGCGGAGAATGTGAATGGGTTGCTGGCGTTCACTTGGGTCACCATTTTCAAGTTGGAGAACGGGAATCCAATCCGTGTTATTGCGAGGGGAACACATACGAAGCGAGTTATGGCAAACCGCATATTGCATGAGGCTTTTCGGACCACGAAAGCCAAGTTCGCGAATTGATTACACATATGTTGTAGGGCGATGAGATGGGAAGCGCTTATTTTGACCATTGACTGTTGCTTAGATTGCCGTGCACACGTCGGCTAATCGCGTCAAAAGAAGCGATTAGATAAGACGAATGTCGGTTTGGCGTTAATGAGACTTAGATCGACTTTAGGTTCAGCTAGGTATCTACGAGTTGCCTGGTTCAGTACCAGTCTTTGGCCATTGTATCGACAATTATCCCGTATTTTGACAACAATGTGCAAGCCTAGATGAACCAAACGTATATAATCACTCGTCCGTTGGAGACTAATTCTGGTTAGAGTTTGGGACACGGGGAACTACCCCTTTAATTACGTGACGCATTAGCATACCGGAGCAATCTTATAATAAAGAATGTCTACCCTATTTGTTAACAGGATCCCATCGTATGCCGGACAAGTCCAATCTATTATCAGATGCTTCACAAAATAGTCAACCCACCAAGCACAAACGGATCTACCTCCGTCAGCACCTGCCATTGCGCTATTTTATTGGAATTATCCGCAGCGAAATGACGAAGAACACCATGAATATAGTATATGACAACATAAGTCGGAGTGTAATAAGTACTAATTTATCTATGGAGCAACTGAAATGGAATCATGCCTGCTGTGTAGTCAAAATTATAACTAACCCCTTGGCAACCTGGCCAACCCCCAACTCCTCTCCGAACCACCTGAACTATGCCTATGACCTTGAAATAATGCCCTGAATAACAATCGCACAGTTGCATGTACGGAATGCAGTTGTTTCTTAGTATTATACGCCAGTTTTGCTGTTGTATCGGTCCTCACTATGGAGGTTGAGCACCCTCACTGCACGACTAGCAGGATTTCTTCATCGAGAGCTTCATTGCGGGCATAACGATGGTAGTCTCTCAACAAGGAACTCAGCTCCGGCTCCTACCAAATTCAAAGTCAGTAGATGGAAAGACGCAATGGTGCAAGGTCTAAGGGGGTGAACACATCTTAGTAGACTCTTAAATATACTTGCACTTACAAATGCTGGCTCTCCATGAAAGAGATGTGTCGTATGCAATTGGTAGACAGAACTATATATACCTTGCGTATCTAGCGGATTCTGTCTCAGACCGCACGCAAACGCCGATATCCTTAGCGAAGCAATCCCGATCATCGTGCTTGTCCATCGATCCCATCACAGTTCGAGGCGAGTAATAGCTTCGAGTTGCTGAGGCTGATTCTCGGATGACTAATACGACTTTAGCGCCGAAAGGAAAAGTGTAAATAAGGGTTGGTTGGGTTCGGGAAGCATCAATAGCGTTGAGGTCAGCGCTTATACCTTACTTTAGCCCTGACCTAGATCCTCAAGGATGTAACGCCTGCTTGCGATTTGATATGGTCGCTATTAAGTATAGGCTTATCCCCTGATGTATAAGGCTGCTTCTCAGTCCTGATACACGGCATTCTGCATAGCGGCATTAATTGCCTTTTGGATCATAGGCAGCGACCGTTTCTGTGATTTTGACGTATGCATAGCTGCAGGACAAATTTCATTTCTAGAAGTATTTGCGTCCGCCTCCGAATCGTACGTTACTAACCCTATCGAAATAGTGTGAACCGTCGAAAAGCCTAAACAGGTCACAAATCCAATATCGACGATACGGCAACAAATGTCTGCCCTACACCTGATTCAATTGTCGAGGTCGTTTGATGTAGATACCATTCAAGCGATATTTCTTGGGCGAAATGTGCAGTCATATGTCATCGCATATGACTCGTTGATTCCGCTGGCATTCTGCTATATCGAGGTGGACTTTTAGAGGCCTTAACGAGGTTACAATGATAACATATTGGATAAGAATTAGTCTTAGAGATCCCAGGAAAAGGAGACGAGATAAGAACGGTATTATAGAGCGTCATATGGTACATATATGTTGGGTTCCCCTAGGGAGGTATGACGCGCCTGTAGTTAGCACGACAGCGCACCCATCGTTTCCTCTAGGCCGCGACGTAATCCTGTACACGTAACAACTTACTTATGATATCTTGGTAACCTAAACTTGACCTAAATCTAGCGCGAGGACTTGTATTCAGGGTCGAGTTGTGTACGTTGAAAGCAGTCTATCGAGTTAGTAGCATTCTAGTCACGAGTAAACTCCCGTTTAGATATATGGCTATGATCTTGCGATAAATGTTCATATCCGTCAAAATATCATAAACGAACCAATTATGAAGATCGTAGTTAAGATTCTTGTAGTTAGTAAAACCATGAGTGAGACGGTGAAATGGGAGAATCTTAAGCCGGCGCTAGTTTTGGTAGCGTTGGTAATACAATGGGTGGACTGTAAGAGAATAGGTTACCTCGAAAATATCAAATTCCTACTTCATCTTTACTGGAAGTATCGGCTAATTCGTGAATGACGGGCCTAATTATAATACCTATAGAAGAAAGTAGTTGGCGATTTCTGCAAAGCAGAATAGGGGTAGCAAACCTCCACTATCGAAGGTCTGGAGCTCCATAATGCCTTCGAGCTCTGAAAAGAGGTCAACAAGGCAAGTTTTGATAGCCATAACACTGCATGGACGCTATCTATCCTATGGCGATGGAAAAGCTTAATTCCCGAACTAGTAGCGGCCTCAGCATATAAATTTGGGTTTGGAGTAACAATGCCAAATTCGTGGTTGATATCAAAAACTCACCAATCCCGAGAACAGGCACTTGTATCTGAACATTTTCTTCTCGAAATGCTGTTACAACCCGCACTTGCATGCCCTATGGTCGACTGATTGAGTTGAGGGTTGGACGGCACGGTCTCGATACTGATACCACAAGGAGAGGAGATTAGTATAGCGTCTAAGACACTACCACCTCACAACAAAACCATTGAGGCCCGGCTGAATGATATTATCTCGTCACTTGCTGCCACAGGGTATAGTAAGATTAGTACCGGTTATAATCTTTTATACGCTAGCGGACTGTCGGGCCCTGGTACGCAACCTTCATTGCGGAGATCTTAAGTTGTTGTTTCCCTGCAGCCACGTCAGCTAGTGGTATAACCAGCCGCTATCAAGTAATGTTATAGCATCAAAGCAACCAAGACAGAAACCCGGGCTGCTTCCAAGCTTGGCAGATCGCCAAGGCTGGCTAGTTAACTCTTCGATCACACCGGCTGGTGCCCTGCACATCACAACGCTATGTATCAGATCAGGAGATTAGTGTCCATGGTGCAGAACTAACTTATATCTGGTAATGTGTCTTCTTGCTAATCTTTCCATAGTAGGGCGGACTAGGTCTAGCACATATGACTAGTGCTCTATATAGCCTCTGAAGTACATTGCTTTATTGGAAGACTTGACATATGATGAAATCAAGTTGGAGATGTCTGACTTCCGAGGCCCTCAGCTTTGGGGTAAGATGAATCTCCCAGGAGATGTGTGAGCTCCTTAGCTGATCGATGGCTGATCAAGCAAGCCTGAGGTAGAGTTGAAGCCTTAACTTCCCCCTGAGTGTCGGTCCAAAGATCATCTTACAACACACTAACCAGAATCTATGCGAGATATGACGAATCATTCACAAGTGAACTTGAATCTAAAGTGCCAGAAAAGCTTTAATTACTTCCGAGTACTCGCGGCCAAGCTCTAAAGGCTACGTCTCGGCAGTGGTAGCTACAACTCGTGACTGGAATGCCCAGCATAGAAGCAAGTCCCGAAGGGGACTGGACTGGACTGGACTAGACAAAAGAAAGAAAGTCTGGGGAGACTCACGACGGCAAGTGGGGCGCGACCCAAGGGGACGTAAGACGTGGAACCGCGGAGGAACCGCTGTTAAGCATACATGCGAGTGTCACCAACGGGAGAGAACCATGGGATGGGTCGTGATGGGGTAGCTGGGGAAGGAAAGAAAAAAAGTCTGGAAGGGAGATAGGCAGATCGCCTAGTCACGCAACGTCGGAGTCGCGCCCGCAACTTGGCGGAGATCGAGTCTTTCAGGGGAGAGGTTATCTATCTTGCTTCTGTCTGCGCCATTTCATCTCATGTTGGTAGTTTTTTGAGAGGTGTGCCTGGCTTTTGGGACGAGGTGGATGGTGTACTGCGTACTGGCGCGTAACTGGCTTAGACCGGCCAGGCCCGGTATAGCTTGATAAATGATAGGGTGTCATCGGCTCAAAGCGAGCGAGTCCCAAGAAGCTCGGGGTTGATAAGGTGTGAGGTATGATACAGCTGGCGTGACCAAGCATGATACCGAGATAAATGCTGCCAACCAGATGAGTAGCTGGATGAATAAAGACTTAATAGACCCCAGTTAGCCCCCCCCGGAGTTGTATGCGGACTGCTTTTTCGAGACACGGGACGAGATGCAGGTTGAATCTTGGTAGAGGAGCTAGACGCGTTCTCGTCCTAACATCTTATTAGGATTACGGAAGCGTCGGGCTATGGATGAGTTGTACCTCGACTTTTGGTCGACTTTTAGTGGATAAGTGTCAAGACTCGATAGGCTTCATAGGCACGTGGAACTAGCAAATGGTCGGCGAGGATACTACTAACGTTCCAAGAGGAAAGTCTACTTATCCTAATAGGTGCATGGGATGTCAACTGTATCACTCTACTACAACATCGACCAGTAACCACCGCAGCACCGTTCTAGTGGCCTGATAATTGCACTGAACTCCCGGCTCCGCCCAGAAGCTTAGCATAGGCGTACATACGGATTGTATGTAACTAGAAGGCTATTAGCGGCAGCATGTGCTTGTCCTCATTGGCAATGCTCTATGCTCGACACTGAAAAGAGACACCAATACTTCCAATTTAGGAATTGTGGAAGCTTTTTCTTAAGATGGCAACACATAGGATAAGCTAACGTCCCCAGGTTGGCCTATAATAGGAAAATGCCTAGGCCTAATGCATTACAAGGCCCATAGAAAGAGCTTCTGATCCGCCTCCAGTCTTTGCGATGAACCGATGAAAGCGTGTTCTCTTCTCTAGTCTGTCATGTCTAGATCCTCTCGCTGCCTCTGGACAGGGGATACCCACACAGTCCCTTACACTGTATGCAGTGGCAGTAGTGGGCCGGCGATTTTCTGCGAAGCTGTATGTAGCTAGGAACCCCTACCCGGGCGGCACAGCAAGTCACATATATTAGAGAGCAGCAGTGGCGACGAAGACATATGCGTTATGCTTGATCAGTGGCGCATAGAGGTTAGCAGCTGAATGCGGGTTTGTTGGATGGAGGAGCGTTCTTCGGTGATGCAAAGACAGCTTTCATCGACGAGAGAGCGGACATATCTTGAAACTCATCTGCCAAGATGGATTCGGAAGGAGTTAGACCTGGTCGTTCCGCCTCTAAGCATACGCAAATAGGTAGAGGTTGGTTTTCTTGATAGGGAAACTGTACGGCACCTGTAACCTGTACCATAGGGAATAGGCGGGCTGACTGACTGACATGAAGATCCTGGTTCACGACGATGTAACCGTCACCCAATTGGAGCCTTCAGTCAATCCGTTCCGCTGACTGCAGCAAATAAGGTGCAATACTCCTCAGCGCAGCGAGCGGAATTGATGACAAGCCCCCAATATGACGCAAAGAGTGAGAAAAAATTGTAAATTTCAAATATATAAACAAGTAAGCGTTGCAGCGTGTACAGAGAAACAGCACCGCTGAACACGACCAGCTTCATATTCCCTCTTGATTGCGCTGTAAGCTGGCGTCAACTACTAGAAATAGAAACATGACAGCGCAGAGGGGTGGTTCAGTAAATGCAAAGGGATGTGGGCGGCAGGCATTTCGCAGGATGGAGGTACATACAATAAAATTAAGAACCTATAACCTACATGTAGTTACAGCCGCTGGCAGCATTAGCTGCGCAGTTATGTGCACTAAGGAGCAGTGCACATTTTGGCGGCGTAGTAGAAACGGGTTGTCGAGCGGAGAGTCATTCCGAGAAAAGCCTCCGAGTGTAATCTCGGCCCAGCCGATTTGAAACATAACGGAATGCTGTAGGTATGCTTCGTACAATATGCAACTACCATTTAGGCATAACAGGTATCGAATCTATGTACCTGCGCCGTTTGTCAGCATAACGGGATACGGGCTGATTGACATATACACCAGGCCATGTCATATGCCAACACATCGTAACCCGAGTTTTGTCTCAGATTCATAACAGTTTCCTCTGTGCCTGAAGCCCACACTATCATTCGAATCTTGCTGAAAACCTACTATACAAGTGATGCCAACAGTGCATGATGAGGGCTGTCGCGCTCGAGGGATTAGTAGCATGAACGGAACAGGACGGCAGCATACGTAGTCTGGAACTCGAGCGGTAAATGATACCGCTAGATAATCCACGATGGGAATGGGTTATGCGATGCGGTGTAGTTAAAGGACTAGGTTAAGCACAATTGCCAGCAACGCAAGAGAAGCTTGGCTTGGCTCGTTAGAGAAGCGAGGATCTGATTTCCTGCTGTTTCTGGAAGGACAGCGGCTCACTTGACTTCTAATTTCGGCAATTAACTGCCTAAAAAGTGAAATGCGAGTTGGAATCTGTGTTTGCAAAGTCGTAGTCGTGGTGACATACGCGGGCCTCCAAGGCGGTCAAGCAGACGGCCACAGCCGTCAAGGGTGTGTATGCGGGAGAACTCAGCACATGGCACCTGCAGTAGTTCCAATTGCGATTGCATCATGACAGCAGAACCCTGACAGGGTTTCGTTGTACGAAGTCGGAAAGGGAACATCACGTCCGTGATGGTGGTGGCGGCCGGCCGGGGTCAACTTAATTCGGCATTGGGCGGGTCCACGTGGAGTTCGGGGCGAGACGAGGGTATGTAGATGAAGGGCTGATCTCGTCCCATGTGCACGATCAACAACGCGCGAGTAGGGTTGGGGGAAACGAAACCATGAAGCCATTCCCGGATTATATAACATTACGGTACATGTATTGAGTACTATAGTAAAGAATGACGGGCATCTGATACAATGACATGCTTGTGTTATACGCCATGATATATCTATAATATGAGAGTTATACCAAGCATCTGTCATAGACGTCAATGCTCTAGTAGTGCTAAGGTGAATCACTTGTTTCAAGGTAATTCAGCGGAGACGATGGAGCTTGTCATCGGATGACAGATTTGTAACTTGGAGATAACGCACTATTGTGGCCTTTAGCGTTTAGTCCAAGCGCAGAAACTACAGACAGCAACCATGCAATTTCTATAATAATATGCTTGAAGCAAGATGATATGAGAAAAAAAAAGGAAAGAAAAACGAGTCTTGAACTGTTACAATCAGTCAGTTATTCCGTAGAAATAGATGAGAGACTAGTCATACTTGACCGGCCCGTGCGTTCGCATTTATAGATATTACATAGTGAAGTCTAGTAATAGGCGAGCTTGACTTACTTGGTTGGTTGGTTGGTTGTATATGTGCAGCGATGTCACATATAGGTGGCCGGCAAGCCTAGTGGCTCTCACCGGAACTTAACCAGATGCTTATCTCGGTGCCCCCTCTCTTCTCACTGGCCTGAACCGGACCGTGTAAGACACATATCTGTATCTAAATTTGACATAACCAAGGCAGAGCCTAGCTACTACCACAAACGTGCGCCAAGCACCCATCTATTGCATTGGTATATTATGAGATCAGCCATACAGCCATCCTGTGTGGCCCTTCACACGTGGCAGGATTGAAGTATAATGGTATCTGGGTGGCATCGGTACCGGCCATGAAGACTAATAACACGGGGTATAAGGGAGGGTAATTTAGTCGAATTAGCAGCACTCAAGTCCCCGAAAAAATGTTGCGTTCAAGTGTACATGGCCTAGCATGATCGAAGGTAGTCATCATGTATGGGCCATCTTTTTGCGTTGCAGATACAACCTGGAGATGTCCGTAAAGAGCCTTCTTATGGCTGTTGACCGGAAAAGATCGCGGGGAAGGCTTGTGAATATCTTACTGATTCGTACTATAATGCGGGGGGTGAGCGAGACAAAAGAGCCATATATAGAATTGAACCTCGAGGGCGACGAAGGAAATCAGACCGAGTCTTTACAACCTGGCCCCGCGTATTAGCGAAGACGGGATGAACAGCTCCGAGATGGATGGAGACCTGGGGTCTACGGCGATGATAATGAGATGCTGAGACAGGATATAGTCGAGGCGTTAGTCTTGTATTTAGTAATGGATACTTTCACACCAAATTAAGCTCCGACTACGCACGAGATGCGATTCGAGGCCAGGATGATAGTTGCGGGGATCCTGTGGCTACTTGCCCAAGGTTCCAAGCAGAGAGTCGCTGGGAGCGTTCTCTAGGTTGTCTGACCCCAAGCCGCCAACGGCAATGTTATGCAGCTCCTGATATAACGTCGTGAACCATGGTCCAAGATTTGAGGTGCAAGAGACGGAAGAGCAGCATTTCACCCTTGGGGTAGGCCAAGCTGGTTCAGATAGCCTTACATGACCATTATTTCTTCAACTTGGGACGGCATCTGACATCGACAAGCCCAACCCCAGATCGGGAAAGCCAATCTTGGAATGAAGGAAGAAATTCCAACCTAAAAAAGCAAAGAACGAAACTGTGGCGGCTTATTCAAGATCTTGTAATGCTAGGTTCTGGTAGATTTGTTAAGGCTGTTACGGGGATCTGTAAACAGGTGTTCGTTTTCGTGCTGCAGCAGGAGTCGTAATAATTACGCAAATGACGGGATGAATATGAACGTCAGTCACTAATAACATCAAATACAAGAAGTTACGAAGTTACACAGTCCCGGGGATCTATTTCAGATGGTGCAAGTTGATTGCTTGAGGCTGTCAGGTTGTGAAGTTGTACGTGGATGACGCTGAAAGGTGACCAAACCTTCCGGGGGGAAATATTGACATCTGGCTGGTGGTCCGTGAAGAACAACATCACGGGAAAATTTTTCTGTCGGGTTCAATGTATGTATGTACTGCGTATGCATGTGTGAAAGCACCCGAGGTAAGCAGTACATAGGTTACATGTAGGTACACGTATGTGTTGGTCGTACAGGCACTATTCCGTACGAACTAATAAAAACAGGCATCCATTGATGGGGCTGAAGCCTGCTGCAGAATTGGATACTCAGGTACATCCATACTGCAGATACAGCGAGGCTCGCGTTGTAGACTGTGAACCAGCGGGGCTAATTGGGCTTCTGCGTTGTACTTAGATATATGTACCTACATACCTACCTAGATATATGTACCTGCCGGCAGTACAAGTACAGGTATACAGGCTCGTTATGTGCCTGACAGCCCCCCTAACGGTGCAGCGCAGCGCAGTAAATCCGCTGTGGCTTACGTGAGTGAAGTCGATCCCCCACTCCATTCCTGGAACTATGCAGCCCATGCTCTCCAACCTTGAAGCTTCATACATCCTACATACATACATTATTATGTACAGCCATGTATTTCCATCCCTCCCCCATCCACCCATCCACCCATCCACCCATCCTCCCACCCATGGACCTATCCATCCACTGCATTACCCATCACCACCTATTCCGTATCTTCATCAACTAATAAACTTGCATACACCTACACCCCATCGTGTTCAACTCCCGGCTCGTCCAGAAAGCTATCGATGTGACCAGACTATTATTGTTGTGCATCCCAGATAGACAGTTCTAATCCCCGAGGATAGCTGCATGCACATCAACAACATCACCATCGACGACTACATAGCAATAGCCGTTATTGTTATTTACTCTTGACTTATTCTGTGTTTCTGTGTCTGTTCTGCCTGTCTGCTTTGCCCATCCGAGAATCCATTCTAGGTCGGAATACACCCCACTGGCAGGAACTGCATATATGCCCTGGAAGATGCATATGCACTGCACGTGCTAATGAAGAGCACAAGCGTCAAGGACGCTACCTACATATCTATGTAACAACTGTTCACTATGAGCATAGAAGAGAAATGCCCCGGCTTCTCTATCGAAGGCTGCTTTGATATCAAGCATGATTCTAGGGGATGATGTCCTCGCCTCTTGCCTCTGAAGCATCTTGACAAGGCCCGTCTGACGACGGCTAGATTAGCCGAGTGGTACATGCAATGCATGTCTGAGAACGTGACAAATTGACGATGCCCGAGCTGCCCTCTTTGCATGCAAACATGTGTATCCAAACAGCCACGACGCACCTCTTTGCATTGCACGCGTCAATGCGGCCTGCGATGGCGGCCTCCAGCCGTATTCTGCGGCTAGGCGGATCATCAAGGGGGTTCACATCACACAAAATCTCCTCCAACGGGATGTTGCGGGAGCCGTATCTCTGCAAGCTATCTCTGCGCCTGGGTTGTTCGTCTGATCCCCTTGCTCAACACCAGAGGTCTGTGGCAGTCATAGGGCTGTAATTCGCCGACCGAGATCCAGCTGCTACCCGCCTGCCACACCGCATTGCCTGGTTCATTTGGAGTCAATTCCGCAAATTCATTCTTGTTGAAGCTGATATTTATATTGATTCTTTACGTATTGATTGGCACTAATTGCACTGGAAAAGTGATATGCAGGAGAGCCTCGCACTTCACGGCTAACCTCGAAGCCCTTGCCTTCTCACGTGGACCAGTCCCAGTGGACTTGGCATGCTTCACGTATCACTGCATAATTCCTCCGTCATTAGCTCGCTCGCTAGAGGAACTTCACGCCTAGACCGTTGTGGCGGATCTAAATGCCGAAAAAATAAATAGACAGAAATAGCAGCATATACGTTTGCTAAACTGTCCAAGGCATTGAAAAAGTACAATAATTCGTCGCAGCGGGTGTGTGATTCTCGTATGGTCATCGCCATTTCTTACATATTATCTCTTGCCTATCCTTTAGTCGTCAATGATAGACGGGATTAGCTTGTGCTTACAACGACTCCCCGGCCTGCCAACGGCTGCTACATAAGTAGGACTTGGGATTCAGGAACCCGAATAAGCCCATGAAAGTCGACCCCCAGCCTAACGGTTTGAACCCTGAACCATGTCAGCATGTTCTGGGGCCACTGGGGCCTTGCAGCAGCGCATCTTCCAACCCAAAGGATTCGGCGGGAGCTAGCATTAACCTCACGGCGGTGGGTTTGCTCATCAGAGTGTGAGGTGGTCTACCCTCAACATTTGAGCCCTTCTTTCGATTCATATTCTCGGCATGGGCCATAGAAGCTTCTGAAACACGGCCAACCCAGTCCCGGCTCGGAAATCCATCCGATCTCAAAAACAGCCTGGTCCGGCGGCGGTAGATTTTGCTACCCTTATTTCTTGATGTAGGATTTATTAGGTGTGCTCCGTTCTGTGCTCACCGGGCGTTGTACTTGTCGACGAATTCAGACCTCCTTCGCCGCCGCACAACTACAGCGGGAAGCGCTACTACGTACCTATTCTGATTATTGCTCATACTTCGTTAATAAGAACTACCCCACTAATCCTGGCAGCCTGTCACGTTCGGCAACGGTTTCCAGGATATCAAGACTGTTGGGTTAATCTAACAGATTTTCTCTACCGGCAGGGTGCTCGTTCGCTGTTTAATAGACTTGCTGAAGCGGATCTCTTTGCGGTCACTAGGCGGTACCTTATACTTCCAGGGCATTAATTGCTAGGTGCCATCGGCCCTCCTCAAGGCTACTTTTAGAGGGCAATGTAATGGATGTGCCATACTTGGCACTGCCTACATTACGATTGATAGTGGAGCAAGGCCCTTCACCGTTCAACCTAGTCCTCCACTTCGCTTATGATGGGGCGTGGTCTTTCGCGCATATCTGCACTTACTATGTACTCGGCTTTAGAAGGAGTCTGTACCTGTCAGTCTCATCGCTACGCGCGTTTGTTTAGCAGTCTCGCTATCTGGGCATATCGTTTCTGCTGACCAGGGTCGCGTCGAGGATTGTACACTGTGCAGCCCGTATTTCTTATTGTGGACTCGAAATCCAATGACCGGATTTACCCGCCGAAGACTGATGAGTCCCAAGAACCACTCCCGCTCTAGACATATTCTTCTATGCCAAGGATTCTAGGTTATAACTCGAACAGACTCTATACGTACCATATCGCGCGTTGGACCTCAATGTATGTACGTATGTAGTCGCTCCCAAGTCTGGTGCGGGAAGGGCCAGCATGAATATCCCACCCGTCCGCTGCACCGCACAGACAAATGAACAAGCAGCCCATGTACAATACATACATAGTAGTATATGTCTTTCTGGCAGATGCAAAAGCTTGAAGCGGCCCCCCTGTCATCCTCTGATCGTTGACAACACCGCATGCAGGGCTGGATACAGTACCTCGCAGTCGAGTATATCTCCTGCAGTCCAACCCCTGCTGGTCGAAGTAGGTATGTCTACAACTGCACAGTGTTTCATTAGTGAGAATAACCGCTTGGCGTGAAGTATTCTCAGCTAGTGCGGAGCTGTTGAATAGCCAGCCGTGAATTTTGCTGTACGAAGACCCCGGTATTATCAAGTACTGTATACAATATGGCCCCCAAGACCTATCCTTGAGGATCTGTCTACCCTTGATGGTCGAGTACTTACTAGTACCGGTAGATCCCTACATGCCTTTGGTCCACCATCGTCATTCCCCGTACAACACAATGCTTGATGCTTGCATTGTTCTTTGGAGCTTTCTGCAGTTATTGGCCAGGTCACACCACTATCGTTCGCTTTGGGCCATAACTACTGTGCCGTCTTAGACTTGGGACCGTACATATTATTATCGAGCTTATGCCTTCCCGTTGGTAGCGTGATATACCATATTAATTCTTCTCCACATCGTTAAATCCGTCCAAATACGCGACGAGTTCCAGGATTGTCTTCTGAAACTTTCACAACCACGACAAGGACGCGGCATTGTCTTCATCATCGGCTTCCGACTCGTCTCGTTGATGGTCTTTAGGGAACCTGGTTGAACGAAGGACGATCTACCCTTTGTACGAGTAACCTGTCGATGTTGAAGGTCCTGGCAAATAGGCAACCCCACGAATTCGCCATCCAAGCCGCCGGCGTACTTACCCTGTTTCCCTCGTCTTCCCAGAGTGAACTATCTTCTATCCTCCCCAGCTTCATCCGAAACGCACGGCAATAGTCAATTCGTCCCATCTTACGCATGAGAACCTTCCATTAGCGGCGGGAGATCCCTTAGTCTACGACGGATTCCTGTTATTAAGTCGCGGCCCGAAAGAAAGGTAGATTTAGCGGTTCAAGCTCGACATCACGAACTCAAATTCCAGGGTACGTTCCCAACCAGGAGGATAGGCCAGACTGCACCGTCATAGGAATAGCTGCGACCCCTAGAAAGACCTCGTTCCAGGATACTCTGCTCATATTTAGCGGCGTTTAGTCGTAGGATGTGAATTCAGAAGGAGATCTGAGAGTTCTACTATTGTATAGACACGAAACTGCCAGGCCATGACTATTGATAACGTGGCCAGGTATCAGAACGAAGAGTTGATAGAGGCACCGGCCATCTAACGCCAATTCGGAGCTGGATAATACATCCCAGAACAGAACATCCCCGTTCCCGACCCACAGCGCTCGACTACTAGCCCCTCGCCGCATGCCTGGGCCATTTCTTCTCTCGTGGCAATAAAGCTCGGTCCCTTGTCAGCGTTATTACGTTCAACCTTTCCAGAGACCGTTCCTTTCGTCTTGCCCGTCAAGGCGCAGGAGAGAACTGCCAGCTGAGGACCCGCGCTCTACTCTATTTCTAGCTTTCGATAGTTGAACGTGGCGACTGTCAGCACGAGAAACTTCTAACGGCAACGAGTCTTACTGTTGGAACTATCACGGCAAAATTGAGAAACCTAGTTTTGCTTGTCTAGCCATGCGCCTGCCTGCAAAGCTCTCTGGGTAACGATATTTTTGCCGCTGTCAACGAAGTTGAAACGGATAGCCGTTTGCCTCGGTTGTTTGTGACGAGGCCTTTCACTGGAACATAGCTAATAGGCGAACAAGCTACCACGGTTCAGGTTCCCATAGTGATATTGTTGGACCTATAGAACACGAATACCTTGATTATAGGGGATCCTTGGTGTTAAGAGGCGGTTGCGACTGAAAGGAACTTTGGCGTTTGGAGAAAGAGTGGTGCCAAGATCGATGCAAAGGAAGAGAAGGCGTCATCCCTACTACTTGACCAAACGTGCTTCATCGACGCCATATTCGCAATCTCGACATACACGAAATAAGCTTCCCAACGGTCTTGGCTTAGTGAGTGTCTGTGGGCCGGTGTCCAGGAGAGTCGTGTCAGTGGATCTCGTGGAGGCATAAAATTCCAAGTCTTAGAAGAAGAGAACCCAGCTTCCTTAGACCTTCATCTCCGAATATTTTTCAACAAGGACTCGGTCTGCTACTTGACTTGGATTCAGATCACCAACGACTCTGGTTTCCGTAGAAGGGAGCATCCTGGTGCGTTCCTCCACTGGTTTCTGTTCCGCATACAACCCTCGACGCTAACCCGAACACCAGTGAAGAAGATTTCCAGCATCTACCAAAGCTCGAATAATCTAGGCGGCAGTATCCTCCAGATCTCTGTTAAGCGAATTCTCACCGCGAGATTCTCCGTCACCTTTCTCGATCTTTACGCTCACCCATCATTTTGCCCCAACGGAACTGCATTTCTTGGTCACGCAGCCAGTTTAAAGTATAACAGTAGCCATCATAGCGAGCACGTCATTTCTCAGGATGGCTTTCCATCCGCACCAAAGCAGCCAATGGGTGGGACATGGGTCTGGTTATATGCCAAACCCAAATATGGGTCCAACAATGACACCTCTTCCCGGTTCCCAGGTTCAACCTCAACCTCAGTCCCAACCCGGCGGCCCTCAAATTCATCGGTAAGTCTACCACAGATCTACTGTGCCCCAGGGTGCTCCATGCCTTAGATCATAGTGATACTACCCTTTTCAATGAGTTGTAGTCGATTGACACCACTAACGTTCTACAGTCCGTCAAGATACGATTTGCAGGTCATACAGCAACCCTATATGGCCAAAGCAGCTAATGGTAAGGATAAAGGTAAGGTTTACCATGGCCTCTATTTTTTCCCAGTATGAGACTTACACCTTGGAGTAGACCGGAAACCAGTCGATCCGCCGCCAATTCTCCAACTGAACATCTCACCCGAGGAAGATCCCGACGGAGTGCACCGCCAAAGTGAGCAGATCCATGCCTTCCTATTTAGTGCGTGACTAAAATCCAATTAGGTCCTTATCTACTAGTAGCCGCATTCCTGGAGTACGGTGACAGTACGGGCCCGAACGGCCAAGACACACCGCCTGCAAATATCATGACTGGCACCATGGTTTCCTCGTTACATCGACTGAAGGATACGACTAATAAAGAAGGGGCTTTTTTCATTTTTGGGGACTTGACGGTCAGAACCGAAGGCGAATATATCCTACGATTTGATTTATTCCAAATGGAGGAAACATACGTAACGATGCTTTGCTCAGTGACGAGCCAAAAGTTCCGGGTCCATGCTGGTAAAAACTATCCAGGCATGGCGGAGTCAACGTTTCTCACCCGATCTTTCAGCGATCAAGGGGTACGCCTGAGGTTGCGTAAAGATTCGCGTGCGCTTATTAACAAGAGGAAGAATTTGCAAAGCACAGACGACATAGACAAGCGACGGGGGGCAAGACAGGGGGTCAGGCCGCAGAATGGCAGTATTTCACAGATAGAGGACCAAAATTACTACCCGGACTACGGACAAGAACCGTCGGTCAAGAAGCATAAAAACGAATCATCAATCAACTCTGGGACCCCGACACCATCAGATGGGAGTGCTGATATGCGCTGGGGTCCCTACTCCTCAACAGGGCCGCCGTATTCAGCTCAGCAGACACACCTTGGAGCCGTGACTACGGGACCACCTAGTTCGGCTTCGATGGTACCGATCATGCCTCCACCGACTGGCCGTATAGATACCCATTTCACATCTCTTTCTCAAGGAGCCCACGTGTTCGGTTCTCCGGCAGGAGAGCGCCACTCACCGATGACACATTCGCCTATTCAGTTCGGAAACCCTAATGCTCAAAGTCCCTCCCCGTTCCTCTTTACAGCAGGCTCTCACAACACAAATGCTCCCACGATGAATCTAGCTCCGTTGGCATCTCATGGACCATCGGCGATGACCACACCGACCCTCCAAAACGTTTCTCCGCGATCCCATGCTCGGCTGAACGGAACGACGCCTTCGGGAACTGCATCGCCTGTAGGTGCCAATATGTATACCACAGCACCGCCTTCGTCAAATACGCCGCAGCCTCATCATCACCATGCCCCCTATACCAACGCAGGTGCATACCAAAGTGTCCCGAACGCTTTCGATCACGGCACTCTACGGGAGCATGGGATGGGAACACCGCTAACGGCAAATATGCCCCCGGACAGCTTAAATAATCCATATTCTATGGGCAACGCGGAGCCCTTTGATCATCATCTTCATCCCCACATGGTCCATAAGTCGGAACACGGCTCATAGCAGAGCTGCTACCCGTTTGAATTTTAATATTTCCAGAGTTTTACTTCCCGGACTTCGGCTGTACCCCGAAATACTGAGGGTTTCTGAACGATGATCACGTCATTTCCCATACTACCTATAATGTATCACACTAGCACTTGCAACGGCGCAGCGAAAAAGAAAGCCATTTTAAACTATTTAATATTTCTTTTGCATCCAGGGACTACTCGTTATAAGCATTGTATGGAACATTGCATCGAAGCGAAATTTTCGTTCACGGGGGGAATGGCTATCGGCGTTGGTGTGGCGGTTTGGGACCAATCCCCAGGAAATCAAGGACATGGGCGAAGGGGATATACAATAGAGTGTTTCCTTGGTGTCTTTGTCTATTTTGTATCGGGCAAGGAGATTGAAAAGCACCTTTTTCAAAAAGATACCCAAATGGAGGCTATTTCTGCGGCATTCTTGATTACCTACCCACTATTCCTTGGACCATAATGCCTTCGCGGTCTGTACATTAGGGTAATGGGTTCCCCCTCCCAAGAGGTCTATCGTTTTAATGGCTGTCACCATGGCCCTATCCGATACTCGTTTCCTAATGTTAGAAACTAGAAATACGCGCATCACTGCACCATTTGCGTGGAAATTGAATACGATGTGATTTGCTTTGCTGGGACGATCCAGGAGATATCAAGGTACTGACTTATGTGAATATATTGAAGACGTAAACTGGACGGATTCTATAGTTGCTTGATATGAAACCCTCTTACATATCCAAGTGACTGTTTGTACACTAAATGGCTCCCATATCAACGTTGTGATGTCCTTCGGCGCACTGCTATTTGAAAGAGCCATGAATAATTCAAGCGGTCTTCCCCCTTCAGTATAAGAAAGCGTTAACTTCGTGTAGCATAACTTCGATGCAGTTTGTCATTCATGCTGATACCAATATGAAATAGACTGTTAATAATTGGCTCTTATATTAGACAGGGTATCCATCATTTGGATCATAATGTCTAGGATATCATGATATGCTCAAGTCCAAGCCCCCCGCAAAGGGGTAGAGCCAGATAGCAGACCCTTCGGCAAGTACGTGCTGGAGACCCGTTATGTGCACGGAATTTCTTCCCATCCCAAGTTCATAATTCAGCGTCTTATCGTTTTTGGCTTCCCAAATCTGTCTGGGAGACCCAGTTATGTTTTACCAGCACGTTTCTTAACCATCATCATACATAATCTGTAGTAGATAGTACATGTCGCTTATGCAGCTCGAAGTGCTTCCTACAAATGTACCAACAACTCGACATAGGTAGTATCTACGTAGTATTTCGACGTCACTGACAGGGTAACTCCCTGGTGAGTTTAGAGGAATCGAGTCGAGAGGTAGTATATTCATGTAAAGGTAAGTCAATTCAATTATCAGCGGACTTCTACATAAGCAGTACTACATGATCTAAGCCCCAATACTTACGAATCAACAAGGCAGAGCAACACGACGCAGCTGGCCAACTGCTTGCTACTCATCTGCTGTCCGAAACTAGCTTTTCGCATTTTGCTTCCCTATTTATTCTTGTAAAATTAGAAAATATTGCCATCATCTGCAGCTCGAGCTAAAAGCCTTTCGAGATTACTTCTGCCTAGTCGAAACGTAATGAGTATATAGTTTAGCCCTTACAATTCTCTTTAATACGTTCAGGACAATTATCACTGTCTTTTAGCGTGGCGTATAGCATACCTACGTTGCCCTAATAACTCTCTAGCTCGTCGTTAGTGACATTGGTAACACTGGGGCGACCTCAGGGATAGATGCTTCTAGTCTGCTACCTCCTGTTTCCATTACGGAGCATTATGATTACTATTAATGATGGGGCCAAAGGCTAAGAATGAATCTCATTTAGGTCCATGCGCCCCGGGCCACTCCCGGCAGTGCGTCTCTCTAAACTCCATTCCCAAATTGACTCCATCCAAGGCACTGGAAATGGGCCGGCTCTGAACCGGCCTCCGCTATTCCCGTAGTTCAATTTCTCAGGTTCAACTGACGGGCTTACCCGCCCGGAATACAGACTACCTATAACCATCATTTTAATTTATAGACTATTACTTGGCCTAAACACACGTGGATGGGTAAGTTCATATTCTAGCAATATTATCAACTATCACTTAAACTGTACTCTGCTTTGCAACGCGCCGTGCACTTTTGGCACTGAGGCCTCTGTTATACGCGAACTTACATTCATGAGGAATCACTCTTCCGCATGGAGCTATGAATAACTTGCTCATGAATACGACATTTGCACTGGTGCCTAGTGCCCTGCCACATTGTTCGCAATTAGGACTGGCCGGGTTGCCGAAGGCCATCACATCATCCAATCATCGTTCCGTCAGGGGGTTTCAAGCAAGGGAACTGATAGATTTACAACTACATACGTACATTGTCATCGTTCTGATTGCTATTGAATCAAAGCTCAAATTCAATTGACCATTGTTACATTACCTCCCCGCCCTTCTATTGCCCTTAAGTTGCAGATATCATTGAAACGTGGAGTTCCTCAGGGCCCTGCCCGTATCCTTGCCCCTTGATGTTCCGTTTCTCCCTGATCCATGCTAGCTCAATGCACACCTGTCGACCTTTCAACAAACCGGGTGCCTGCGAGGAATGATCCTCGGCCCTGGTCTCCGATGTATTTCCCGAGATTTGCAACTGGACAGCGGTCGGTCAAATCCGGTACTCCCATTGTCGAGCACTGGAAAAGGAGCCGGGGGAAGCCTTGTCAAAGGCAACTCAGCATTACAGGGGCAATTGGAAAATGAACGCTAGGTCTGTGCGAAATGGTACCGCCAACGCACGGAGTACCGTACCTTTTGTGCATCTCACATGTATGTATCACACCGATCCCGGGCTGCTCTAGTAGGTCGTACATGCGCAGGTGAACGACTATGTATACTATAGTAAATTGCTCGAGACTTGGCATGGAGAATGACCTGGTAAGTTTTCATAAGCATCTCGCTTCAGCATCAACGGCAGCTGTTCTCAGGCCACAGATGCAAGTTTACCGCGTTTGGGGTGCGTATGACTTAGTATAGAGACGCGTAGGGATACGAAATGAGCACACCCTTATTCTCGAAGGAGTCATGGTAAATGACGAACGAGACAGAGTAACTTCATCCCTTCCCTTGATCTAGACTAATTGATTGCATGCGGAGTACAGAATGTCAACCTCCACAGACAACTTTCAGGTAGCGAGTTTCTCTTCCATCTCTCTTGGCATTGAATGCAACGGCGGGAAGAAAGCTATAGTGTGTATAAGACTGAATAAGACTGTGCTTCAACCTATGGGGACGGTTTCTGTACGCTGTAAAGCTCTTGATACCTATGTCCTGCGTCCCCAGATACAATTAGGTAGTCACGCGTAGAACGTTGAAGTACTAGTACATCGTATCAACGACGAGGAATATTCACCGCACTAATCAACCCTTCCCAAGGATGAAATATCGACTCTTACAAAACCGTTGGCTGTGCACGGCACGTGCTGTCGACGTACTAGTATGCCAGCTAATAAGTTATTGATAAATAATACGAGTTGTGAATCTAGCGGACAGCTTACTGACGCATCAGCCAATATATTAACCTAACTCGTGAGTGAACGAATATGCGATTCGCTCGTCACACACACTTTTGCCGCGATACCACGTTTTCCCCTCACGGCTTATAAAGTTAGAGCTGTCAAAGCTGCAGAATACCCCAATTCGGAGGATTACCACCTCTCTTTGTATCTCCGCTTCGGATCTCATTTCCATTTCTCGAGGAGAATGTTCAGTTAACCCCCGTTCAGAGCTCTGAGAGAGGTCCTGCAAGGCAGATCAATCGACAACGCTTTACCGTTTTCTAATTTTAACTCCGAGACGAAGTACGTAGTACAATGAGTCTACCATAGTCTCTTGTAACCCATTCCTATAGCCTCTGTCTTATAGCCCCTCATGGTAGGGATAACGAAACAGGGTATCAGGGGCCCGCTGAGACGATCACACCAAGGTACAGGGTCTACTGACTTCCGCGAGCCGTCGTTACATCGCTCCAACATGCTGGAGTCGACCTACCTGCAGAACTAGTCGTACTCGGTATTCTGCAGTACTTGCTGAAAATGTCGGCCCAGGTAGAAAAACCACGGATATTTTTTAGAAAAACCACTCATTTTAATCTTACCCACTGAATATCTCGGCAACGCACGCAACATAAGCTCCCATACAAACTAGTATGGAGATTAATGTCAATCCCAGATATCGGATATTATTTACTTTATTTTCTTTATTATCGCGTATACAGTACTTTTATTTGAGTGAGATTTATATATAAATATAAGTACCTTCAGTAGGTACTTTTATTCAAGTAAATTTTACGTACAGATATAAGTACCTAAGTCTGAGGTACTAATATTTAAGTCAAATTTATATGCTGGTATAAGTACCTAAAAAAAGGTACTTCCAATTATCTAAATATTATACGCAAGCTCAAGTACCTTATAATCGACTGCCTATATATGAACAATACTTGAATTTACGTGAGATATACGTACAAAATAAAGTATCACAAATGCAGCCGTCTGTGCACATAGGATTGACACTGATCTACATATTACGTTGTATGGGAGCCCATGTCACGTCTGTGCAAAGTGGATGTGTGGTTTTTCTAAAAAATAACCGTGGTTTTTCTACCTGGGCCGGAAAATGTCCCGATGGCCTACCTTCCGCCCGGTAAACTGTACTGGGGTTCGTACTTGAAGAGCTAATTAACCAAGATGTTTTTGATGTGAATTTGGCCTCGATCAAAGGCATCTCAGCCTGATGGCGAGGCTCCTCAACCATTGAGCTATTGATAGGTCTTGATAGACCTAGCAGTCAATACCCTGCTACATCCTCTACTACATACTCCGTACGAGTCGACTCATTTCTGTCATGAGTTCATTTCCGTCTCCAAGCCTAATGTTACTACGTTTCCCTCAATAGTTCGCTCCCTAGTCCAACAGTCGGCCTTCGCGAATCCACCCAACCTGCCAATTAATTTGCTGTCGTAGCATCGTTAGCTTTATTCACGTGCACAGCCTCTCTTCATTTGTCTACATACGTACTCTATCATCAGGTAGTGTTCGAATCTCGTCTCCGCAAGCCACACAACGCCGAACTGCCTGCCTCCCTGTGGTCATCATCACTGCAGCAAAGTAGGACCTCTTACGATAGTATTCTAATTCTCTTCCTTGTGTGATATCTCTTGCAAATTACTCCACTTGTAATTGGACCTCAGCCGAGCCTCCTAATTATTACCCCATAAAGATTCACAGCTTCCCTGCCATGTTACAATCGCAGACTACGACTCTGCATCGTCGTGACGTGTAACGAGGGCTTGAGGTATGTACCTGCCTGTCTACCTCCCTGCCTGCCACACACCGCGGTATGTGCGTGTGTAAGGTATGTATGCACTGCCCCGGCACCAAAACGGGTTTCCGCCCGGGAGAGCTGGGAACTATAACCGCCGAACCGACAACGCGCAGGCCCTGAGTCGCTGAACCAATGCTCCTTCTTGTATGTACGGTGATGAACTGCGATTGCGCGGACCCGCGCAGCCGCGCTAGCTTTTTGCAAGCATCAGATCTCAGCACCAAACGGCGAGAGCCCTTGTAGCCGTTGAAATTCTCCGGCGAATGTGAGATGTGATATTGAAAAGGTATGGTGTGGGCTGGTTGGCTGACTGGTCGTTCGGATGCGGAGTAGGTAGGGACGCGATGCAATGCCGCGCCAATGCGCTGTCGATTGACCTCAAGTCTCCTTGCGGTCTTCGGCATGCGACTCTTTTTCATTTTTCCCCTTCCCTGCTCACCACAACATTGCATATACAATACAACACCGAAGTGACAATAACGCAACATGACATGCCCTACCATAACACCATATTGCATCAGAGTGGCTAGCTGCACGTTAGTTGCACAACGTATGGTAGCCACATTTGGGTTGAACTGCCCTCTTTGATATCTGGCTTCGCGTGATGAGACGTTGGGACACCGGTTTAAGAGAATTAGCAACGAAGCTTATATGGGATTTACCTCTACACGTCCTTACTGTACGCGTTTGATTCAGTTTGCTACCCTGATACCAATATAGGCTATATATGCCGAGGCATGCGTTGGAAACCAATAATCGTCCGCTCGGGTTTGCAGAGAACTGAATTGCATCGCTATCAAAGCAACTGGTATTCCTTCCCTTAGAACCCCTTATCAAGTAGGCGTGTTAGTAACACAGTAACTATATTTCCGTAACGCTCAGAAATTTTAGCTATCGATATTTAGAGTATCTATCTGAGTAATTAAGGAGTTCTTCATATCAAACAAGGAACTCACGGTAAAGGTTTCTGGCGAAGCCTGAAAACATATTAATCTACTTCGCACGGATTTGATTTATTATTTGAAAATTCTATGTCGTAAAAGCTAGGTATTCTCTATTTAGATACATGAGACTATCATGGTGGCGACCTCACCCGGTACTTGTCAATTCACGAATTAAGAAAATGCACCTCTTTCAGCTCGCCATGGGCCCCTTTGAACATATCTTGCAGCTTGACCGTTAGGTATCAAACCGCATATTTGTACACCGTTTGCCAAGATATGGTGTACTATTACTCATCAAGGTACTATTTCTAGAGTAATGAACAATGTGACTAAAGACGCCAGTGTTAAGTATTAGGTCTTATACATATTCTACACGAACAGGGTTAACGCCTGCATGTAAAGCACTGGTGGCTTTTGGTGATCAACGAATGAGATGTGGCCGAGATACTATGTTTGCCTACTTCCGGCAACTGCTAAAAGAGATAAAGTCAAGTTACACTGCCGATCTCAAGAAAGCTGATAAGTGGGGTGAAATAGTACTGAACTCGAGGACGATCGTAAGTAATCAAAGGATGTTGGTAGGATGAGAGACATACGCACTTCTATGGATAGATATAATCACCTTGACCGTTATCACGTGCCCTCATGATCCTCACGCTGTCAGAAATTTCCATAGAGCTATCATACTTTGATTATATCAGCATGTCAGTTGAGCAATATAATTGGAAGAGAATGGTTCGGTAGTATACGCGAACCTTAAGCGCCCACCTAACCTCACATGGACACTCTCTCTTCACCGTCCCCTATTCTGATGACTGATGGATATAATCTGTGAGCTAGACTTAGAGACAATGCCACAATGAAGAAAAGGGGTGAGTATATAGGAGAAAAAGCCTGGTGTATCCTTTTCCAAACCTAACGGCTTCCCTAATTGGCCCGTTCAAATTTACCTATTTTTTGTATGATTATTATAACATCTCTATTGAGAGCATGAATCTTACTATATAACGCAGTTGAATGCAACTTTGGGGAAGTAAATCTTATTCAAGCCAGTGCTCCACCTCGATTGGCAGTCACAAGATATATATGGAATGATAAAAGAGAAATATACTGGTTAGCTTAGCAGGGCCGAGAGAACCATTCTTACAAAGCATATTATGAAGTATTAACCTGAGGGTTCAATTCCTCCGCCCCCCAAATCTACAGTTTGCAATCCATCTTTGCTACTTCTCTCCATCTTCTATTCTGTACCGTCACGATAATAGGGGTATTAGTTATAGTGCCTTAAGCTTATGGATCTCAATTATTGCTCCGAGATCCATAAGCTTAAAAGGGATCTTATGAGCCGCTAGGAGATCTTTTACATCTTAGATCTTTACACAATTCCACTTAGTCAACTAGAGTGATCACGGAAGTACCTAAATGATCATTGCACACACTGCAACTGTGATATGGACTTTATCTACGTAGGTACCACTGCCGTCCCAACCTCATAGGTATAGTAGCCCATACCACTTAGATTCTGCACTCCGATGAGTAATCGTGGAAACCAGGCTTCTTATCGACTATACTAATTATTCTTTCAACAATGCAAGCTATCTACTTTTTCTGTTGGCAACACCGAACACAGCCGAATTAGCTGATACGATGACGTGCGGCCGAAGAGACGACTTTCTGCACCACACCGGATTTAGGGAAGAGCTTTGACCTTGATGAAATTATTATAAGGTCAATACTAGCTAGGAACAGATCAGGGCACAGCCATCATGAGAGCTGCATTATATCTACGCATATGAATCTATAGGATTTTCCAAATCTCTGTCATGGGGTTAGTATGCGCATAAGTACAGAATCATGGTCTATCTTCTATGGTACAGCAGAGCGGGTTTACCTTCCTTATATATGTTCTGCCACATGGACAAAAATGCCAAATGAATTGTTTTCTAACAATGTCGTTGCTTATTTTCCCTCCATCGAGCCCCGTGCCTAAATCGGTAATTAAGGCTAGGCTAGGCGATCTCGAGGTTGCTTAAAGCAGCGTCAGATCTCGCTGAATCTGGCACGTAGGTAGATCTGTGATACCCACCTTCAGCTCTAACGTTAAATAAAGCCATTTTTAACCTTCATTCAAGTTTATTGTCTACACACTACATCAACAATTCATCTTAATTGAGCATTCAAACATTTACATGAGATATACCTAAGAGTCTTGTCATCCTACCTCGATCTTTTAAGATGCGTGAAGTTCATCCAAGCCCAGCTGTGAAAACCCCGCCTTTTCGCCTCCCTAAGGCTCTCAACCCTCGGCATTATGATATCGAGATTGAACCTGACCTGGAGCATAATACGTTCAGAGGAAAAGTATTCATGACACTTGATGTTTTAGAACCAACAAGTTACATTACTTTCCATGCACTAAATCTGAAAGTGGTTCGTGTTAGAGTCAAGTTTGATGCTGGCGATGTCATAGATCGGGAGGTGCGGTACATGCCCTTGCATGAGAGCGCGCAAATTTGGCTCGAAGAGAAACTAGCCACAGGCTCGACTGTTATATTGGCCATCGAATATATGGGACAAATGACTGAGCCAGGGTCTATGGGCGGCCTGTATCCTTCGCCTTACCCAATGCCAGGTGGCAAGCTGAAGTTGGGCTTCGAAACGATGATGGAACCGACGATGGCTCGATCGGTTTTTCCATGCTTAGACGAACCCGATCTAAAGGCACAGTTTTCCGTATCTCTGATCGTTGACCCAAGTTTAACATGTTTAAGCAACATGGGTATTACATCTGAGAAACCTGTAATATCGCAGTCGGGAAAATCAAAGAAGCGGGTCATGTTTGGCATTACACCTAAGATGTCAACATATCTTCTCGTGATGGTTGCAGGCTACTTTAATGTCCTAGAGACCAACGACTTTCGTGTGCCAATTCGAGCATGGGCGCCATTGAATAGGGACATCAACAATGCTGCATATGCGCTAGAAATAGCTGTCAGGGCCATGAAGGCGCACGAGAGGAACTTTGATCTCGAGTACCCGTTGCCTAAGTTGGATATGGTAGCTATACCAGGGAACCAAGGGTTAGTATCTACCCATTTTATATCCCTCTTTCACTTCCTGCTCTGGGGGGGGGATTTACTCGTTCATTGGGTGTATGACTACCCAGTCAAGGTTCTGGAGCAATAATCGCCGTTCTCGTTATTCTTTTTTTCCCTTTTTTTTAAAAAAGACAAAAAAAAAAAAAAAAACAGAAAAAAGAAAAGATTAACAACAACAATCGCTGATCGTGGATGTTTCACAGTGGCATGGAACACTGGGGTTGTGTCACTTATGATGAACGGGGCATAATCCTCAGCGACAACCCTGCCGAATCAGATAGAATGCGACTGGCAAGACTAATCACCCATGAGCTTGGACACCAATGGTTTGGAAACATCGTCACGATGAGATGGTGGGACTCAGTTTGGCTGAACGAATCTTTCTCGGATTGGGCAACATACCATGCTCTGTCGCAGATGTTTCCGCAATGGGATTCTTGGGCCAACTTCCTTGCCAGCGATCCTTCATCAGAATCATCTGATAGTTTCCAGGACGCTTTGGAGCTAGACGCTAACAGGGGAAGTCACGCAATACAGGCCCCTAACATCCCACCAGCTGCAGCTTTCGATTCAATTGCTTACGTCAAAGGCTGTAGTATCATCCGCATGATGGCAGAAGATCTGGGGGTAGATGTATTTCTAAGGGGAATTGGCCACTACCTGAGAAAACATATATATGGAAATGCAACCACTGAGGATCTCTGGGTTGCACTGAGTGAAGTCAGTGGTCAAGATGTGGCAGGTATAATGGCCGCCTGGACCCAGATAGTCGGCTATCCCTTGTTGATGGTTTACGAGCTTCATCCCACCCGAGAACTTGCGGTTACCCAGTCGCGTTTCTTGAACAATGGAGACGATACCGAAATGAAAACTTATCCGGTCACAATCCATTTGAGGAGTACCAGCGGTATCAAGATATATAGGATGGATAGTAGTAAAGTGACAATCCCTGCAGACTTATTAGACTACAAGCTCAATGCTAATGAAGTCGGGTTTTACCGAGTTTCATACCCGTTGTCTAGGATACACAAGCTTGGCTTACAGTTTACTGAGGGCTTCCTTTCTGTGAAGGATAAGATCGGCATCATCTCTGATCTTGGTGCTGTTGTGGCCACAGGAGCACCTAGTCGACGAGCACGACTATCAGATTTCTTGGAATTTGTTTTCCTCATCAAGGATCTCGTCAAGGATTTATTTGTGTGGCGTGAAATATTAGCCCAGCTCCAAAAAGTCCGAGCTGCATTCCTATTTGAGGGCGAGGAAATCCTTGGGATCCTGAACACTGTCAGAATCCAACTTATCCGTCATTTCGTCAGCGAAGACTATCTCGAATTTCATTCTGGAGACACACTTGAACAGACATTTCTCAAGAAACTCTTATTCAGCCAGCTGATAGATCACCCCCTAGTTCAGAAGAAGGCAAGGGAATCGTGGGATAGCCTGGTAAATGGTGATCAAAAAGCCCTCAACCCGAATATTAGGAAAATTATGTTTGACACCGTGATCCTTCTTGATGACACTGATGTAAGTGCTACAAATATTCTAGTTTCATGGGCAGGTATTCCAACTGATAGTGGTGTAGGGAACATGGAATAAGTTGAGGTCGATCGCTTTCGAAAAGGCATATATTTCCTCGACCGACCCAGTAACGCCCATCGAGGCGCTTTTCGCCTTAGGAAGCTCTCCTAATATCAGACTCATCGCTCGAACCCTCGATATCATTACACCACCTTCACCTGCTTCACCCTTCTCCCGTATTTTGGCTACCTCTAGCAGAATTACTCCACTTGCCATCAACTGGAATATGCGTCATGGCGTACTGAAGTCGCTCTGCCAGCATCCGCGCGGCTCTCAGGCGTCTTGGGATTGGGTACGCGAGAATTGGGACGTACTGCGGCAGAGTCGTGGAAAGAATTCGATTAGCAGTTTCGCCTTTATTAACGTGGCTCTAGGTGGACTGGCTACATGGGAGCATTTAACACAGGTAGAACAGTTTTTCGCCGATAAGCAAGATGATGTGAGTGCTGAAACCTTATACCCATTTGTATTGATGGAATATGGGTGAATATTCTAAATTTTAACACTCCATAGTCTTTTGAGCTCTTAGTCACTCAGGCCATTGACGTGATTCGGGCTAGGGCTCGATTTGTTGAGGTGGATCGCGAGGACCTTCTGAAATGGGCGAGAGAACGGGGTATTCACCAATAAGGTGAATTGAATAATTATTTAATGTTATCTTGTGGTATTCATTGCTATTATAGGGAGGTTGGATGTACGTGGTAATGGTGCAGAAAGGAGAGATGCCATGGTTCAGAATCTCATGCAGAGCTAGTCATCTGGAATTAGCCGCGTAGCTAATAGAATTGCTTATGCTTGACTGCGTAATGGTTTCGGAACGTCCAGGTGTATAGAATTTGAGCAATATATGTAAATGGCGGCATAAGATGCTGTTGAAGATGCTTCAGGGGTTGATATAGGGGCTACTGTAGGGGTCCACAGGCAGTGCCAGTTATCCCGAAGCTCCATTAGGGTATAACAAGCTTCCACACACAATTAGTTTTTCCTACTCCAATAGATCCTAGACCTTCAATACAGACCTCCTGCTCAGAGCTACGCGTTTGCCTATTAGCTATAAGTGCGATATCACCTATATTGGATCAATCTGCGTACCGAGGATACTAGAAAAGCCTCCAGAAACTAAGTTCCGATCACTACTCCCGGCCGGAGTCAGGATAAAGAGTCTCCAGGGGGATGATATAAGTGGAAATAGATTGGGAAGACGGACGTATGTCGGGTTTGAGAGCCAAGAAACTTTGTAAAGTAACCAAAACACGCGCAATGGTGAAATAGACGCAGGTTATGAGTGTCATAGTAGTTATTATTAGGTAAGTGTCATTACCAGATTCCTTGGGGTCAGAGCCCTCAATGTATACAGCCCAAGGGTATGGGCCGTATACTAGCCACCTAGATTATCAGCCACTCATATTCCGACACCTAACAGAGGTGTCTACGTACTAAACTAACGTGCCTACAATATCTATAACGAGACAGGCTCTTATAATGTAATCTATATAGGACTTGAGTATTTGCCCTCCTGTCGAAGAGAAAACTGAAAATTGTTTATTACGTCCAATGTGTAGTTGAGAGCTATCTCAGTCGTTATCACCCCGTATACGCTAGATGAACATTTAGATTTAATTAAGCGCGACAAGCTTGATGAATTACCCAGTTCATGGCATCAGAAGTTTTAATGTGAGCAGTCTATAATCCGACGTAAAGATACCTGAACGTAGCAACTATAGATTCAGTATCGAAACACCCCATTATAATGCCAAATATTAATCGGAAGATCAAAGCTGGTTGTAACGATCCAACACCTGATTCAACCCTATCTCATTCCAATCACAGTTATCATCATAGGTCCTTCACATGGCCCTGATAAGGGGGTACTGATAGTTTCAAACCGATGTTGGTTTGTACTTGTAAAGATCCCGAATCCAATGAATTCAAGGGATATGCTATCTATTCTGCAGTCTTTGTTATCCCATCTAGAATTAGCCTCTTGTATTAACTGTACTTGGATTTCCTCCAAGTAGAAAATTGAAGTGTTGTTGGATTGGATGGGTTCGGTGGGTGGGAATATAAAGGTTATGCATACCATCTTTCTCGATTGATGTATTGCTATATAAAACGCCAATAAAATGTCCCTGTAGTAAAATATCACATGCTTAAGATTATCCTCTATCTTTATCTAAGGCCAATTACATGGTTATGTTTACTACATTTGATGCATGGGGTTTCCTTACTATTGGTGGATAGTAGCTCCTGATGGTACCATCTATGCGGTTTGCACCACATGGGTTATGAATAATGTCAAGGATTGAGTGACCTCAACAATGGTATACTATCGCCTTGGAAGCAAACAATGGAGTGCAGCGTATAGTAACTGCCGATTCTGACGTGCTTTCGAGGTAGTCTGTCGCAGCTGTGCAGTATTTGGAGAGATTCCTAAACTCACCATTATGGCATCATAGTGGGAGATGATGAGGAAAATGCGGGGTCCAGATATCAAAACAGATAAGACTCGTAGGAATGAGGCATGATATAAAATGAGCTTTGGGATGGAAAGTTCGTATCATTAGGAAATACTCTAATATACGTAATTTAATTGAACTCGATACAAGATGGCTCCCTCAGTCGCTGCTGACGTACCAAGCAACGATGAATTGCAGAATATTGCTAATTTAAAGCTCAGCCGAGCCTATAATGCTGATCAACATTCATCGGTAAGGGAAAAGGGAGAAAATGCAGAGGCTTTACTGTGCTAACATGATTGGAAGTATAAATATGCTGGCTATTTGCCAGTGTACGATGAGTCGACAACCTTCCCTCCAACCGAGCCGTTTGAATTTGTCGACCGAGGCCTCCAAGCTGACAAGGCAAAGCCCAACCTTCTTGGATTGAAGGACCCTAATGTAGTCGTCACGAAACTCACACCTCGAGTTGGCACTGAAATCTCTGGTCTTCAACTCTCGGAGTTGACTGATGACCAGAAGAACGAGTTGGCGCTCTTAATCGCCGAAAGGGGCGTAGTAGTGTTTCGAGGACAGAACTTCAAAGACATTGGGGTTGAGAAACAAAAAGAATTTGGTTCTTACTTCGGTCGTCTCCATGTACATGTAAGTGAGGTTTCGCACTATTGCTAGACCAAGCTAAACCGTATGTAGCCTGTTGGTTCCCACGTCGAAGGGGCTATAGAGTTCCACAATATTTATCTTGGACCCGACAACCTTTACCGAGCCCAGCTTCGCTCTGAGAGATTGACTACTACTGGCTATCACTCAGACGTGTCGTATGAACACCAACCCCCTGGAATTACGTTGCTCACTCTCCTATCTGTACCCTCTACAGGAGGTGACACTGCCTGGGTCTCCCAAGTAGCAGCATACGAACGGCTCTCAGAGCCGATTAAGGTATTACTAGAAGGCCTTCGCGCGGAGCATAGTGGGTTTCCACAGGCTGAAAATGCTCGTCGTGACGGAAAATTTGTCCGTCGTGAGCCAGTCAAATCGAACCACCCTATTGTTAGGGTGCATCCAGTTAGCATCCATTCCCACGTCTTGAGTCCTGTCTAACTCTTTTCAGGTGACCGGACAGAAGGCACTTTTTGTAAACCCCGGGTTCACGAAGCGAATTATAGGATTGAAAATAGAAGAATCAGACGCCATTCTTCAGTTACTGTTCAAGGTTCGTCCACCATCTTTCATGAGTTCAGCAATTGACTGACCGTATTCAGCATATCTCTCAGAGCCAGGATGTCCAGGTTCGTGTCAAATGGGATGACCAGACTGTTTCACTCTGGGATAATAGGGTGACAGCACACACTGCCATATCAGATTATGATGTACATAATGAGGAGGAAGGCCTGCGGCACGGGTTCAGGATCACTACTCTTGGCGAAAGACCGTTTGGTGTGAATGGGCTAGAGACTGTATGGTAGAGGTGGGGTTGCATTATCATTTTCAAGTATTGGACAATGATGTACTTTGGAATCTTAGATTATAGTACCGATATAACCTATTCTACAAGTTGTAAGAAAGCTGTAAGACCCTGTGACAGAGACGCGGGCTCTTCAACTATCAGCTTTATTTCAGTCTAGTTTCTATTAAGGTATAGCGGTATCAAGATTATGTACATGCAATTCAATTCTTGGAGATTACTCGAAGTGTGTTACGAAGACGTTTACTTCCTTAAAAGTTAGCGCGGTGGTCTCCTATGCATATACTAGTGGTGGCTCCGCGTAAGCTTCAGTGAAAGCGTCCGTGAACGGCTTTTATGGCGCGACGTGGAGTATCGAAATAGACATAGGTTATGAGCATCATAGTAATTGTTACTAAGAAAGCCTCATCACTAGGTTCAGCCAGGGTGGTCCCTTGAATTATATAAACATAGGCATTGGACATTGTATCAGCCATCCTATATCTAATCTCACGAGGTTTAACGTACGTAAATACCACGGAATTACCTGGGAATTATTGATAGGAGTAAGCATTGATGATCTACGGGGATCTAATTAGCTATTCTACCATGTTGCCGGACCAAAGGTCTCACCCTCAGCAACAGTTTTCAACCAGCCCGTATAAGATGAATCCTAGGTTGTTATAATCAGCAAGATAAAATCCTAACATAGAAACTTTGGGTGAGGTGTAAGAACTTACAACATTGTTAAAGACATCCACATTTCCCCACCACTGTGGAATCGTGACATTAGGTAGAGTGATTGCGAAGAAAATAACAATGGTCGATAGGATGAGCCCAGCATCGAGACCAGCGGCAGTTACATAGTTGTATGTACGCCACCAACCGGCAAACTTCTTGCGAATTCCGTAGTTGAAAACCAAACCGACGATTCCCCAAGCCCAGAAACTGAGCGGCGTAGCTGGCGGCAGCCAACCCATTGCTCCCAACATGACAGGCGCATTTAGGTGACGGGCAATGTTGATCCGCATCTTGCGAACAAGGAACCAAAAGACGACAGGAAGTCCGGCACCAATCAACCAAAACCAATTGAAGTTCACATACAGCGATCCCCGGCCGAACATACGCTGCGGTCCAATGACTCCCCAAACGATTGACGAGGAGAAGAATGCTCGGCCATTGGGACAGCTGAAGTGGTCCTTTTGGGTGCTGTGCAAATATTAGTTAGCTAGGCACAAGCAATCATTTTTTCTGGGGCTTACTTTGAGCAGACATCAGGAATAGTCCCTAGTGTCCAGTTCATGACAGCGATTTGAACAAATACGGCCCAGATACTTGCCACCACCTGGCACCAGAAAGTGATTTTAGGTGGAACTTTCATATAATGACCCAATTTCAGATCTCCGCTATATGTCTGCGCTTGGCCTAATGTGATTACACTGAAGACCTTGAAGATTATTACACCTATTGGACGTCCTGGGATCATGAAACCTGCGAGGAACGGCGATACAACGTTCAATGAGAGTTGGATATTGGATATAGCTAAGATCATGCATGTAGGCACCACGAACAAGAGCGCTATAATGACTGATACGAAGAAGGCCCACCATGGGAGCTGAGAATCGTAGCCCACTACAAGATCCGGAGTCAGTATTCTCTCTATCTTCAGAGTCTGGAAGAAACTTTGGGGGTATTAAGACCAATTCCAAAACCATTGAGTTTTGAAATTAGCATTCTCATAAGATGTTTATGCTCCCTGAATCGAAGAGATGGGGAAATAAATGACTGGATGCTACTCACAGGTGGACCCAAGCCCGAGGGCGACAGAACTGATAAAGAGTGCCGTATACCACCATTCAGGGACGTCGGGGTACTTTTTCATCATTTTAAGGTGAATATCTGGTTCTTGCTCGCGTGCCGACTTGAAACGGTACCATATCTCTTTTCCATGGAAAAGTCCCGCGTGAACGAGTGCAGCTGTCAACGCGGCGAAAGAGAGGCCGTAGTTGAGAGCTAGAGCTGGCGATAGAAAGAGGGGAGAATATGCCTTGTATTTCTCTAAATCGAACGTGAAGCTATCACCAAGAATCTGGCTGACACTATAAGCGTTTTGTGTATTGTCGTAGGTTTGAGAAGTCACAAGGGGAAGGTAATCAGAATAACTATCTGTAGGTTAGTGCTTGAGCTTGATGCTGGAGGCCGTCCTCCACTATCAAACGGATCGAATCGATATGAACGTACAGAGCACCGGTATAAGTTATTCCAATCGTGGCAAGGATAACGAAGATGAAAAGGCCGATCAACGTATTCACGTGCGCATGGGTAGGGGCAAGCAGGGGATCATCCAAATATGCAGTGACGTAAGTCCAGTCGAACGTGATTGGAAGGATACTGAGTCCCGTAAAGCCGCCAAACAGTTGGTTGAGCACGACGTTATTTGGCCGAATCCAAGTAACGAATGCAAATACCGACAGACCCTGCCATAGCACGCCTGGTATCCAGTAATAGCAAAACATACCGCCCAGCACGATGAAGAAATACCGATACCGGCTGATAACCCATCCATTAGAGCTGGCTGCCTCGCTTTTGCTCTTATCATGTAGCGCGTAGAACAGTGAGGTTTTCGCAAACTGCGTCGGCCACATCATTGCAGACGGCCAGATGAGAAACCGTCGAAATATGCCCGCCAGCGAAATACCAATGAGCTGCGAACTGAGAGTAAACAGTAATGCGAATCCCCAACCGAAGTTGATGTTGTAAAACGGCTTTCCTTGGAGTGCTAGCAGAGCGTCTGTACTGTATGCATAGCTAATAGAAACATTGGACATGAGAGTGATTACGACATGTTCCTTGATCGTAAACGGCCCCGTGTTGAATGTCCACTTCAGCCCAAAAGTATTGAAGACTCTCGTGGGCACGATTTTCGCCCATAAACATCCAATTGGATAGACTAATAGCAATACCACCAAAGACGGAAAGTTGATGGCTGGGCTTCGCATACTGAGGAACATGTTCAAACCGCTGCCGAGTGTGACAAAGATCATCCCTAGGATCCACGCCCGCACCGTGTTGGCGACTTCTCCGCCGTCAATATTTCTTACGGCAGCACGAACCTCCTCGTATGGAGAGTCTTCGGTGAAAAGCAGATCGGCCGCAGCAATTTCAGTGGCATCGCCATCCTCAATGGCTTTTTTAACCGCGTCGAGTTTCTCTTGGGGTAGGTTGGGATCCCATTGATGTGCTTGCTGTACTCTGTCAAGGTCTGCAACAGTGGTGGCAATGTCCACCCCGCCAGGTTTCTCGTCAGACGAGTACGATTTGATATCCTCGGTCATGCTGATTTCGGAAGTCGCCGTGGCAGAAGCGTCTATTGTCTTGAATGAGAACCTTCACCCTGACGGCCAATGATTACCAGAACGGTATGCGATTGATGAGAACTGTAACATCACCATGATCTCAAGACGTAAGGTTCTTATATTTTTATATCTTCATATAGTATGTTTCTTGTCGCCTGAGTCCCGGCAATTGCTTATCGCCTGATACCACTTGGCCCTGGTGCCTCTTTGCTATCTTGCGTGACCTTCCAAGTCTGGAACAAGCTTTTTTACACAGTAACAACGGCCGTGAAGTGTGGGGTTGGGATCTAGGATATTAATTAAGCTAGCTGATGTTGAATAAGCATTTGTGGATTATTCCGGCTTCCTAGAACCGAGGGTGTTCCCTGCTTAGATAAGAACGCCACCTATCATGCATGCGGCAACCTTGTTAGCAACCTTGTTAGCTCACTTCTGTCAAGATAGATATTGTGTTGCATAAGGCGGTTCTATATTCGTTATACTAGAAAATAATTATATTTAGATTCCAACTTAACGATTACATATCCTCTCCCTAGTCACTCAACATAGTTCTTTCCACGATTGTGGTGTCGGCTTGAAAGTACCTGTATATAGGCGATAAGTAATAGTAGTCATTACCAGGGAAACAGTACTGATAATACTAGAATTGGCTTAAGCAATGACTAAATTAAAATTTAAACTTGATTTATATATCTACATGTATGGCCATTAACTACTTATTTGTTGAAATAGATGCAGGTTACGAGTACTATATAGTAGTTCTTATTGAGGCAATATCATCATTAGAGTCCAAGAGCCTCAGTGACTGATGCCCTGGATTATGCATAGCCACAGGCATGGGACGTCTAACCAGCCACACTATAATCCGACACTGTTCAAATTACAACCTGCTAACCTCCAGGGCTCTTTCAATACCATGTGCGGAGCTTGCAGGTAAAATTTCCCTGCCACTGTATTGGGGTTCTCGGATATTCGATGCCATCTGCCGAGCCACTCAGAGTTGCCCATTCGGGTGAATTGACACACGGATATCCGATATCATCATTAAGATTGCCCAGGTGGCTTGCTGGTTACGCTCCTTAGCCCCATTGGCGTGGATTGCCTACAGCAGCTAGCATAGCACCCTTTGTTGTCAGCTGACCGACCGCGCATCCGCGGAAGTAAGCTTTCGGCATACAGAGCGCTTAATAGACCTACTATACACGACGACGACCATATCGCCAGACGAGTGGCCAACTAGCATCAGGACTGACATGTCAATTACCGAGCAGGTTGACGAGAGCAATCTAAGGGGTGGTGTAGACTGGCCTGGTCCAACTTCAAGCACTATTTTCCATCAATTTATTTCAATTCAACTCGGCTTAATCTCCTTTAAAACCCCTTTGAATTGATAGTATTTACGGATTCAATCGCTTACTAACCCCAAAAAATACCCCCGAATTTTCCTTAACCCTAAAGATTCATAGATATGAATGTCAAAATTCAACAATAGTGAAAGCACGGGAGATATGTACAACTAGCTATCGACAATAGGTGGTTTATACGTGGCTATATGTAGCTTATATGGCTTCTACATTGCTGATATAAGGGAAAATATTAATACATATTCAAGGCATCAATCTTTCACTTTAATTCATGGCCTTGAATTGAATCCATCATTCCTAGAAGAACATACAATTGACCGATCGATTGGACATAATTAATCAGTCAAATTATTGGAAACGCTGTCTGGCTGATATAACTGACTTCGGGCGGATCAAGGATCGTGCCTCTCAGGGGCTTGTACAGGAGACAGAAGTACCTGCAAGCTACGATGCAGACTCCATATTAATGCGAAATAGCACGCTTTGATAATAAGTTCCTTAACTATTGTTGCATACAGAGCGCCCTGGCTTGTAAACAGTAATATAACGTCAAGCCAATGCCCATGTAGTCTTCATTATGTGGACCCCGTTTGGCATAGGTAAAGCTATTTCTGCAGCTCCAAACCTCCAGTCTTGGAACTCTCTATATTGTGTAAAGATTATTTGTATTGAAAAGAGTTAGCTACTTCAACATTCACAAAAACTTTGTGTCATAACAACCTGACAGCTTTACTCCTACGGTGGGCCTTTACCTACGGCCTCGCTTTCCCTGGCCAGTATGATGTCTGTCACACTTACAACTAAAGGGCAGCGCACAGCTCTAAAATAGAAGGTCTTGAATTGACTATTGTTGTAAGCTCTAAGGAGCAGGAAAAACCAGTTGTGTGTGAGGGATCCTAGTAATACCCTAATGGAGCTTCGGATCGGCGTAACTGTTAATCCGTGTGGACCCCTATAACAGCCCCTATAACAACCTCTGAGCCTGGCTCTGTGACAATGTCTTTTTGGATGAGGTTCCTTTGCACCTAATGAGAATAGCCATAAAATAATCACCTGTATCACTAATGGTATACTGGTTCCCTCAAGCAATATTCGAACGTCTTCCTTGTTGGTATGAATCCTGTCCAAATCTACATGAGGTGTTTCTTGGCTCTGTTCGTGGTCCATCGCTTCGGTCAAGGGAGTGGCTGATGTTTTGTTCTGGCCATTTTGACCTGGAGGTCTTGCGCCAAAAGTTTGCAGTATATCTAGTCTCTCAGTTGGTCTGTGTGATTGCAAAGAAGGATGGTCTAAGGAAATTAGTTTAAGTGCTTCCTCCTGAACCTCGTCTATAAAATCGTCACTGGGATGTCCCTCTGCATCTATCGGCAGTTGATCATCTTCTATTGTGACCTCGTCATCCGACAAATGTACCGACGGATTCTCAGGTACCTGGAAAATTGGTTTCATGTTCGCTTGGACCATCTTCTGCGGTATCCTTTTGGCCAGCTCATCATGCCTACCGTTTTGAAAATTTGATATTTTCGCGTACATGGGAGGTGGGTACGAGGTGGGACGGCAGGATGGAAGCCCTATCCTTTCCCGGTCCCCACGGGAAGTTGGTGTTGCACCGTTGGTGCAGAGTCGTAACCTACATTAGTGTAAAAAACAAACTGAGCACTGTACTAGCCATAGGTCGATACCAAATAAAATACCGAAGAAAGACCATGCTTTACTGGATAATTATACCATCCCATTCTCAGTTTCCCCAGGGAAAAGTATTTAACCTACATAGTAAAACAACGCAGTACTGCTAGGTACGCCAAAATCTAATACTATTAAGCGCTATGCTCGTACCATCAAGCCGCTCACGCAGGTCTGACGGGAATGCAAGACCTTCTCCTTCTTCTTCTCCTCCTCCTCCTCCACGTCGTCCGCCTCCGAGATTACGTCGTCATTCACTCAGTTACTGGGAAGAGCCAGGGCTAGGCGACAATCACAGCAGAGCAAAACAACGACAAAACCAGTTAGTTGTCAGGGATCGACGACGATACATTGAACGGGACCCTGAGTCTGAGCGAGAGCCAATACGGCGCAATGAACGGGAGTCGGATGAGATCCTCGAAAGACGGCAAAAAATCGATGAAACGATGGATTACCTTGAACGAGGGCTAACACACCCACACAAGTCAGCTAGGCAAAAGGTCAACGGAGTATGGGATCCATCCCAAACCACCGATATCACAGTCCATCTCAACATGCCTTTGCAGGAAGATCTCGATGATAACCTTGAACAATTCTGTCGCTTGCAAAGGTTTGGGGACTTCGCATCTGCTAAACGGTACTTTTCTGAAAATCTACAAGAACATATAGACAAGCCGTATGTTTTTGTACACTATGCAGAGATGTTGTTAGAACAAGGCGACTATAAGTCTCTGGTCGCGCTTAATGACGATATCATCTATAGCCTACAAGGCAATGTTCCAGATAGCGACGAAGAGCAACTGCTTAGGGAGTACTGGGGATTAATACGTCTTTTCGTCTACCAGCACAACCCTACATTACATCCGCCCTCACTTGACGATACACTAAACGCCATCCAAAATCTTCATATGATAATGTGTCGTGAAGGGAGGATTGTAGGATCTACGGAGGTTAGTGTACTGCTGGTTTCTTTTGACGTTGTGCGTTACTGAGTGATCAGATCAAAATGCTTGCCTTAGCGTATCGAATACGAAGCTTCTGGAGGCTTTCTGAACGGCTCCATAAGTTTTTCCCTTCCAGATTTCACAAGAAGTTGTATGCTAGCCTCTTGCAACAAGGGCGTATATGGGACTTTCGGGATATCATTGTGGCTAGGATGGAGGTTGAGGATGTATTTGACGTTTCTAAAGATCTGAGCAGTGCCGAAAGTCTCCGTAGCCGCCTGGGGATCGTGATTACAGATTGGTCGGGCGCAGTTGGGGGATACGATACGTCAACGACACTTGCACTACTCGATATACTCGTATGTCCCGTAATGGATCGTGGTTTATATTCTCTGGCGCCCGACTTACTCAGTCTATCTACACCGCTTGCCTCCTCCATCATAGCAAACGACCGTAAAAGTATTAAAAGCCGGTCTTTCACAAAATGGATGCTAACAAAAGCGGACTTTGCCGCTGAACAGGATGTGGGCCTCGGCGCGTCTCACAACCTAGAGAAAGCTGAATCATTTCCGGGAGTGCTGTCTCCCGGCATAGATTGCCAGAGGTTACATATATATGTCCCCGTGGAGACTGAAAACCCGGGCTGGGTGTGGCCTGGCGCAACCTCCAAGCTGAAGACCCCCATGGAAATGGGGTTCAAAACGTCAAGCATGCTTGACGACTACAGAACTGCAGCCATAGCCCTGCGACAACTCATATGGCGGTCCGCGGAACCAGCAAAGGAATTTGAAGAACTTGGCAATTTACAAAAAGTGACACAAGGAGATTGGCTTGGTTACGCAAATACTTTATCTTCGAAATACCTGATATAAAATACCGAAGATTCGAGGAGCAAGTTGAAAGTCGAGTTGAACGAATTATTTTCAGTTCTAGGGCCATGTGAAAGGCTTCACCAGGACACAATTTGGACCCTTAGCATGCTACAATACGCGCTGGAAGGAGAGGCACCAGCAACTGAGAGCGCTCTAGAAAGGGCCGACAAACATTATGAACTCCTTGACTTTGCGCTTAAAGCCGAAGTTGATAAGAAGTTACCTGGTGTAAAGCTTCGCGTCCGTCGAGTTGATCGGGAGCCACAACTGCGACATAGCACAGCTAATAGCCAGCGTGAAAAAGACCGGTCAGATGTGGAACAGAAGATCCTTGACGCAAAAAGACAATATTTGGAGGCTAGGCAAGATGACGCTTTCGAGGCTAGGCAAGATGACGTCCTCGAGGCTAGCAGCAAAGGCCCTGATGATTTCGAAATTACAGTGAAGCCACATATTATTGACGGCAAGAAGATAACCATCTTGTTTGAGGATGTTAAGAATCCAGCAGATAAACAGGTTATGAGTTATCAGCTTGATGATGACGAAAGCGCCCAAGTGGGAGGGCCCCACTCTACAGGCGAATATAAACTAGTGCCAACGGGGGATAGAAAAGGGATGAAGGCAACCAGAGTACATGAGGTGCCTCACCGAGATCCGGGTTCAAAAGATGCCAGGGACGACTTACACCCTGAACCAACGACAATGGACTCAAGTGCAGTACATCCACCCCGGTCACCTACTACAGAGCTTCCGCCACAGCGTCACGACAATTCTGCATCTCGACTCCCACATAAATCCACATCACAGGAGCTGGGGAGAGCGAGACAAATGCTCATCCTTCTGAAAGAAGCATATATGGAAGAGTCGGAGGAGAATTTGTCTGCAAATACGAAGGATATGAGCCGACGCCAATACCTAGACATTGCTATAGAGAGTCAGAGAAAAGCGATTGAGGATTTGGAAAAGCGAAATGGGAAAGAGATCAAAGATAAAGTCCAAGGTAATGCATATTTAGGATTCTTTCCGGGTACTTGAATGCTGCTGACTTCTGGAAAGACAAAGCAGAACAGTATACGCCCGTTGAGAACCATACTAAGAGGGGTAAGCAGCATGATAAAGGGAAGGAAGTGCACCAGTATGTGGAAGTTGAAGAGGTAGAGGAAAAGGACTCGGGAAATGGCGAGATAAAACCAACTTCTCGTAGTAAGCACCCAACCGATTTGTATGATATCTTCTAACTGAAATTGCTCTCTAGGACCAACAATGCCAACGGTGGAAAGTACTGAAGATACGGGAGAAAATAAGGAAGAGACTAAGTCGCCTATGGGTCAGAATACTTAGGCAAAGGGGCATCGAGACTACCACATTTAGGAGCGCTCCAAAGGCGGAGGTCCTCGGCTGAAGGTAAACAGGAGATGGAAAGGATGGCGGGGATGAAGCATGCGGTGCACAGTGTTTTAAATATTGCAACTCATGGGTATAGAAAGCCTTTTTATTAAAGTAGAATCAATTGAAATTTGAAAAGTGTCACCCTAAGTGGCTTACATCAGCTAATCATGGGTTCTTGAGTGATTTGAACGGTTATGAGGGAAGACCCAGCAGACGGCCCGGTCATAACTTATTAAAGTGGATGTTTCTGCGTTATCTAAGTTAGGTATGCCTGAATCAATCGTTAACGGCTAGCTTCTTTGTGTCTACGTTCTTAAGGTCCAGCAGCGAAACCTCAAATTAATTATATAAATAATTATTATTCGGGAGATAACAGCCCTGTGTATCATGGATCTCTAGCCCTAGAAATAAGAGTTCGAATCGGTGGCGTACGCGGAACTCTAAAATGCCAGTAGGGTCAAGTTTCTGCACGTGGGACAGCTTACGATAAGATGTTTGCTTCTGCAAGGGTACAGCTAGCATATAGTGTGACTCACCTAATCTCAATGGACTTACTTTATTTTGATTTTTATTATATCTCTTCATTATGCAATTTTCGAAAATGTTATCTTGCTGGAAAGCTCTATTACGCAAACGCTGGCAAGTCAGCTGTTTAACAGGGTTGAACTCATTCAAAATCGCAACCATGTCCACTGTCATTCATTTGCGTGCCGAGACTAAACCCTTAGAACGCCGGTCGCCTTGTGAGTCCCATTTAACATCAATATTGTAGTTATATGTTAGCTACAATATTCCCATATCCTGTTTAACATGAAAGCGACCATACAACTGACAGCTACAGTGTCACCTGACTCGGCCAAGACCCTTCTAGAGGCTGGCTATGCTGTCCACGTCGAGCGAAGCTTGGCACGAATCTACAAGGACAAGGAATTCGAGGCTGCAGGTGCAGAGATAGTGCCTGAGGGCTCTTGGGTCAATGCCGAAAAGGATCATATCATAACAGGCTTGAAGGAGCTTCCCGATGATAATAGTGAGTAGAGTTTTCATTAGTCATACTGTACTCGTTCTCCGAATCTCAGATTAACCGTTTTTCTTCGTCCACTAAGGTCCCTTGCCTCATACCTACATCCAGTTTGGCCATTGCTTCAAGAAGCAAGCAGGCTGGGCCGAATACCTCCAACGATTTGTCAATGGGGGAGGTAAGTTGTACGACATCGAATTCTTGACGGACGAAGACGGTCGTCGGGTGGCTGCCTTTGGCTACTGGGCTGGTTACGCCGGTGCTGCAATTGCCCTCATGGCCTGGTCTCACCAGCTCCGCCATCCGGGCACGCCTCAAGCCCCTCTCCCGTTGTATGAATCCGCAGAAGCCCTGGTTTCTGATGTCAAGTCCAGCCTATCTGGTGCTCTTGAGATCAACTCGCACCAGTCTCCCCAAATCATCGTGACTGGCGCCCTTGGCAGATGCGGTACTGGCGCTATTGACCTATGTCATGCAGTTGGTGTCTCATCCATCTTGCAGTGGGATGTGACCGAAACTGCTCCAGGTGGGCCGTTTCCCGAGATTTCTATCGCGGATATCTTTATCAACTGTGTCTACCTGGGGAAAAACTCCGTTC
This sequence comes from Whalleya microplaca, assembly GCA_022497155.1. Classification (NCBI taxonomy): domain Eukaryota; kingdom Fungi; phylum Ascomycota; class Sordariomycetes; order Xylariales; family Xylariaceae; genus Whalleya; species Whalleya microplaca. Next base: position 324,857 of record MU385747.1, on the reverse strand, counting down.
CGCCTTTTGTCACCTTCGAATCTCTCTCCAAGCCTGGGCGAAAACTGCGTGTCATCTGCGACGTTAGTCTCGACCCTAATAATCCGCATAACCCAGTTCCCGTTTATTCTAGCTATAGCTCCTTCCAGAGCCCGTCAATACCCGTTTCCATAGAAGACGATGGACCTGAGCTGAGAGTAATCAGCATTGATCATCTTCCGGGCTTGATTGCCCGTGAAGCTAGCAATGAATTTTCTTCCTTGCTTCTGCCAAGTCTGCTCACCCTAAGTCGTCGGGAGAGCGAGGCCGTCTGGATGCGTGCTGAGCAGGTCTTCAAGGATAAGGTCAAGGAGCTGCCGCCGAGGGTAGAGTAATGGATACTAGGGTTCTTAAGACCTGGCTTGTACACTATAACATTACTTTCTCGCAAGTCTCATCAACCCTATATTTCAACATGTTGTAAAGTCTAAGTCTAAGTGCGTCTCCAGCCCTTGTTGAATATTGCTATACAACAAGTGGGTCGCCCAACCTCCTATATTCTAACAGGTTACGGATGTACTCTGGAAGTGCATTATCACTAAGTTTCGCAGGTCACACTTAATAGGTAATTTACTATCATTTCACTAATCGAACTAAAAAGAACTTGGGTATTCATTCTCTTAATACACGAACTAATTCCATCGCCACCTCACTGATGGCGACCTATTTTCAACTATCTTAAGGGATAGGATTGTTCCAGCGGAGCTGCAATGATAGAATTAAAAGATAGTATTCTTATAGTTTATATCCGATAACGACTGGCGTCCTGTTCTGGTCGGCCGAGCTTAAACTCCAGTGGAGAACTCCATACAACGACCGTGTAAACAACTTTGATCCACAGTAAACCTATTAAGTTCGCTGTCGATTTACTTCATGATAATCAGAAAAAGCGTTGCTATTTATGTCGTAATATTACTTACTTGACAACACTTAAGCCACCATGTGAGTTATTCTGCCAGCAGTCACTGGGATCAATAGCATGATATAGACTTACATCAAACTGAAGTAACGGGTTTAGCATATCTCTATCTAGCCTCATGACAGGGAAGAACTTACAGTACAAGACTCTGCAGACGAGCAACCACATGTAGAGCAGTCCACTCGTGCTTCTAGGCCGGCATCTTTTGCTGGACTTGCCATGGCTAACCCAGCCAGTAGGGACAGAAATGTAATAGAGATCTTCATATTGGATCGACTGGTTGAGTTAGAACTGATAATGAATTGAAAGTAGAAGTGTGATGTGGTTTCTTTGATACAGTTCAGCTTGTATCTGTAAACGACTGGTCTTTTGTCTGCTTAAATATCCAGCTTCGATTGTTATTTACTGGGTATTGAGTTAATTAGATTATAGGAGCCGATGTTTCACACAGAAAGGATGGTAAGCATAGGGTAGTATATTACGCCAGCATAGTTTCTCGTTCAACTTGTACACACCATGCGCTTCCTGGTTTACAGTCAGCGCGGACAATTATATTCCCCAATAAGGTGCCCTATGACGGAAGACGTCTTACTTATTAGACTACAATGATGTTGTCATATCGCGCCTGAGTCTCAATTGGCCCGACGTTTGGAGGGTGTGACCCCATGGACTAAGCACTAACGTTGGGCATTACACATCTTTCACCAGACCAGCTTCCGACAAGTCTGACCAAATTGAGCTCCATATAACATTCAGCACTATGGACCTCATCAGCAAGTTATAATATACCTACTATATCAGGTCGACCCCTGACATCGAGTCTCATTCTTAGTTCTCAGGGTCAGCCTGAACATCCGTGAGTGAGCTTCCCTTCTAAATAGTGATGCTCGTGCATCTTAACTCCGTACTCCAAGTTGGAAGCTAATTTGTAAGTCGCTAGGGTTGTGCTACACGCTGCTACGAGTGCATATTTTGACTGTTCCTGCTTTCAAAATCCAAAAGCCGGAGGACCGCAGTCAACTGCCATACTAAGCGCCCCCAAATTCTGCCCTCGCTATACCCCTGGAATGCAAGCCCTGGCCCGTATGCCGTCCTGGTAAAACGTGAACAATCTCTCAAGTGATACTAGCACTAGGAAATATTTCATCATATGAAGCATTAAAGGAAGAAAATATTCAGTAGTCGAATTTGCATGATTGACTCATGAAGCTCAAGTAGTAACGTAATTGTCAAACGATTTCACCAGCCTAAGTACCTACAATGCACAGGGTTATTGTTGAAAAAGATGCAAGTCACGAGTTTCATAGTAGTTATGATTAGGGATGTTCATCACTAGAGTCCATGGGGGTGTAGCTCCGAGTATGTAGCCACAGATTGTGAGCAGGTTGTGAGGCGTATAATCAGCCACCTAAATTACCAGCCACCCTACGGATTATAGGGCGACAGTTACCCTCAAGAGCCACCAAAGAAGCTATTTTCATTATATCTTTATTAGATTACGTATATTTCTGAGATAAGGCTGGGCTGGCTTGATAATGTCGTCTATCACTAACGACTTAGCTCAATGTGTGGTCAAAAAAAGGAAATCCGAACAACCAATTTAAATTGAGTAGATTGTAATGAGACATACAGAAATCTGGCGGGAAGTCTAGATGCCGACGGAGAGCCCAGCTTCCGAATGTGAGCTAAGTAAATGTTTTAGGATGTTCTAGTGTGAATCCGGGGTTTGTGTGCTTGAAATTAGCGCCACGATACGTCATTCAAGCTTTTGTCCAATTTTGGTAGATTTATTTGAAAGGAGCATCATCTAATTGGACATTCTTCGTGTTCCTTGCAGTCAAGTAAGAGACATGGGTGCTTAGCTAGCACCTTTTGATCAATAGCTGTCAACCTTATTTCAAAACCATACCATGACAAGTTTTGTACCGTCATAGACTTCTTTGGAGCCAGGAGCTTCGTGTAGATGCTGGCAACCACCAACTCTAATCTGACCCTAAACAGTGCACTGACTCAAACCTCAAGAGGCAGAACTTTGGTTAAAAGTATACTAGGAAGTGAGAGTCGCAAGACAAGAGGCTAGAATTGGACAATGGTATTTTCACTATGGATATTCTACTTGAAACGTTTCTTGATTTGTTTTGCTTATATCCACTCCGCGGAATGATATAAGGCATCATAGTTTGGTAGGGTCACAATCCCCCTTTCTCGCCGAGTGAATTATCTCGAAGTAGGCCCAGTCTTGCTACCTTCTACATTCTCAACGGGATATCCTAGACCCAAAGGAGAGGGATGATTCCATACTAACGGCGCTGCAGACTCAACAAGCTAGACTGAAATGTATGATCACTATTCATGTAAGACAGGCGTCAATATACACTATAATTCATGCCAAAGCCTACCTAACCGATATTAGCCCGGAAAGTCATCAAGCTCCTCGTATACCGGGAAGATATTTAAATGTGATCCGAAAGCGGGAAGCCTTGTCCCGAGTGATTGGGATGGTCAGGTTGTAAAATGTGAACTTCACTCGGCGAATAAAGGCACATCTTTCAGTACTGCGGTAATTCCCCGCAGGTTCTTCTTTCTTACGCTTACGGATATTAGACAACAACGACTGTTTCACAAGTAGCTAGGTATTGGGAGCCTAATAAACACATGTAGCAACTTCTAGGACCTCTTTAAAGCCTTTGTCCTAGCTTAGTAGCATTTCTTCTGCTCTCTACATATACATCGTCCGTCTTTAGGATTTCTCTCTTTAGAATACCTCATCCATTTCCTACTACGGATACCAGTACATTGTTATATAATCGAATAATATCGATCATAATGCATTTCTCTCGTGCTGCTCTTTTGGCTGCTGCCACTGCCACCAACGCTCAGCGTCCAACAGATACCCCAATCTGCGACTACTACACGACAGCTTTATTGAAGAACAATACTGCTGACAATCAGGCTACACTTCTGACTCTCATAGTCAACACAGTTGTAATTGGAAATTGTAAGTCACTTGCGCAAAGATAAGTTGTTAGTGAAGCTATATTAATGGCTTTCATCTATAGACACGACGCCAAATGTCGGAGTTCAGGTGCCAGGAATCCTCGCCCCAGGTCAATACATGGGGGAGGACGTTAACCTGCTGCCATACTTCAACGGCGGGCTTGCATCGAGCAACCGGGGCGGCTCCTCTGGCGTTTCCGTCAATTTCCTCGACGACGGCGGCGCAGAACCCCTGATGAACAACAAGCCAGCCAATACCAACTCATCTAAGCAATAGTAAGCCTTTGAGCCCAATACTAAATCAAAGACAATAACTGACTGTCCGGCCTTTAGCTTTCTCCTCACCCACTTATACCAGTTCTTCGGTTCCTTGCTCGGCTGCTCCATGCAGGGCATGGCCGGCTTCGATGCTTATACCGGACATGCTTCCATGTACGATGTGCATAAGTTCATGGACCTGGACTCTGCCGAGGTCGGTTACTTTATCAACCAGGTTGCCCTCGCGGCTGCCTCCTTCGGCGTCGCCCAGGACGACATTTCCGCGGTCGGCACGGCGCTTACCTCGCTCTTCGATGTCCGCTGCGCACCACCCACGACCGCCATCATGGCTCAGGGCCCCCAGCTGCAGTCTATCTGCATCGCTGAGGACTGCCCCCTTGCCCCAAATTCGACCTGCAGTTCATACGAGCCCGCGGTAGAGCCTGTATCGGCTAGCTCTAGTATGTTAGCTACGGCCTCCAGCACGCCTAACCCCGAGGGGAACTCCACGACGGCAACCTCGTCGACGACCTCAGCATCGCCCATGTATCCGACCGTCTCAGGTACTACAACTGCCAATGCTACTAGCTCTATGACTAGCTCTTCACCTACTATGGTTGCTACCGCAGGTGCCGCCACCAATGGGCTTGGCATAGCTGCTGCCGCCGCTGGTCTTGCTGCTCTTCTATTATGATACAGGAATTAAACGGATGATGCAAATGAGTAAAGCAATATATCTTTATACCTATCGAGGATCGAGCACATGTAACATGTCGTAATTCAGATACCTTTTGTGTACTTATATTTTGGTTGAAATAATGTGAGTCGATGGCAATGTAAGATATGAACAGATATTTGTTGGCACACAACTTTTAAGCACATCTATATGTGGTTTGTTTGTGATGAAATAGACGCAGGATATAAAAAAGGCATGAGTTGTTGGTTACTATCTAATTCTAAAATTATAACTGCGCAACTGGGCTAAATGATGCGCCTGGTGCACAGACCATTCACTCCTAGTTGCGCCGCTTACCCAGTAAGCTAGCTGTAATGAGAGTCATAATATTTATTATCAGGGAAGTATCATCACTAGAGTCCTTGGGGGCGAGAAGCCAGCCACCCATCTTGATTAGCCAACCTTATTCTGGCAGTACGTGCGATATATCGGGTATAGGGGTGTTCCTCAGCTCACCCTACCACCGTCATTCTGCTCAGAATGTAATAACCTCATGTAAATAGACTCGAAATTTCCAGTCGTTATACTAGTTATTATTTTATATAAATCTTGGATAATTCAGCAGTCATGATGGATTTTAGTAAAAGTATACTCATAATTAGAGTGTCCTGACACACGAGAGATTAAGAACATCTAGCAAACATAGGGCAATGCTAGTAATATAAAATATAACCCAACATTTTTAGTTGTCACTTATAGGTAATGTATGCTCGTAACTGCATACCAAGGCATAGGAACATTTTTCTTAGGGTTGTAATGTATTCTACGGTATTCCACATGATAATCCACATGTGGGCGCCACTCCATTCCACTTTACGCCATCTACATACTAGGTAATCCTTGAGCTGAGTACTAGCGTTGGCTATTACGCCACGCCACGCCCAAAGGACGCAAGCGTTCACTTGAATCTCTCCGGAGTGAGTTGAATGCGGAGTAAAAGGTCTGCTGTTAGTAACTACTAGTAAATCTGGCGACCTTGCTAACAGGTGGCTACCTTACATATGTAGTATACCTGTGACTAATATCACATAATCTCCATCCATTTTGTAGATACTCTCTACATAGCCTCTTGGTGGTTCCATTCTATTTGACTTCATCGTGGAATAAGGTCCATCCACTCTATTTGAGACGTTGGTTTGGAGCGAGTGGAGTGGTTTACTACTCTGATTCTTTTTATTAGTGAAGAATCACTAGGCTCTGCAGAACGAATACGGTCCGAATACCCTGCATTATATAGCCACGTTATCAGCCATCTCTTACGTTTAACAACCTGTTAATTGTTTCTCAATGGCCCCCTTCAACTCATCAACACTTCCCACCAAGTCGAGGCCATGCCTCTGACATACTATCTGCACGTTTCCCCTCTTCCAATATCCTTTTGGACATACCACGATGGCGTTTCCAGCTCTTGCGCAAAGTCCTAGCTCTAACAAGCTGACAGGGGCTTGGGTTGCGGGATGGAAAAATACAACCACGGTGTCAGCTTTGTCCTGCATATCCAACTCCCACTATAATATCCGGCGTCAGTATATTCGTTTTCTAAATAGTTTAGCTTAAAAACTTAGTTCCTAAGTCCTGCTTCAAGAGTCCTCAAACTCCCCAATGCACCCCTATAGACAATTGGGACAACGAATGAAGCGGGGTTATGCGCACATTTACCTGCTCTCGATATGGTTCAAATGAAATATCCTCTCTCCAGCTTGAATCCCAATCCGCTCTGTACGGATTAATAATGGTGAGAGGCAGTTCGACAAGAGATTCAATCAGGATCTCGCGCCAGTCGCGATCATCTGTTTGCATAGTTGTGCCAGCAAGGAAGATAGACTTGACTCCCTTATGCTCCTCTCTTGACGGCGCATATATGACTTGATTGCGGGGGTGCTTTTGCGGCATTTTTGCTGGAGACGATTTGATGGTAGGAAAGGTTTATGAGGAAAATGGGAATGGTATGTGAGTGAGGCTTTGGATTGAGCTTACTTCGGATATAAATAAATACTAATAGCACTGAATCGAGCTAACTCGGTATATTCGCTCAGCCACAACTGATAGTGGTTACTACTTTAGGTTGTAGCAAGCTGGCAAGGCAGAATCCCAACTAAGCTCTACCTTGCCAGTAAACTGTACATATTATTACCAATATTTTACATACTAGGAGGACTAATCTCGTCTATTTAATCAAAATACGAACACCTAGAATAAAGTACCAATGTTACCGCGTAAGGTAGACCCAGATTGACTACATAGTAGCCCCTGACACAAATATCCTATATTCTGCAAAACTCATGGAAATAATGAATATAGCACAAAATTCTATCAGTAGCACAAATTATCGCATATTCAAAGACAAATATAGTGGTGATGGCCACGATGTCCTAACGTAGAAAATACCACCAAGCCATTAAAGCCATAATAGGCAAGTAAACACTTACACAGTGAGACTAAATACAATGTGCAAATTATTATATCCTAGACAGCCATTTTCTTTACTACCAGCCTTCGTAAACCTTCCGATGCCGAATCCTTGACTAACTTGAGGTTCAGCTATCTAGAGTGGCAGATGGCCTGTTATATATATACACAATGCTACTATTCGTGCTTTATACTGTACCAATCCTTGGCCCTCAAATCAACGCAACAATCAACGTCTATTTGTTCTATAACTTTAATATGTCAAGATTATTCGAGTTGAGGCGGGCAAGGCTTCTCAGAATTGGGAGAACTTGTAGAAATGCAAAAGGAAACTGACCCTATAACCCAATATGGGGAATCTAGATGATGTCGTTTCTGCATATAGTTGTCCAATCACCCCGAGGTGAGAGCCAGGCGGGCGCAGGCAGAGATTGATGAGGCAGGTTGTGAGCATGGGCGCGCGGTTGGGTTGACAGTACTCATCATGACCGTGCTACTACTCAACAGAGAAAATAGCAGGGCAAATCAATGGAAGACGCAGACGCACGTACTGCACGTCAATTAATTGATTTCGAAGGACTCTAATGTAGTACACTTCTCAAAGGATCTTATTTCAGGTCTAGTTAAGATAGAAGTAACTCTGAGAATCCCTGTGCCTGTTCTCCCATTGCAATAATCTTTTCAAAATCCATGTTACCATGGAACTGGTTGATTGCACATACTATAGAGAGATACTACTTATGTGCCAGCTTGAATGCTAACGTCGAAGTCCTCAGGGCTTTTCACTTAGTTATCGAGAACTTTCGACCTTCTTGATTAGGTCTTCTAGTTGCTCAGCTACAAAGGGGGGGGGGGGGTTGTCCTTTTGGACAAAGTGTCCGGACTTTGGTGCGATAAGTGGCCCCATTGCTCTGTCAGGGTCAGTGAGCCTACAGAGTCCATAGTTATACTTTTCCCACATACTATTACTTCTTAGCCAAATGCTTAATTGAGGAGCAAGCGTTCACTCACGGTTGAGTATACATCGCAGCCATGCCCAAAGTAACCTTCATCATCGCCCACTCTTCCTTTGAGAATTGTTCTAGCTCGTGGCCCACGACGGTTATCCAAGGGCCTTTAACCGATGTCTTCGACCCCTTAAGCTTTGGCTTTGATGGATCTGGCAGAATGTTCTTGATCTCCCGTCGGTCGAATCCCTCGTTATTCTTTGCACCCGATGCAAAGATCGTTGTCATCTTGGTGTAGGCGGCCTCGTACACATCTAGCGAGGTGCCGGGAGGAGTCATCTGCTCTAGATTAAAGGACGGATCCTTCGGATTCGGCCAGATACTCTCATAATCAGTGAGTCCAGAAAGAGGATTCCTTCGACAGTTGTGGGATATCTATCTCAGAACCAAACCGTTAGCCATATAAGTTGGCTCTAGAAAGAGATATAGGGTTGTCGTCTATTACCTGTCAGCGTATCTTCGCGCGACATGGGCGCCTATGCTATTGTTCACAAAGACAATGCGCGAGCAACGGTTAGGAGCTAGGGTTTGAATCAACTCGTGGAGATCGTCGGTTACGTCATCAAGCGTATGCGCGTAGCCAGGCTCCTTGTTCGGCCAGCTTTCGCGCGGGTCTCTTGGAGAAGCGCCCTGACCATAGCGGTCGTACGTAAGTATCCATGGCTTCGGAGAGAGACTCGACTGCCGAACGAGTTCAATAGTCGGTTTCCAAGCACCCTGTGCAAGTCCAAGGCCATTCAGGCAGACAACAAGAAGACTGCTTGCCGCATCTCCTTGGAAGAGCTCATACGCGACAGGGGCGTCTGGCTTGGAAGGGAGGGCCACGGTAGGCATGTTGAATCAGACTAATTTCTCCAACAGATCACAAATCGCGAAGGGCTGCTGTTATGATGGTGCATCCACTGATGGGTGAGTTGATGTGAATACTTGGGGAGTCGAATATTAGAGGAAAAGAGCCCGGTATGTCAGATCATGCTAGACAAAGGCCTCCACCAATACAGTATCCAGTAGTCCTATCAGAGGGTACTATAATAGATAGGTACAAACTACATAAACCAGGACTGCCAAAGGGTATTTTAACAGAAGAGTACTAAGGAAACGTGCCGAACCGATTTATTTGTGTGCGATGTAACAACTTTTAAGGCGGCGGTATTAAGTACGTTATCAAACCCCCTTGCGTCTCGCGGATTACACCTAATTCAGCTATCATATGCAAGGGCTTTCGGTTCTTTAGATATTCCGAAAGAAAGTCTCTCCTAACTACCTAAAGTGTTTGTCCTAGTATAAAAAGGGTTGGGGAGGCAAAGCTGCTTATTACCTAATCATTTGAGAAAACAATAAAGTTAAGGAGAAAAAGAATCTTTCCACACTAGGGCAAGTAACCAGGAGCTTTCGACCTCAGGTATGCAACCGCTAGAGTCTAACTATTCCCGCCTCCTGATGCTTACTTATTTTTCGCTATCTCTGCTTTTCTTTTCCATTTTGATCAACTTAGTTCTCCTCTATGGGATACCTAAATGTGGCAATAAAGCTTCCACAGCCTTCGTAGGTAGTGGCATTAAACAGCCTTGTTGATTAAATCGCTGACCGGAATATATACCTATACCTCCCTAATACTCCTTATGCTAATACTCCTCAATCTCGACACCGTCCTGCTAGAATATTCTCCGCATAAAAGAGTTGCAACTTGCATTCGTGAAATTCCCTGTGCTGTTTCTTTTGGGCGACTGAGCAGTCGCCGTAGACCATGTCATTTGTCTAAACAGTTTCTGTAAGCACGCAATAGCCTACAGACTAGTTCACATACCACCTCTGAGTCTTCTCTCCATACCACTTGGTATCACTTTCTCTTCATCCCCCTTACCCAGCTATACCAACTTCCCGGGCTCATCAAATGACCAGACGGTATTTTGAAGAACAGTCCTTCTTTCCTTATGCTGTACGACCGAGTGATAAAGGCGATACTATCTGATATCGTCTATCTACAATGTTGCAATTGCGGGGAATCAACCCAGCATGTGGTGATGGGGGTGGAGAACTGCGGGGAGAAGCTGGGGGGAAGCTGGGGATAACCTCAGACTAACCTTCCACCCCCTGTAAGACTATCGGCTCATAGGATCCGGCAACAGTCTCAAAGAGTGGTCTTCACCGCGCTTTGAACAGTATTCCACCCATGCCAATCCACTTCTTCGATATTTTCTACATATATGCCCCTTGAGGGGAAGTCGGGGTAATAAGTCGTCGCGAAGACTGGCGGCGGACTACTCACCGGAAAAGACATATACCATTACCTAGGAATCTAGATATAAAGGCATCACTTTTAGCTTAATGAGGATGAACGGTGTATAAGCGTGATACCCAGACTAAACCACCCAGTCTAACCTCCCTCCCAACATGCACCGCCTCAGAAGCAGCTATCCAACCATCCTCCTCCTCAGCCTAGCCCTCACCCCCTCCCCAACATCAACCTCCCCAACCGCATGCGCAGCCTTCGCCTCGCACCTCTCGATCCCCAACACCACCGTCCTCAGCTCCTCGCACCTCCTTAACCGCACCTCCCTCCCGCTCCCCTCCACCCCGGCTTCCTGCGGCGGTCCCACTTCCACCGCCAACATCACAACGGACCTCTGCCGCCTAGTCCTCCAGGTGTCCACCAGCGACGCAAGCGTTGTGCGCCTCGAGGCCTGGCTGCCGGATCCGGAGGCTTGGAACGCGCGCCTCTTGGCCACCGGGAACGGCGGCATCGGCGGCTGCGTCGACTACGCCACGATGCAGAACGCCGCGGGGCTGGGGTTCGCGGCGCTGGGGACGAACGCCGGACACGACGGCGCCAGCGGGTACGAGTTCTTCCTCGGAAAGCCGGAGGTGCTTAATGACTTCGGGTGGCGCGGATTGCACGTCGAGGCGGAGGTAGGAAAGGATGTCGTGCGGCGGTACTACGGGATTTCTGGGACTGAGTCTGAGGCTGAGGGAAAGGGGGAAGTAAAGATGAAGAGCTACTACGCAGGCTGCAGCACCGGCGGTCGCCAAGGCTTTCAGAACGCGGCGCTGTACCCCTCGGACTTCGACGGCTTCCTCCTCGGCAGTCCCGGTATCGACTGGCTGCGCGTCGTAGCCTCGAAGGGGATCCTCGCGCGGCGGGCGGGGTGGCCCGATCTCGATTCGCCCGCATACGTGCGGCCGGAGCAATGGCCCGCGATCGCGGACGCGCAGATCCGAGCGCTGGATGCCCTGGACGGCGTGCGCGACGGCGTGATCGACGAGCCGACGGCGCACCGCTTCGATCCGGCGACGCTGGCGTGCGGCGCGGGGGTCCTCAACGCGAGCGTGTGCTTGAGTCCGCAGCAAGTTGGGACTGTGCGTGGGGTGTACGAGCCGATTGCGGGTGCGTCGGGGGAGGTGGTGTATCCGGCTTTTGAACTCGGGTCGGATACGAGTGTGTTCTCGGATAACCAGGTGAACGGGACCGCGGAGCTGAGTTACACCATTTTGCAGGACTTCTGGCGGGGTGCGGTGTACAACGACAGCACTTGGACGCCCAATAATTTCAGTGAGGAAGATATGGACTTTGCCTTGGAGGTTAATCCGGGATTGGTGAATGCTGGTGAGACAGACCTTTCGGCGTTCCATGCGAGGGGCGGACGCATAATCTCGTATCATGGGCGGAATGATGAAGTGAGGCTCCCCTAATCCTAGGACTGTTTCGCATTTTGCTAATGGGCATTAGACAGTGACTTCTGCGCTCTCCGAAAGGTACTTCACCGGCGTACAGAGCACTCTCAACCTAACCATAGAAGAGACACAGGAGTTCTACCGTCTCTTCTTTCTCCCGGGTATGCACCATTGCTCCGGGGGCCTGGGTCCTTGGAGCATTGGCAATGCACAGAAGTATCCTTACGACCCTGCCCTGCTTGACCCAGAACACAATGCCCTGCTTGCGTTGGTGAGGTGGGTTGAAAATGGTAACGCACCAGAGGTATTGGTCGGAACCAAGTATGAAGATGATGTAATAGGAGGCCAGATTACTGCGCAGAGAAGTAAGTGTATCATACCCGAGCCTGTTTCGACATTGACAATACGTGTACTGATGACAATTAGCCTACTGCCCCTATCCTAAGATTAGTAAATGGGATGGCACCAATGACACGAGTTTGGCAAGTAGCTGGAAGTGTATTTGATTGGAGAATGCGACGTTAGAAATGAATTGCCGGTCGTGAACACTTTAAATCGGAGACAGGATCACATATGGCGGCTAACACGGCGCGGAGATGATCACAGCAGCGTTCCTCAAGCGGCTAATGATACCCTGGAGTCGAGACTTGAGATCTGAACATCTGAGTAGATACAACAGACAATCACCACAGTCCAAACGAGGCCTGCAAATTATCGGATAGAAATATGTCCTGCAAATCTAAATTGCCCATTCTCTATCTACTTAAGTATCCAGATATGTTGCTATCTATCTAGGAAGCAACGCTAGCTACCATCTCAATTCCATCTCAAATCCAGCTATGCAGCTAATAAAATCGCTTATCCAACAAATGAAATCTCCCTCTCCTATATACAAAACCCCAACGCACTCCACCCAACTACACCACTATCCCCGCACCATCCGCCCCAGCCTTAGTAGACCTCAAGCACATACCGCCCATCCTCCTTGAGACGATCAATCTCCTTCTTAGCATCGACCTTACGCCCAGCGCCCCTGGCCTCAGTAGCGATGGCCTCCATAAGGACATCCGTGACGTCGGGGACGGGCCACGTGGGGCCGCACAGGTAGAAGGAGCCCTCGTCGCGGATGTAGGCCTGGACGACGTCGGCCATGGTCTGGCGCATGCGGTCCTGGATGTAGATCTTGCTGGGCTGGTCGCGCGAGAAGGCGGCGCCGAGCAGGGTGATGACGCCCGCGTCCAGGTACGCCTCCCACTCCTCGCCATACAGGTACTCCTCGCGCTGGTGGCGCGAGCCGAGGTACAACAGGATTGCGCCGATCTGCTTGCCCTGCGCTTTCTGCATCGCGCGGTATTGCACAAAGGCGCGGAAGGGCGCCAGACCCGTGCCAAGACCCGCCATGATCAGGGGCGCGTCGTCGCGGGTGGGCAGTTTCATGACGGAGGGCTTGACGGACGCGGTGACGGCGGCGCCGACTGGGAGGCCGCTGAGGTAGCGAGTGGCTTGACCGTAGCGAGTCCGTCCCTTGGTATCAACCCAATCCACCACCACGATCATGAGAGCCACGGCATTTGGTGTCACTGCTTGGGCAGAGGCGATCGAGTACTCACGACGCTTCAGAGGTCCGACAAGGCGGACGAGGTCAGGGAAGTTAGGGTGGGCAGACTTGAATTCCTCCAGTACATCTGCGAAAGTAAGCGTGTCCTCTTCCGTACGGCGCTTGAACTCTTCGGCTCCCTCTTGTGTACCGAGACGAGCCAACTGCTTCTTCTCAAGCTCATCAGTGGCAAACTCAGCCAACCCCTCGTAGAACCGCTTGGGGGGTTTGCCAAAGATATCGATGTTCTGCACCAAGGATTGATAGACTGTTCGTGTCTCAAAGATAGCCGCATTATCCCTGGATGGCACCTGTACGAGATCGTCCGCATTCAATGCGTAGGACTCGATAAACTCTCGGACCAGCTCGGGATCATTTTCGGCGTGGATTCCGAGTGCCTCCCCAATCTTGTAGGTGAGCCCCGAGTTACCTAAATCGAATTCAATATGGAAAATATTTCGGTCATAGGTCGTTGGTGTGAGTCTACGGTTCTCCTTGACGTGTATTGTGAACGTCCTAGCTGTCTGGTCAGGACGCAGGGCACGCTCAGTAGCATAGGCTTCCTTGAAGACGAGGCCCTTGGCAGCAGATACCCAGTTGCTAAGTTGCACATCCTGTTCCGTCTCGTTCTTATCAAATGACGCGAAGCTGTTTGTGTTAAGCGTTTGGGGTAAGCTCTGAGGAGCATCATCAACAGTCTCAGCCCAGGATTCCGGTACCTCGAACTGCTTGAGGCATTTGCCCAGAGCGTCAATGCATTCCTCTAGCGTTGAGGGATTTGCCTCCAAAGTGGCCAGCCTCTCCAGAACGTCATGCTTCATATCAGGCTGCGCAACCTTGAGGAAAGCAAGTTCAAGGAGCAGTCTGGCAGCGTTGGCGTCACTCTCATAGGCTGGAGACGAAGCCGTGTCCAGGATGTAAAGCGCAATATTTCTCGCCTGGATGTCTTTGCGGATCGTGGTGGATATCCGCTTCTCAACTTCTTCGTCCTTGAAGTTCGGTAGTCTCAGCACCAGCGTGCCACCGTTCTTCACACTCTTCGATGCAGCCACCTCTTTCAAGAGCTTTTCCTCGGCAACCAAAATTGCGTCAGCTTGTTCCACTGGATACGGAGCATCAATGGTCTTCTTGGACGTTCTCAAATCGGTTCGGACAACACCACCCTGGACAAGGTTGTCGTGAGACTCGTTTAAATAAACATTGTTGATCGAGTCCCGTGACAGGAGACTACCCACGACGGTTGGAGCAAAGAGAGCGACCGAATCATCGGTATCCCAGAAGATATACTGCTGCGCCGTCTCCAACTGTGGAAGTTGAACAATAGGCTCCACTGATGTTTTGCTCACGGACTGGGAGATAGCTGTCGTAAAGCTTGACGGGGTGAACACCTGAGAAGCCGGATACTTGACATCGGTAACTAAAGGGGTTGAGGCCCACTTAGTCGAGAAAGAGACGGCGGCCAAAACGTCCGTATACAGTACGGACTGAACCGACGCATCGGCTACTGCGATCTCGTTCGCCACTTGTCCAAGAACATCCACCTTTTGAACCGAGATAGGCAAGGCCTTGATGAAAGCTTCCTCGACAAATGGTCTGTACACTCGTACGGTTACGGCTCCAATTTTTACGCCGTCAGCAGCAAGCTTGGACACCACTTGCTTCGCCAGCTGAACCTCTATACTACCAAAAATGACAACGACGGTCTCGGCGGCATCGTGACCAACGTACTCGAAAGGTTCGTAGTCGGTACCAAGTTCTTCATTGAACGCCTGGAGTAGCTCAACGACTTTGCCAGCACTGTCGAGACGCTTGTTCAGGGTTTCTGCCGTCTTGGATACTTTGTTGAAGACCTCGGCAATGCCAACTTCGCTTAGGACATCGATGACACGTAGAGTCTCGCGGGAAGTACGAACGCCATCGTACAGATGAATCGTAGGCAAGACCTTAGCCATCAGAGTCGCGAAGAGAGACATATGTTGGGCCTCATAAGCCGAACCGCTCGAGACGAGTCCCAAGCCCAGCTCCTCGGACAGTTGAAGAGCAGTGCCGTACTCGGCAACGAGGCCCGCATCGGCAACGTAATCGGCAGCGGCTACGTGGGCGACGAAAGGGCTGGCCACTCCGTAGAGCAGAGCGAGCTGGTCCAACGCGGAGCGCAGGTGGCGCAAGCTGAGCGACGGGGCCAACAGACTCTGGGGGATGTGCCGCTTATTCAGATCGAAGTCCTTGGAGAAAATATAACCGAGCGCGAATGCACCGGCTCCAGAGCGGGTCTGGAGGGGCAATACTTTGGTAGGATACCCATGAATGTTCTTCTCTTGGGTCGCGGCCCAGTCCTTCACAGCCACATCGAGGTCGAAGGTCTCAGGCGAGTAGGAGAATATCTTGTCGGACAGAGCGTAGGCGATCTGTTGGACGAGCAATTGACCGGTGACATAGGTAGGGCCTGATATCGATTTGAAGGGTACGGACTGGCCGAATGGCAGATTCGAGGACTGCTTGGTGAACTCGGCGCGAGTCGTCTTGGCCTCGGGCATGGTGATCTGATCCGCGAGAGCAGCACCGCCACTGCTTTCAGCTTGTTGCAATCGCATCTTGGGCGCGTGTCTTGGAGATCGTGGGACACGCAATGTGGAAGAATCCGGGAACTCCTGGAGTCGCAAAAATAGCAGATTAGATTGGGCGATTTCTTCTGCCTTGATTCAAGAGGACCGAACGAACGCGATATCCTTCTGTCCAAGTAAGAAGCAAGGAAAGGATATCTTCTTTGTGTGATTAAAAAAAAAGCGGCAGTAGATAAATCTAGTCAATACCAGCGCCTTGCTGTCTCTCTGGGGTGGAGAAGCAGGGACACCAAACACGACGATATATACCAGGTCACTCGCGACGAAGCCAGAAGACAAGAAGAGTAAGTAGAGTATATTTTGTTACTACACACACACACGTCCACAAGAATTAAAAGAAAAGAGAAAAAAACTCTAAAATAATAAGAAGATCGCTAACCTACCTCCACGCCAAAAACGCTCCATACTTTCGTTGAGCTCATTGTGTCGAGCCGGTAACGGTTGTCGGTGGTCGAACCACGCGGCGAGCGAGCGGATGTCGAAGCAGAAATAGTCAATGAGAATGCGCAGGAGAAGTGAATTCGCATTCAAGCAATGCGATCACGCAATCGTACGCTAGCCACATACGGCCTTAGCGTGAGATCCGGCCACATCGCGCCACCGGGAAGCGGCAGCTAGCCATTTCTATCCTTTTGCCTGAATCGTGAGTGGTCAGCGGCGGCAAGCATGTAATCGGTTTGAGAAATTGGGAAATGCCTTACATAATAGATACTGCCATATGTCACCGCCTGTTGAAATGAGCAGTCACATGCGCAGCGCCTTCTACACCCCGCGAGACCAATCAGAGTCAATGCTACCAACCTAGAGTCGACTTACAGCGCTCTCTATGTGCACTGTGATAGCCAGCTTACATCTAAAACTCGAATTTACACGTTAATTATTCCTCCTTGTGATATATGCGTTGCTTCCTACCAAAGCAGGCACGGACCAGCCAGCCTTCAGTTCAGGCTAGAGGCTTCACTGCGTTGGAAGCCCCTGAGCCCATTCGCTACCAAATGATTTCGGATCACTGGATCAAGCGTTTCTTTGTATCACGATGTTTATGAGACTTGATCGACTTAATTAAGCTTCAGCTATTCTAAAGGCGGATGGCCCGTTACACATTATAGCTACCCCATGCTTACGAGATGCCTTGAAATGTACCATTCCTTGACCCTCAAATGAGCAGCACTACTCGATGTTTGACAGTATATCTTACGCTTAAAAGGATCTAGCATCAGACCTCACATACCACAGGAAGCGTCTGGAGTCCTGAAAATGACGACGGCTACAATGAGTCAGTGGGTAGCATAGAATCAGTCTCATAGTCTGGTCTAACGGTCTCGCCCGCGAAGTGAGTATGGCATGACGGATTCGCACCTCAGAGGTCCCAATATTAGGCTATATAACTTCATTGCAAGGAAATCTAGTAATGGTTGCGGCAGAAGAGTTGTATCTTTAGGGCCCGTGAGTGCCGTAGGCAATGAGAATACAGAGCTCGTCAATGGTGTCTAAAATACTAGCGTTTTCGTCAACTCAAGTCCAGTAAATCTAGGTGAGTTGTGGTTTAGCTAAGTTCGCAGCTTGACTTGATGATTTAGATACATAGGAACATAGTATGAAGGATGCGCGCAAATCGATTGTAATTATGCCTTAGAAGGGGGTTATGTAGTGGCATGAAGCTGACAGCTACACACCGACATGTACGAACTCAAAGCAGGTGATCTAACTTCAAAATCCTCAATGGTGGTCGGATTGCTTTTTTCAGGACCACGGCGATTTGAAAAAAAGAAAAAGAAAAAAAAATCATACCAAATCATATTTAATTTGACCGAGAGAAATTGACAAAAAAGCTCGATACTGGATGTCAAGCGCCCGCAGCGGTGGTGAGTCAGAACTGCACCGTGACTTGAACCCAGGTCTCTACGAAAAACCCCATTGGGGATTTTATCTGGCCGACAAACCTACCCATTGACCAATGCTGCTTTTTTGGTTGAGGCAGGCGGCTCGGTTAGGAATGCACGGTGTTACTATGGTATATAAGCCTTCTCACGCCAGCTTCACCAAAGCAACTATGCAATCGGTGGCGAGATTTTCTTTTCTCTTTAGCGAATGATGCGATGAGCTAGCCTTCAAAAGGCAACTCATCAATTGATGGGCACGATCTGGGATCATCTCGCTGAGATTGCAATAAAGTGAGTATGCATCTGGCTTCCCGGGCGGCGTTCTTGCTGGAATATGCTGTAGTTCTTCCGACTCTCCAAACGGTGGCATGCTTCATAGGCTCGACCACCTATCATGAAGCTATTTTATTACCCTAAGCGGCTTGAACGAGTAGCTTCTATGGCTTTTCCCCATTCCTAATCTGCGTATACGCATAATGCCACCCTTCTCTCTTCATGTCTTCTCGTACCTTGTAGTTCCCTTCCGCAAGCTTCACTACACCCATATCCAAGTCCACGAACGATATCCCTTCAGCCCGCCCCAATCTCCCCAGAGCTCCAACATGGGGGACCCCAACTTGGCTCAATCCCGCGAAATTGGTCTCCTCCCCTTCCTCCGCCGGACCCCCTGCATTGACATACACGACCGCGCAGGTGTTCTCAAATGCGCGGCTGACTATGGCGCTGTTCAAGAACAGGCCTTCGCCCTCGGGGTTGAGAGCATAAGCCGGGTCTGACACGTCCTTCAAAGTCCAGAACGACGGAATGCAGATAATCTCGGCGCCGTCTGTGATGAGCTCCCTGAACGCCTCTGGGAAAGCGAGGTCCCAGCACACCAGCAATCCCACCCGTCCTAGCGGCGTATCGAAAGCCACATGTGGTTGATGAGCTGACGACACTAGGTGTGGGCGTTCCGGGTGCCAGAGATTCTTCTTCTGGTAGCTTCCCGCGATCTCGCCATTCGAAGAGATGAAGTACGCGATGTTGTGCAGGGAGTCACCTTTGGTCTCGATGATCGTGCCGGGGACGATGCAGATGCTAAGTTCCCGGGCGAGATCCTGATACCTCTTGAGGTAAACTTCGGATTCCGCACATGATGCCTTGAATCCCGGCTCGTCTGGCACCCAAGACGTGAGATGATATTCAGGCAAGACAGCTAAGTGAGATCCTTTGCTAGCAGCGCCCTTGATGAAAGACGAGGCCTTTTCGAAGTTCTCGGCGGGTGCAAGGGGCTGTATAGAAGTAAGCAACCAGAGCTTAATTTAATCTGCTTCTTGAGTGAACGAAGTTCAATACAAATAAGGTTCGCCTCTTTTACAGAACACCACAAATATGCTCTCATGTGAATTCACAATAAAGGCTAAGAATGAGTCTTACGAAAGCAGTGAAGTGTGGTAGACAGACCTTAGGATGAAGTTGGACTAGGGCAACCTTATAGACTGGCGCCATTTTGAGAGACTGTATATAGGTATTATATCTGACCCTCTGGTCAATATGAGATTCCCACCCGCTGAAGTTAATTGGTGCACGAAGACAAGATGGAGAGCCAAGATGGGGAGCGGAGAGTTGGGGAGATTTCTCATAACGATAACCCCGCATCAGGTACGTACGTATGCCCGAAACCCAGGTTATTAGTGTGTTCTCTTCACCCCACATCGCAACATGATGTCTCAGGCCAGCTGACAGGCTAAAACTCTTTCAATAACAACATCATCACCATTGCGAAAACGAAGACGGCTTTTCCTGAAGTGCAAGATACAATCGAGCGCAAGGAGTGGTATGCTTGAATCATTTGGTTACCCAGATTCGAATACTTTCATTCGGTAACATCCAATGAGAACACACCAAGTACTACCTTACGTCGATCATTCTTGAGGTATCTCGATGTTTCATGCGCGTTGAATGCATTACCCCAAAGAGCACCCAATGGAGCCCCGGCCCCAAGACAGGGAATACAAGGTGAGAAGTGATGAATGTTAATGGACTCAAGTTGTTCCGTTTCTACATGTACTATGTATTGTTCCATCTCAGGTTCATAACCCTTACCTTATTAGTTCAAACTGTCGAGGGTTTGAACTTACCTGCGACACGAAGGAGCTCAGGTACAGCTATTAATAGGATTTGCCGGAGATAATTGCACGTGTACGGTAGGTAATCAGCCATGGCGTCATAGTGGTGTGGCTGGACTTATGGTTCGACCAGCGAACTCTACGGTGTCCAGACATCCAAAATGGCTGCCCAATTCCGAACCTACAAGATGCATGGATATCAAAGCAGCCAATTGGCATTTTATAATTACACTATACACTACAGAAAATTTTTCGATTTCACAGAGACTTGGAATATACTTTCGAATGAGTCGACGCGTCGCGCTATACAGTTCAGTTTGTGGCGCATTATCGTCGCGCCTCTAAGATTCAAACATATAAGCACGCCTGAACAGACACCATGTTTTAAGCGCCACCCATCCTCCTTATGATTCCATACTCGAACTTCTGATTATCCCCCGCAGGTTCCGCCGCAGGTTCCGCCTCAACATGTCGCCCAACTCTGGTCGACACGATGCGCAATGCGCGCAGCAATGCGTTTCCCAAAGCGATTCCCAAAGCGACCGACTTGCATCTTTACCAGACGAGGTGCTGTTACAGATATTAAAGGCAGTAGGGATAACCTCCAAGCGCGACTTATGCACCGTGTCCCGTCTGAATAAACGGTATCATGTACTCGCCGATTCAATCCTGTATAAGACGATCCATTTTGATACGCCAGAGCATCATCTCACATTCAGCCAATCGCTCAGTCGCCGGCCCCGCCGCGGATCCTTGATTGTAGACATGAAACTGGAGTATCCCGGCTCCGAACTGTCGCAACTGAGTCTAGATGGACCGGTCCACGGCTCTCACTACCGGCCGGAGCGCTTCGACGGATTATCGCGCACGCTATCGACTATGTCCAATTTGGAGACCCTGGACATAGCTGTACCCGATTCGCTTCTGCACGGCATCGGCACCCTGTTCAACGGGCCGTTCGACCTGGCCTGTTTAAAGTCGTGTACTCTGTTTTACCAGCTCCCGGATGACCAGTACTGGGATCTGCAGGAAAACATCCACATCTTCGCTCACCCAACCCTTGAGTCGCTCACCATCACGAGGGCAAAGCTGGACCATCGCGGCTTCGACTTTATCGAGCGGCCACACCAGACGGCCTTGAAGAAGCTACATCTTATCGAATGCGACATGGACGAGGATGCGCTGGCGGACATCCTGGAGTTTCCCGAGGCGCTGAAGGAATTCGTCATGACGCAGACCCCGGAGCCGACCCCCGAGCTGGAAGAGAGCTCCGATAACATCGGGGACTACATCGTAGCCCTGAAGTCCGCGTGCCACTCACTGGAGACCATCACCATCGACGTGCCCACGCTGACGGGCTTCAAGGCGCTGCGCATGAGAGAGTTCACGGCGCTCAAGAGCCTGCGCATAAACTGGGACTACCAGCTCTTCGGGAAGTCGTCCAAGAAGCCGCGCCTGCACTCCGTCGGCCTGCCGCCCGAGCTGGAGGTCCTGGAGTTCTTCAACAGGCTCGGCACGGACGAGGAGGTCACTGACCTCCTGCTGTACACGATCGAGAATAAGCCGATCACGGCGCGGAACCTGAAGACGATGATCGTGGGCAAGCATGAGGCCGGCGAGGTTCCGGAGGAGATCGTCGAGGCTTGCAGGGCGCAGGGTTTACACCTTGATGTGCATTCAGGATAGAGGTTTTCCCGGGCTTTTGCTTATACATACACACATACAGGCTATACATACAGGAGACTATACATAGAACGTCTAGAAGCGCCTAGAAGATAGTTATACAAAATAACTTTATCATACAAATGGATTTCCATTGGATGGGTATATTCTGGTGGGCGCAACGGGTTGAATAGCGGGTGGGGAGGGACTACTGCAGTTACACCTGGGAGTATGGCATGGCATGTTCTCACCAACTTGTTCGTATCCGCGTATCGGTGCTTATTTCGTCTGTTTGCTGTTTTTTCCGGTATAGATTCCACGAGTCAATTGGTTGTGAAAGTTGGCAGGACTCGTCTCAACTTGTGCCGGTATGCAGTAGGACGAGACTTCGGAGATTTTTGCAGGACCTTTTCCAAGACCCCGAGGTCATGTTTGTCTCTCTCGACATCAATACACCAGATGAAAAACATGCGCTTGGAAACAAAACAATTGGGGCTCAACGCTTTCCATACATGTACTCATTCTTGTGATATCGTCATAGTTAGAGGAGCTATAACTATACATCTTACAATCTGGCATGTGATTGAC
Organism: Whalleya microplaca; assembly: GCA_022497155.1. Taxonomy (NCBI): domain Eukaryota; kingdom Fungi; phylum Ascomycota; class Sordariomycetes; order Xylariales; family Xylariaceae; genus Whalleya; species Whalleya microplaca. Next base: position 302,379 of record MU385747.1, on the reverse strand, counting down.
TTATATTCTATTTCTGGCAGCAGAATATCTAGGTAGGCTTGCATGCATTTTAACCTTAGTACTCTACCTAGGAACTACGAAGCTATGTGTTGAATGTGACACGGTCATTCTTAGTCTTGTGCATAAGGACTCGCCGAAGAAATATGTTACTTCCGATGCAGAAAATAGAGTGAGGCAGTGTCTGTGTGATGGAACATCATATGGGGTACCTAAAGCTATGGGCCATTATTGTCGTTATCGACAACATACGGAGTCTTCCATCTCATAGCTTTGACTGCCAATGACTGAAAACATCTATGCAAATTCCAAGCCCCAATCTCTTCCCCATACTTATTGCAAACGCTTCTTCATCGGTCCCATGTGAACCCAACAGAAGAATTGGAATAAGATTAGGTAGGCCGCAGGCAGGTACGTAAGGAAACGCATGCGCACATATGGGAAGGAGCACCGCGTCCGAATAAGGACCGTCCCAGCAGTGCCACAAAAGGAAGTCACACGGCAACTGCCATACAGAAATATAAATTTTTTTTTCCTCGACTCTCAACTCACCTGCCTACCTTACCTACTTACTTACCTAGGTGGTCCACCAGGCTTGGTACATAAACAAACAACCCAGGTTGACGTCGCCGCCATGCAAGCCCTCACCACCATCTTCAGCCCGCCGGCCTGGTGCGCGAACAGATACGCGGTGTTCATCGACACCCGAACGTCTGAGAGCAGCACCATAACTCCAAGCAGCGGCTGGGTCGACCCGTCCTTTACACAATGCGTGCCGACGCAGTATGCAACCCAGTACCCCACCTTCAGCCCGGGCGTGTGTCCGGAGCACATGAGTCTCGCGACCTCGACCGCTAAAGTGCACCATGGAAGAACTGTTTGGACGGGAGGATGTTGTCAGAGGTCAGCTACCTATTCTCGGTGAACTTACTTATTCCCCTTGCACTCGTAGCTAACGACCATTAATAATGCAGCGGCTTCTCAACCATGGAGATTGAGCCCCGATATCTGTGCACCTCGACCCTAACGGCGCCCATGGCCTTCCTGCTGGACCCGAACATCTCCACGACCGACATCTACACGACGCTCTCGAGCAGCGGTCTGTGGATCGAGCACGACCAATTGACCGTGCAGTGGGAGGAGACGGACTTGGAGATCCTGCCGCGCGAGATCGCCACGCACTACGCTTCGATCATGGGCGTCGCGTACCCGTCGCCGGCGGAGACCGCTACCGTTACATCCACGAGTTCTACGAGCGTGGGTGATGCGGGAACGCCTAGCACGGCTGTACCACCCTCGGCTACGCCTGCGGCTTCGACTGTAATCACACCTAGCGCCACGGGTACTACGACGTCGGTGCTTTCTGGTGACACCCCATCGTCGACACTGTCATCGTCGGTACCGTCGTTGTCGATACCGTCATCGTGGACATCTTCATCGTTGACGCCATCGCCCACATCTTCAAGTGCTGGGGAGAGACTTCATTACACCATCAAGGCATCAGTTGTTGCATGCATCGCGTTTCTTTCCCTAATCGTCTAGAGTGAGGATCAGGGTGCAGTGGACTTGCTAACGCAAATTGAGTACGATTCCGAGATTCACGATAATGAGGAGCTTTCGCGAGGGCATCTACGATGACTGAGATTGTTAGGGAGGAATACAGATTGATAATGGAATCATAAAAAAAAGCCGGCGTGATTAGAGAAAACTAGGTGTTGCTTGCCTTCATAATGAAAATCATAAAGATGAATGACCATCACATTATTGCCCCTGTTGTCTGTCACATAATAATAAGAAATATCCACTCGTGCAGTGTGTTTATTGATGGTTGGTATGCTGATGCTGTTAGGCGAACATTTCCCCGGACTGTCAGACTGTGCTGTGTATCTTGGCAGTTCCAGGTACCCCGCAGAGAACCATCTCCGCCATTCGATATGCGGGGTGAACTGATCAGCGCTGCCTGCCAGCCCTGCCTAGGTTAGGCTTAGTCGATTAGGGCGTAACTGCTAGTGCTACTAGACTAGGCACACTAGCAGACTACACAGTAGGTAACAGTAGTCGTTGCGGTGACCTGCAGTCTGATAGACTTATACATACTCTGTTCAACAACCCGAGCAAAAGTGACAATAATAGTCAACCATTTACGGATATAGTCTTGTTAATGAGTAGTGTACAACTCAACCTCTACCAAGGAGCAGCTTACACACACTCAACTCCCCTCACTTTTAAGCTTCGATATTCTCCGCATTCCCCAAGTTCTGTCGTCATTGGCGTCGTCCACGTTGCCCCTGTGGCTTCCTCAACCCTGTTTACTTGCAGTAGTACCCGAATGTTAACGGCAGCAGTGCCTGCTTTTGCCGGATGCTACTTCCCTTACAAATGGTAACCAATGATTGTGACTGCACGACCCCTCACCAGTAATAAGAAGCAGCTGTTTAAAATGAATGTTTCTTCCTTATTCGGCTCGCTCCCGTGGGTTGATCATCCACTACCCTTTGTAGCCCCTCCTACACTTACACTGTCGGATGTATACACCATGATCTTGTCAACGATATACGTTGTGACTGGCTTGGCCGTTTTTGGCAATGGTGTTGGCAGTGTTGCTCAGGTCATTACGGATGATACAACGTTCTACGGCCAGTCACCGCCAGTCTATCCATCGCGTTAGTGAAGAATTCCAATAAGTTGTTGTATCTCGGGACAGGTATTGACATAACTGTAGCAAATGGGACGGGCCTTGGTGACTGGGCTGATCCTTATACGAGGGCAAAAGCACTTGTATCCCAAATGACTCTGGAAGAAAAGGCGAGATCCCTTCTACGGTTCGAGGAACTAATATGACTAATGCTTTGGAATATAGGTTAACCTCACAGGAGGCATTACAGCAGACAGTTCTTGCTCTGGTATAATTCCAGCCATTGGGAGACTGAACTTCACCGGACTTTGTCTCAGTGATGCCGGCAACGGTGTGAGGACTACGGACTTCGCGAGTAGTTGGGCTTCGGGAATCTCAGTCGGGGCAAGGTGAGATCTAACATATCTCATTCTAAGAAGGGACTGACTGATCTTCTTCCTAGTTGGAATAGCGAACTCGCTTATAAGAGAGCCGTTGGCATGGCTGGCGAGTTCCGAACGAAGGGAGTCCACATTGCCCTAGGGCCCGTAGTCGGGCCTTTGGGTCGCATCGCGTCCAGCGGAAGGAATTGGGAAGGTATGAGATAAAACAGACATAAATCACACGTTCTAATATATATACACAACAGGGTTCTCAAACGACCCCTATCTATGTGGCGTTCTGGCAGCCGATACTGTTAAAGGTATGCAGTCAGTTGGAGTCACCACGAGCACCAAGGTAACATTAGCACACTTTCGTGGTACCTGCAGTCATCTTATTATTCTATTAGCACTTTATCGCCAATGAACAAGAGACGAACCGAAACCCCGAGGACAACGTTACCGCTGTGTCATCTAACATTGACGACAAAACCATCCATGAGCTCTATCTTTGGTATGTGGTCGCCGGGCACATTTGAGAAACAGTCCGCTCATATAATCAACAGGCCATTCCAAGATGCAGTGAAAGCTGGCACCGGAAATATCATGTGCTCTTACAACAGAGTCAACAACAGCTATGGGTGTGCCAACAGCAAAACTCAAAATGGCCTTCTGAAAACGGAACTTGGCTTTCAAGTAAGTTATACTCGCCAATTGAATAATCTTGGACTAACTCTTTAGGGTTTCATTGTCTCTGATTGGGGCGCTCAACACGCAGGTGTTGCATCCGCCTTGGCCGGTCTGGATATGGTTATGCCCTACGCAACCCCTTATTGGGGTAGCAATCTAACTCAAGCCGTGAACAATGAGTCTGTTCCAGAGTCGAGAGTTGATGATATGGCTATCAGGTATGTTTAGATTACTTGTGTATCTTCAATATCTAATGAGTAGTAGAATTGTTGCCACATGGTACAAGATGGGCCAAGATCAAGGGTTCCCCCGTATTGGTCAGGGGATGCCAGGCGAACTTGAAGCTCCCCACCCGACAGTTATCGCAACATCTGCAAGCAACAAGCAAATATTATTGCAGGGAGCCATTGAGAGCCACGTTCTACTGAAAAACACCAACGATGCATTGCCTCTCAAATCTCCAAAGCTTATTTCTTTGTTCGGATACTCTGCGAAATCTTTTGACAGCTACACGCCTGGATCAGGTGGCTGGAACGGGGGAGCAGAGTCGCTGGCGCCCTCCGACTTGATTCCACATGGCGATTACTCGATTCCTGCTCAGATTGCTGTAAACGGCACGCTGATCAGCGGCGGCGGATCAGGGGCAAACCAGCCAGCATACGTCAGTTCTCCCGCTCAAGCATTAGGCGAACGTGCATACGAAGATAGCACCCATTTGTGGTGGGATTTCCACAGCGGAAATCCAAAGGTGGATCAGTCTTCCGACGCCTGTATCGTGGTCGGAAACGCCTTCGCGACAGAAGGTTATGATCGCCTTGGGCTCCACGATGACTATACGGATGCTCTGATCACCAACGTGGCATCCCAATGTAACAATACCATTGTGGTTTTCCACAACGCAGGGGTGCGACTAGTCGACCAATTCATTGATCACCCCAACGTGACAGCTCTCATCTTTGCGCATCTGCCTGGACAAGACTCCGGCCGAGCCTTGACATCGATCTTATATGGTGAAGTTAGTCCATCAGGCAAGCTACCATACTCTATACCACGTAACGAGTCGGACTTTGGTCCACTCCAGAATGCCACCCTCCCTGATGGTATATATGAGTTATTCCCCCAGTCCGACTTTAGCGAGGGTGTGTACATCGACTACCGAGCTTTCGACGCAAAGAACATAACTCCCCGCTACGAATTCGGGTTCGGGCTGAGCTACACCAGCTTCAACTACTCTGGCCTACAAGTCTCCTTGATCGCAGGCGCCGACACATCTTCGTATCCCTCCAAGCCCATCATCGAGGGCGGGCACGAAGACCTGTGGGACATCATCGCCAACGCCTCCGCGACAGTGACGAACACCGGCCTGAAGTCCGGCGCCGAGGTCGCGCAGCTCTACGTCGGCATCCCCAACGGGCCCGTCAAGCAGCTGCGGGGATTCTCGAAACTGGTCTTCGAGCCCAAGCAGTCGGCGCTGTTCGAGTTCGGGCTCACGCGTCGGGATCTGAGCACCTGGGACGTGGTCGCTCAGAACTGGCTGTTGCAGAGGGGCGAGTATAAGATCTATGTTGGGTCGAGTAGTCGGAAGTTGCCCCTGGTTGGGACGTTGACGATCTGAGGCTATGTAGCTTGAAGACTAGGGTTGTTCTCCCGGATCGGGATGAGATGGAAAAGTAAATGTTGTATTTAAGTACTATATTTATTCAAAATCAGTTGTTCATCTATGTCCAATAGATCTAGATTCCGTTCTAATGAACATCCTGATGAATATAAAGTTCCCTAACCCGTGCCAGAAAATACTACTTCATCCTTTATCAACTCTTCTTGGTAACCTGCTACAGTGGAAAGCAGCGGTGTAGGAATCACAAATATAAATTGCTGTAGCTGCATTATTCTTCACCTACTTCGCACTCGCATGTAACCCAGGCCCGCACCGGCAATTCGTATAGTACTTACTAGATACACTGGCTCGTTGGACTATTCTCGGCACTGCCATAACTTTCAACACACGGGCAACTACATATGAATAGGGGAACATGACTTATGGGCATGAGAAAGCAATTATCATGCGTCACGAAGAGAAACAGCCAGTGGTCACGATGCGCACGGCGTACGCCTCATTGCACTAGCGTGGGGATGTAGCATTCTCAGCTACACGACTCTCAATTATACCGTCCATCAGCGGTCCTATCAGTTCAAATGGAAAATTCAATTGATTTAATTCAATTATAACTATATATAGAATTGATGCCTTTCGATTTATTTTAATATTATTTTCTCTTACATAAGAGCCGCCTATTGTGACAATTACCTGTTGTTGTTTTTCTTTATTATCAGCCACCTTATGCCCCCGTGCTATTACCCTTGTTGAGAGCTGACTACTATTACGTCCGTAAGCCTTACTAGCGTTAGCTATTACGCCTTATCACGCCCACAGGGCGTTGCGCTTTCATTAGGAAAAGTCCCTAGTAATTGAGAAAATTGTTAACATATGCCCTATAGGGCTGAGTGGTGGTACGGGCCTACGTATGGCCGATACGCCTATACATGTATATATATCAGGTGGCTCCGCCACCTTCCTATAGCTTCACCTTGCACTAATCAAGTCACTGTACTCCTCATTACTTTGTCCCATATTGACAAAAATAACTAGGGGTTTCAAGCTACTTAGACTTTGGTGTAAATCACACGTGAATAGAGGTAGCTCACATATTATAAATAATCCCAGTATCGCAATAATCTAGTATTCACTTATTACAATAAGTGAAGCTTTAAATAGAGGTGCCTTGTGTAATTATAAGCGAGTTAGTGGATAAAGACTACTATATTTATAGCAGTGTTAGTAGGTATAGTCGCCCATACAGTTATCGATCGACATTTTGCCCTGTGGGCGTGATGAGGCGCAATAGCCAACGCTAGTACTTAACAGTTTTGATATTTCAGGAGGTTTAGGGGGGATGGGGGTACTTTAGAGGTAATTTCAGGGGTAATTCAAGGGATAACTAATCAGTTCAATTCGAAGATATCATCATTTCAATCAATATTTAGCTCTGAATTGAATTGAATTGGTGGGACCGCTGCCATCCATCACCCGAACACCACACGCTCGAAACCCAAGCCCCCGACCCCTCATAAACACTCAGTCCACTCCTAGCGGTCCCCCTCGTTATAGTAGCATAATAAACATGCGGATGAGCCAATATCCCGCAGCCACCGGTGCCGGGACAGTAATACGACTGACAACATGGCTCCCCGGCGCCGGCGCATTGCCCTCAGGCCAGTAGGCCGCGGCATCACCATGCACGGTCTGCACGGCCGCGACCTTCGTATCATCGCCGACGGTATCGACCTTCTCTAGCACCACCCGGTCCGCCTCGTGGTTGGTCTCGGCGTCGGCGTGCGCGGTGCTGTGCGGGACGCCGAAGCCCCACTGCATCATGTCGACGCCGTCGTGGGATGCGACGCCCGCGCCGAGGCAAAGCACCGAGTGCGTCTTCGCGCCGGTGCTGTCGGGCAGGTCCGCTTCGAGTGTGTACCCGTCCGTTAGGACCACGTTGTCGGCGCCCGCACTGAAGCCTGTCCCGCCCCACGACAGCGCGCCGTTGGCGTTGCCGAGGACCGTGTCCAGGTCCAGCGTCCCCGTTACCGTCTGCCCGGAGGGCAGGGTCACCGTCGAGGTCAGCAGGTGGCCCTCCGTGAGGGTCCCGGGTATCTTGTAGTTGTCGAAGTCGATGTTGTCCATTTTGAGAAAGATGGGGTCGAAGGCAAATGAGAGAGATGCGAATTGTCTCGTGTAGGTAGATGAATGTTGTTATGGGATGCTGGCGTCTGTTTCCTGACTCGACATGTCGCTATTTATAATCCTACGAGCCTGGGCGGTTCACTCGCCTCCGAGTGCCGTTGAAGTTCGCGACATAATCGCCCCGTGCTGTGGTCTCGACTTGCCACGTCTCCTCATGTCTGTAGCCACGTCCGCCGGTGGCGGCGATATCGTGCCATTGAGTCGTATCGTACGTGTAAAAGGTCATTGTGTGGCGGGCTGATCGATACACTAGTCGGCGGTTTTCGCGTGAATGCGTATCGGCCATGTCTTATACCTTCATTGGCGTGATCTAGAACAGAAATGAGACTGAAGCCGGCGAGACCGGTCATCAGCGACGGCTTGACTCCAACATGTATGTCTCAAACACCGTCCCGTCTAGACCTAGAGACCATGTTCCCAGTTTGAAGGATGCATTGCATTGATCACCGCCTCCCGAGAACTTCAGCAACCAATTCTCCCAGCAGCCGAAGTATTGGACGGGAACATGGCCACTCTATCAAGTGGGATAGTTAGTCAGTGGGATACACTGGTTATTCCTGCCCCCGGGGACCATAAAGCTACCATCATATTTGCTCACGGATTAGGGGAAAATGGCTCTACCTGGTGCGCCCCAAGACATCCCGCCTGCTTATTAATGTTTTCTAATACCATCGCTCGAAGGAAGCCTATCGCCAACTTGTTTCATATCGACGGTCGCTTCCACGACGTAAAGGTTGTTCTTCCAACTGCAGCCCCAAGAAATGTTACATTGGTATGACTCCAGGCCAACCCAACTTGACGGACCGGGCCTGATAACGCTCATAGTGGAATAAAGACGGAAAGATATTGAACGCTTGGTACGATATAGTAAGTCCACCCGTGGATCAATTCAAACCACAGCAGTAATACCAATACCAGTACTTAGCCGAGTTGGAACGATATCACCGCCAAGAACAATGACGAACCCGGGATGGAAGAAGCTAGAAACTTCTTCTCAATACTAATAGACCAAGAAATTGCTAACGGAATTCCAGCATCGAACATTTTTCTTGGTATGTATAGTCAGTTCTACAGTGCACCCTAGACATCGATGCATGTCTAATACCATATATCAAAGGGGGTTTCTCACAAGGGGGATGCATTGCACTCTTCGCGGGGATCACAGGATGCCATTCGCTAGGTGGCGTCTTTGCGTTGTCTGCTTATCTTCCTATGATTGAGAGGGTCAAAGAAATAACGTTAGAGAGAGTGGATGGCAACACTTCACGGAGCGTGCCTTTCTTCCTTGCCAATGGCAACGGTGATCCTCAAGTCAAGTGGAACTGGGGTCTTCGAACTTATGAAGCGATGAAGCAGATGGGTCTCAAGGTGGAGTTTAGAACATATCGGTACGTAATCAATAGCAATGGCGAAGATTTTGATAAACACAAAGTAGTACTGACCTAGTCTATAGGGGTTTATTCCACTTTCTTTGCGCTCGTGAGTTTGATGATTTGAAAGATTGGATAAGTGACATGAGAAGATGTGTAAACCATGAAACACGAGGTGTCATAGTCGAAACTGGTGGAGACAAGAGTATATCTAGCATGCCATCAAATATCTTAGCAACCTGAATATATAGAACCACAAGCCCTAGGGGTTGGAATTTTTCGAGACTAGGAATGGGGTAGCCATCTTGTTCTGCCTATCTGCTCGGTTATATATGAGATTTATCTACCCGCCCAAGACTTGATACTAAGACATATATTCAATATCGCACATACTATTCCCTGTCAGCAGACTTCTCAGAGAGTGTGCGGTCTGGGACACCCAATTGTGGTTGATTATGATGTTAAGCAGGAGCATTGATTAAGGAGGCTTATGCTGCTTACTTGAGCCCCTTAGGGTTGAATAGGTATGGTAACCGATTAAGACCCAATTTATGTTATATTCCATGGATATAATAGTTTGAGCCTAATATCTAGAGCCATCTAACCAGCTTGAATGTAATCTCTCTTCTACCTATTGTTCGTTACGGTCCTGTCTCATGTCATATCCTATATCTCATTGCACATCTCATCGCATATCTCATTACATAACTTTCTTCACTTCTCAAGGCTCAACTCAAGGAGCCTCAACACTCACTCCGACACATCGTCCAAGACCTAACTAGTTCCACCATCCACTTCTTAGCTGCTATATTGAGTAATAATCTTGTCGGCAGCCATCTCGGCAATGCCATAGACCGCGGTCTGGATATGACCGGAAATGAGCACCGGGATTATACTAGCATCCACAACGCGCAAGTGCGAGGTGCCATACACCTTGAGATCCGAATCCACGACCCCGCCATCAGCTTGAGGTAGCATAGCGCACGTACCAGTAGGATGGTAGATTGTCAGCGTCGTGTTAAGAACGTAGTCTCGCCATTGCTCATCGGTAGTCACGGCGTCGAACCCTGGTTCGTATTCTGAAGTTAATGCTGAAGCAAGCGGCTCGCTGGTTGCGATTCTCCGGCACAGCTTGATTGCCTGGACAGCTGCCTGCAAATCGTAATCGTTCGATAGATAGTTGGGATCGATGGCTAGTTTTCCGCTATCAGCATCAGACGTAATGTGAACACTTCCACGGCTAAGTGGGTGTTGAACAACCGATATTAGGGAGAAAGTGTTGATGCCGTATTGGGAAGATCCGGCGGCCGGATAACCCTTTACACCTGTGTATCCATCGGAGAAGATGACCTCGACTTGAGGCACTTCAGAGGATGACATAAACGAAAGCTTCTTCTTTTCGACAACAGAGTCGGAGCCGGCCACCGCCTCCTGCGCAAGTGCAGCCAAGGTTGTCGCTGAATCGTTGCCTACTGCTTGGTCCCAATTCAGAAAGGTGTACCCTGAGCCAGTGTAATCATATAAAGACACTTCTCCAGAATTCCACTTGGCGAGTTCATCGGCAGCCCGGGATGCATCGTACTTGAGGACGTCAAATGAGGTGTAATTGTCTTTCAGAATGTAGGAGCTTTGAATCCTTATATGGTCTTGGAGGTTCTCCCCAACACCAGGAAGGTCTACTACTTTCTTCACCCCAGCTGTAGAAAGGATATCTGAAGATCCAATGCCGGAGAGCTCGAGGAGGGCTGGGCTCTGAAATGAACCAGCAGAGATGATGACCTCCTTGCTGGCTTGGATAGTCAGTCCACTCTCGAGAGTGACACCAGTAGCAACTTTGTTGTTGTCAAGGTTAATCTTTGCAACCTTAGTCTCCAAGAGCAGCTCCAAATTACTGCCAGCAATGGGTATATATGCATTCGGGGGGTAAGATCGGTTGTAGTGAGTAGGATCGACATTACTGGGCTGGTACATAACGCCCAGCGGTTGGCCTCCTAGCGATCCCAAGTTATGGTCAACACCCGTTAAAGCCTTCACTGTCGGTATCCAGAATGCCTGATGCTCTGGAATGATGCGATTAATAACTGTCTTTATTGGTCCAGATTCGCCTACGCCTACACTACCGGTATTAATACCAGTAAAGTTCTCGGCCTTCATCATTGCGGTAAGCATATTATCCCAATTCCAACCGGCATTTCCGAGACTTTCCCAGGAGTCATATTCCGCAGCAGACGCCCTGTCCCATGTCACTTTAGCACCTGGAGTCAGCGTTTTCTCATTCTAGGTAGTTTAGCGTATTACTACGAGTTTTGAGCCCTCATTCACGGCCCTTTTGACTCCTGAATACGCCCAAATAGGGGCTTATTGCTCTTCACATAGGGCACAAGTGATAATAAATGGCTCTGGGTGCTAGGCACTTACTAAAGTTCAGGGCAGAGCTGCCACCGAGGACCTTGCCACGATTAGCGCTGAAGACACGTTCCGCGACATGCTGCTGAGGAACTGTGGTAAAATTCCAGTCATATTTCGTTCCAAGAGCTGTTCCCTTAAGCCCAGGGATGTTGATCTTAGGTTCAGCTAGGGCAGCAGGTCCAGCTTCAATCAGCAAGACAGTAGAAGCAGGCAGACCTAAGCTGAGTCGCGCAGCTAGGGCTGTCCCTGCCGTACCACCTCCCACGATTATCTAGAGCAGTTCAAGTTAGATTCGAGTCAAACCACGTTACATAGGATAGACAAAGGACCGTGCTCACGAAGTCGTAGGCATCGCTTCGAGTCGCACCATGGCTATTCGCGGGAATTGGCGCAGTTGACCCGGGAGCGGCCAATGCGCCTAGAAGTAAAGAAAATAGTGCAGTAGCCAACATCCTCGGCAGTTGGGGTAAATTTTAATGCTTTATATTAATCGTCGCTTGTCTTGCGCACGGTCTCAGTCCCTACGAATATTCAGGTCGTGCTTCGTATGCCCTTGTCGAAGCTGGAAAATCATCATGTAGAGAAAATTTCCCATCATCCTGGACACAGATGATCAGACCTGTGGTATCAGTACTAACTGGGGTGTATATCATATCTTGAATTAGCTGACTAGTTAGGCACAGGGCTGTAATCGATTCAACAGGGGCCAGGGTCTCGCATTGAATTAAAGACAGGGTTGGCACGTAGCACCTATGTACAGCAGTAGTTATGGCCAGTACGTACATGTATGTATGTACGGCACTCAATGTGGTTTTTGTTAAAGAGAGACTCTGGTAGAATTGATTGGATTTTTATAATAACCCTAATTAGGAAGTGCTGTCTAGACTGCTAAAGGTGTTGAACGTTCAGGAGGGTAAGTATCTAGAAAGGCAGGTAGTCTATAACAGAAGCAGACCTGTTATTACAGTGATACTTGCTACATGTGGATAACCGGGATGTCCTAGAGATCTGACGATGGACGAACAACTGATTCATCACCATCTCTCTAGAAAGGTTCCAATCGATTGGGAGTCCCATTTTTAGTATGGCTGCAATACCTACTATATTTTGACTTCCTTCTGTGCAATCATGGTCATATTCCCATCTCTACTGGAATAAAAATACAAACATTGATGGGTTACATACACGGTATCTACATTGTAGTAGTAAGGCAGAAGGTCTTTCAGAAACAGCCAGCCATAATCGGGATTAGTTAACTAATAAAGCTAGATCAATAGGGAATGTTATTTAGGCTGCAAGGATGCAGATGTGAACTAGTGCATAGAATTCATAACTTTTCTCATCTCCACTCGCGCGTATTAATCATCTATTGGTATCACCGCGACTCGCGACCTTAAGGCCGCAACAAAATACTAAAAAAGGAACTGGTGTCACCAGGTAACTATCTACGTCGCCAGTCGACCACTAACGTTCGTCACCAACTTACCATAGGCACCGAACGAAAGTCTTGAATTAATCAGTAAATAATAATAAGCAAGGGCCTTCTTTGATCTTTTTCTAAATAAAAATCTTGTGGGTACTACGTACCCGTAGCCAAGTCTAATAAATGATCACGATTGCGAAATCAAGATGTGGGCAGTTTATCGTGCATAGCCTCCAGAGTCCTACAGAGCTAATCTGGTGCACGACCATCACCTTATTCGGGGAGAAGCCGGAGACACGGTAATGGTATCGAATATGGGTTGAAGTCCCTAGCGGACTAGACTTATTAGTATATAGTGTCAAAGCGAATGAACAGATCCCTGCTACAATACCAGGCTAAGGTGCTCTAAAAGCCTCAGATACCAGATGGACAGTCTTGCATGGATGTAGCTAACATCGAAATAGTTTAGAGGTATGGATAATGTTTGCGACATTCTAGCTATTTCTCGGGGTACAATGTATGTAGAGTCAAGCTAGGAGATTGTGCAATACGCATGTATTAATAAGCCTATATAGCTGTTTGGGTGCCCCTGGTTACGGTAAGAGTAGGTAGAGAGACATTGAGGACGCCAGAACTATGTTGCTACAATGTCGGAGCGCAAACTCGTTGTATAATCATCGCATCTATCAATTCCTAGCAATATCTAGTATTTGCTTTCTAGTCAACCTAAGGACTGGACTCCAATTTCTTAACGACGCTGGAATAAAAACGGGAAGATTTCATGGTCCAGGTTAAATTATCAGAATGCATTCTACTCTACTGTCATGTTGTACCTCCAGGAACATCTAGTTCAAACCCGGGACCAGAACCAATATTGGATCGAGAGAATGGCACCGGTCGCGGTTACCAATCAACTTCCTTCGGACGAGAACATAGGCACAACGTTAATAGCCGTTACAGGAGTCCTTACCGCTTTAACGTTGCTTACAACATCCTGTCGCGTCTGGGTCCGTTACCAGAAGAGAATACTAGGATGGGATGACTACACGATAATCGCGGTTACCTTACTAGCAACGGTACGTATGGCGATCCAAGCCGCACAAGTTGACCTCTTCGGGAATGGACGACACAGGTGGTTTCTCACAGAAGACCAATATATGAACAACAACATGCTAGGATGGTATGCGCAAATCCTCCTATTTGCGACAGTGTGTCTGCTGAAGATCTCCATATGTCTGTTGATGCTGCGCATCAAGAATGATGGGGCTGTCAGAATACTGATGTACATAGTCATGGGCGGCATGATTATTTCGAGCTTGGGCTGTATCATTGTATTACTTGCCGAGTGCCATCCTATTGAAGCATATTGGAAAGGTAACGGCACGTGCTGGGATACACGTGTGCGCATATATGTTATCTATTTCACGATCTGTGAGTTAATACGTTCGAGCTCCAACGTGTAGTATACCAAACTGATAGGATAGCAGCATTCTCGCTGTTAACAGACGCTATCTGTTCAATGCTCCCCATGGTCATAATCTGGAAGGTCCAAATACGCCTATTGAGAAAAGTTTCGCTTTGTTGCCTCATGGGTTTAGGCCTCATGTTTGTCTCCCCATACTGAAATCTACAAATCTTTGCAGTAATATACTAACGCAAGCCAAACAGAGCCACAGGGTTTGGAATAGTCCGAGCGGCTTCGCTAAGGATCCAATCCGATGATCTTAGCTGGCACTACTGCATCACTGCCATCTGGTCAAACTTGGAACTGCTCCTCGGCATCCTCGGTGCCAACCTTGCTGTATCTCGATCGATTTACGTATACTTCCGTTGGGGTAAAGATAACTTGGGGTCATCAACGGGGCATTCTGGCTTAGGGTATAGGGCATCGCGGTCTGGATACATCAACCAATCAAGCCAGCGAAGGGAGGACCTTTTCCCTAGTACAGCGAAATCTAAAATCATTTCTACTAATCGACGGCGACCCTCCTTGACACAGAGCGAGGATAGCGATATACCTCTGGAACCTGGGGTTATACATAGACGAATGGACTATTCAATTACGGAGGAGCATAACCATGGAGACATGCATAGCGGAAAGGATTCTCAAGGCACTTTATAATGAAAAAGTACTGAATTATGTTTCAAAATAGAGTAAATTCCACAAGCTACTTGGTAGCCTTCGCGTGTGGCCTTGTTAGGTGTGAACGCACGTAGGCTAACTCTGACCAAGCTCCTGATGTTGTAATAGACGCAGGTTATGAGTGTCATAGTAGCTACTAGTAGGGAAATACCATCACTCGAGTCCTTAGGGGCAGAGCCCTACTATGTTCAGCCACAGGATATGGGGCGTATACCAGCCACCTAGATTACGACATTCAGAATCGCTGCCTACCTGTTCGTGGATCGGACTAATTGCGGCCGAACAGCTCGCCGTCCTCTATAAGACAGAAAAATGTTGTTTAAACCCAGTCCTGGAAGGATACTATCCTGCCACACCTACTTGTTATTATTCAGGCCATAGAATCCATGTGCGAAAACATCTATATGCACTTGAACGTGAGCTTCTATTTTGAAGCTAGAAGACAAAACTGTATTAGAAATAATTTGGCACATTGTTCTGCACTGCACATGCATCCGATTGAAAGCGCACGATTCGAACATTTCAATAAAGCTTTGGAAGAAACAAAGGAACTAGTTCGCAAGCAACCGGATAATAGTTTTCTACAAAGATAGTTTGTTATATGTGAAAAGTTTCTTTGTTCCCTATTGTCCACTTCTCTTTAATAGAAGACGTAGTTCGTCAATATAGCTATTAACTTTCTTATGGCCTTACCACACGATAATAGCAATCCCTATGAGATCAATTGATTAATACAGACAGCACAAACGCATGGCCTCTCAGATCTTACAACTCAAGCATCAATGGGATGTGAGAAACTATTTTAGTTCTCGGCCCCATTTCAAATATGTCACTTCAGTGGGCCTAGACAATCACGGCGGAGCCCTGCTCTTCAAGGAGTTAATGAATGATGGGAGCTTTAGACGAAACTTTATTGTCAAATTTTCGCTTGGAACGGACGACTCAGATGATCAACTAAGAAATGAGGCCGGCTGGCTGAGAAGGCTCAGAGGTTGCGAGCACATCGTGCGTTTGTTTGACATGGAAGAAGCTTCGTTGCTATTACCGAGCGATCCGCGGTTGTCGAGGAGTGAGCGGGTAAGAGAACGACTTGATATGAGGAGGATATTTAGGCCGAGGCCGAGAGAGCGTAGACCGACGCGACCAACTATCGCGATGGAGTATGTACCGAGCGGGACGGTAGGTCAGTGGCGATTTAGAATGTCCAGAGCTAAGCGGAGATTTCCTAACCGGGTTTTGTGGAATATTTTTCTATGCTGTGAGTACCCAACACCAGTGTTCTACGACAAGGAGCATCCTTTGCCAAAGGATTCTCTATAAATGATCCGGTCTTACTATTAGTAGTGATCCGCCAGTGTGTGGCAATGGCTTATCCCCCAGATGGCCGTATTCTCCGACTAGAGGACGATAAGGAGGATACCCTAATAGACGAGAATACGCCGGCATGGCGAGAGAGAATCCTAGCAGGTGTAAAACCTTTCACCCTCATACAAGGTTCACCACACCTAGCCAACGTCTTGATTGACAACATAACTTCAGAAGATGAGCATAGGCTTGTACCCATGATAAAGGTTTGTCATAAAATCAATAGACCACCAAGGAGACATAGGGATTCCATACGATAAGAGTCTATCAATACTAATCAATATGGCATAGCTAATCGACTTTGGTCGCGGTCAAGAACAGGGGACTTCTGAGCTGTAAGTCTACATGTATATTCTGACAGATTTGAATTGAGAAATATTTCACCGGCGGCTAACGTACCTGGTTATGGTCTAGCGGATATCCAGATGGGATGAGCATGTTTGGTGATGAGAACGGAATTAGAAGGAACATCTGGGGAGTTGGTAGAGTAAGTAGACATGGTTACATTATAATAATCTTACTAACAGGCCAAAGATTATGCAGCAACTCGCCTGCACTGCTACGATCCCCCAGGAGAACAGCTCGACATATGACGGTTCGAGACAAGTGGTAACATTCACGTCTCCGGTGACTGGGATTGATGAAGACATCTATACAGAGGCAGTACCCGCACTTATAAGCAATATTTTCCTGGAGCCTAGGCTCCGCGAGATGATAATAAGGTGCTTGGCTTGGAGCTATATACAACAACCTCTACTACACGATATCTTAGAAACATGCGAAAATATGGTGCGGACTAGGACTGCGCAACACTACGATATCTTACCAGATGAAGATGCTGTTGCCGAAACTGACGAAGGTATAAAGAAGCTTGTTCAGGAAATGGTTCTTGACTCAGATGTAATGGATTTTAACGTTCGTGCTCGATAACACAGTCATTAGGGGCACCATACCTTGGCTAGTTATAAATACAAATATTACACAACCTTATTTCTTATAATATATCACGATATGGGTAATACGTAACTGCCACACTTGAGATTGTTCTATATAAAGACATATTGTCTCCCATTAGAATTGGGAGGCCAGCAAGCACCTCAGAGGCCCGAGAGAATTATTAGTTGAAAGTGATATATTCCAAACCCTATCTAAGTGGCAACGAGGCCTTAGATAGGGCTAGGAATAGACCAACACGCATGCTTCAGTTTGACCAAGTGTATAATAACGTTCCGACAAGGTTCCGTTCAGATATGCCCTATAGAGCTGAAGGATGTGGCCACTCCCTATATTTGTATATATCAGAGGGCTTCACCCCTATCTATAGCTGCCTCTTGCACTAACCAAGCCACTATGATCCTCGTTACTTCGGTCGAATATTGACACCCTGATCTAACTCACTGTTGCGATGTTGTCTTCAAAACACTACCATTCACCCAGTTAGCACCAGTTAGGCCTGAGTTAAATCAATCAGAAACCTAAATGACTTCCCATGTCTACGAAACATACTGTCTAGTTCTCTAGTCTTCTTTTCTTCAGGGCGACGGATTAGATGGTTTCGCATCGTAGATTTAGTTGACTTCGTATCCATTTTTCCGCCGCTGCTATGAGAAAACTGACCATCCCAAGATTCACTCGAAATGCCCTTGATGCCCATGTCGCCGACGTCAGGCGTAACACCACACCCGGTATTACCGTTGTGTATCCCTATGACCACCCCAATGGCTTGCCCCGGCGGCTTCTTCAATACCATGACTCCAGAATTCCCACTATACTTGAAGCGAACTCGGAGCTCCCCCTTGCTTATGATCCATCTGCATTGTTCATCAAAAGGAGGACTGTTCCGCATGATGAAGAGGTATTGGCTACTACGCTGCATCCAGTCACTCACATCGAACCTGGTGGGGTCGGCCTCTGTGACGTAAATCTCCGTCTTCAACTCGAAGATGTACGTATCACTGCATCTACTTAGTCTCGTGGAACTTGGCTCAGACGTAATGGAATTGGTTGGATTCTCACTGGTCAACTAAGAGGACTTGCCATTCCTTGAAACATGTCATGGAATGAAAATAAAAAGGTTATTGGAGCTGGTTCTAGTATCGGAAAAAGCTTCTGGGTGGTTTTCCATTCGGATTTCCCGAAACTCCACTTCAACATTGATATCTGATTGCTTTCCTAAAGCGTATCGTTAGCTCGATTGTGACCAAGACTCGTAAGTCTACACTAGAAATTGCGACGAATGTAAAGGACCGCTTACCACCTGGGGAGCTGGGTACTTAACTTCGACAGCTTTGTGGTTTTCTAATGTAGCTATGGCTTGCACCAGACCGTGGAATGTGAGGGACAGATTATGAGAAAGAGCTGATCTACGCCATATCGAGACATCCTCGCTACCAGCGGGTTGGCCGTCTAGTCAAGGTTACATAGCCGGTGTCTTCCCCGCACAGTTGCGGCCGAGCCCGCTCGACTTTCTTCTGATATCGGACCATGAACGTTGTGATCGCCATCAAGCATGAGGAGGCGAAAAGGCCAAAACCAATATTAGTACCAGTAGCATAGAATCACCGTTAGCATTAACATAGATATGATTATTATTATATACTAGAAACCTCAGACGGAAAAACTAGTATGGAAGCGCTTCTAGACAACTTTACGCACTTACAAGCCGAATACTATGCAGGCCTGCCCAATCCGGCATCACTGCCATGGCGTATTATCGTACCCACCCTCATCATCTCCTACCTCGCCCTAGTTCAAATGCTGCGCTTCCGCGCCGTTAGACGGATGGAGCGCAAGTACGCGGCGTACGTCTCGGACCCGTACGCGCTGGACTACAAGCAGGCGCGCGAGATCATGCAGCTGCCGCTGCTGTACGACGCGCCGTTCCTGTTCTACTTCGGCACGCAGTGGGCGCTGGTGAAGAGCTACGGGATGGCGACGGGGACGCCGCTGCTGGTGCAGACGCGGCAGCTGTGCTCGCCGCGCAAGGTCGGGCGCCGCGCCGAGGACACCGCCATCTTCGTCTCGGAGTTCCTGGCCGGCGACATCGACGGCGCGCGGGGGCGCACCATACTCGCTAAGCTCAACTGGCTGCACGGGCGCTACCCCATCCGCCACGGCGACTACGTGCACACGCTTGCCCTGTTCGTGCTCGAGCCCATGCGCTGGGTCGATCGGTATAACTGGCGTCCGCTGACGCGGCTCGAGAAGGTCGCTTACCTGATCTACTGGACCGAGGTGGGACACCGCATGGGCTTCGGCGGCATCCCGCGCACGCTGGAGGAGCTGGAGAAGTGGAAGCAGGAGTACGAGAGCCAGCACCTGTACTTTATCCCCGAGAACCGCATGGTGACCGATGCGACGGTGGGGCTATTCCTACGCGGGGTTCCGACGTTGCTGCACGGGCTAGCCCGCACCCTCTTCGTCTCGTTCATTGAGGAGAAGAACGTGCGCGAAGCCCTCGGATATCCGGATCCCCCGGCGTGGGCGACAATGTTGACAGGGGGCTTCTTCCGGGTGCGCGGATTTCTGCTTCGACATTTCTTTCTTCCGCGTACTCGGCCATTGGATGTCCTTGCCAAGCCCGGGACGGATGGGCGGCTTTACCGCAGTACTGAATTTATTGGTTTCGAGCCTTGGTATGTCGCGGATACGTGGTATAACCGGCTGGCGCTGTGGGTGAAGTCCGGTGGAAAGTTGAGACCAGGCAAGGAGTTCCAGAGTCGAGGATATCTTCCGGAGGAACTAGGACCCGCCGGGTTTGAGAAGATTTCGAGAGAGCCGGTTCTGGATCAAGCGGAGGCGATGAAGGAGTACATTCGTAATAGAAGCTCTGCTACGGTTGGCTGTCCGTTTCGTTTTGGGTGATGGCGCGGTTTAGTTTGTCATTTGCGAGGACCTTGGATTTGGCTTTCGTCTGATTCGGATTCTCCAACTCGAACAGGAGACGTCGCCGTTAGGATAAACCGCCTCATCTAAATGCCCTTGATCCCCCCTTTCAGACCGTCCATATTATCGCCTAGTGTCGCCATTTCTAAGACTGCCATCGGATTCTTCGAAGTATCCACCCGAATCGGAGGATATCCTACAACTGCATCGCAGCCAAGATTTAATCGTAAAAATGACAGGAACCACCCTTCTCATGATACACGGGAAGAAGACCAAGTTCTACCACTTCGACCGACTCCAGGGCGCCCCTTTATTCAATCTCATACGCATAAAGTCACGCCGTTCATTATTTCCGAGACGAGACACAGCCCGGCAATCCTGGTGGGGCTAATAAGTAGAGCCCTTGTGACGCTCATTTATCGGATGAACCACACCTGAAATAGTTCCATGTCAAGTATGGCTGTGGAGGCGGTAGTTTCATCTATCGTAGACATTAGCCCACCTAAAACTCCCTCCCTTTTTTCCTAAAACTCCCCCCTCTCCACTTAGTATAGCGCCATCATACGCTGGCATAGGTGACCTCTCAGATTAGTATGTAGATCAGTGTCGATTGGTGAAATTACAATATACCCAGCCATATACCAAGTAGTTATTTATATCCTATTTTCATCAATCGCAACTGCAGCCTCCTTTGACATTTAGTACTCGATACCTATTGATGTTATCTGCAACAACTACTTATTTAAATAGTTAACTATTATAGCCCCTTCTATAGGTATCGACTTATTATTTAAACTAACGCTGCTTAAGAGCAATTGAACACTGCTAATACAAAAATACCATCAAAAAGTAATACGCGCCAACGCGTACGGTATTTATATATGCGTAATACATCTCATCTACATATTAATCTGGAGGGGTGCCCATGTCAGCAGCGTACTTTGGTACTAGGTGGAGAGGGGGGAGTTTTAGGAAAAAAGGGAGGGAGTTTTAGGTGGGCTAGTAGACATAGTGGGAATATAGATCGAGCAATATTGGTTACTAGCCGGCATAATCTCGAAGACTGAGGTCGATCGCTAGAGGGCCGTGAATTATGTAATTCGCAAAATACATTCAGGGTAGTGGAGCATTTTATATCATGTGCGTTAGAAAGTCTGGTGAAGAGGGGGACAACACAGATAATAAAACATCAAGAATAGACACATTGACCCATATGTATTGTCCTGACTCCTGATATGTATGTACAGAGTCCCTAAGACCAGTATCAGCACCTGATGATAGCTACGGCTGCTTTGAACCAAAATCTATATACAATAGAAGACCACCCATCCATATAACTCATGTAACAGAAAAGGGTCACCAAATGGACCCCAACTACCGCTTACTCCTCTAGGTATTAAACCAGTGTATAATGCCGCATCTAGCACGAAGCCGGCGAAGGCACATTGGAGCACTTGGAGCTCTTACTACCACCCGTGATACTATTCCCGGACCACGTCCAGCCCGAGCACGAGCCGCTGCCACACAGGATATAGACCTCGGTGGCGGCGCTGGCGACGGACCCCGTGACGCTCTTCACCGTCAAATCCGTGATGGGGACGCCGGTGGTCGGGGTTCCCGTGGGGCTGCCGTTCTCGTAGTCCTGCTCGATGACGATGCCGTACTTGGTGATGTTGCTGAGCTTGATGTTCGAGTACGTCACGTTGCTGACGGTGCCGGTCGCCCCGTACACCGTCTTCACGCGCACGCCGTTCTGCGAGTCCGCGATGCTGCTGTCGGCGATGTACACGTTCTTGACGTCGTTGTCGCTGCGCCCGCCCACGGACCCGATGCTCAGCCCGTGGCCCCCCGAGCACGTGCCGCCGGTAAACTGGATATTGGTGCCGGAGTTGACGGCCAGGCAGTCGTCCTGGTTCTTGACGTTGGCGCCGACGATGTAGACACCGGTTGAGGAGCCGACGTCGAAGGCGTCGGTGTTGTGGCCCCCCGCGGAGTCGCCCGCCGAGTTGTCGATGGTGATGTCGGTCAGCGTCAGCTCCTGGGCGCCGTTGATGGAGAACCCTTGCACGGGCGTGTTCTTGACGTTGAGCCCCGTGATGCTCGACGAGATCAGCTTGTGCGCGTAGAAGAACTTGGGCTTCGTCTTGCCGCCGTTGCTGCCCTTGCTGTCCCACCACTTGGCGCCGTTGCCGTCGATCACGTGGCCCGAGGCGCCCTTGATCGTGATGGACGTGCCCGAGAAGCTGATCAGCGGGCCCTCCCACTCCTTGTACTCGAAGCTGGTGGTCCCCGCGAACGTCACCGTCGTCCCCTTGGTCAGCCCGGTCAGGTCGAGCGTCTGGCCCGCGGGCACCGTGATGCCCTGGAGCACGATGTCCGTGCAGGACGCCTTGGAGGCGGAGGCGGATGCCGCCGAGGTGAAGGTGCAGGTAGAGGCGCGGTTGTTAAGCGTCTTGCTCGGGGCTGCGACCGCATAGCTGCTGAGCCCGAATAGGGCGAGAGCGAAAGTGGAATGCATAGCTGCAAAGAGAGCGAAAGATGTTTGCGAGAAGCGAAAGACTTGTGTGAATACTTCGAATATTCAAAAGAAGGACTAGCCTTTGAAAAGAATGAAAGGCAAGGGTGATGCTATTGTCAAGACGTGAAGGCCCTGGGGATAGGTATTCTCGATAGATGGGAAGTGATCGCCATCTTTTATATCCAGGAAGCTGGCCGAAGCTTCAACGTCGTCCAGAACTAGGTTTCCGCATCGAACGGAACGAAGAAACATAGCCATGTTGGACATAGATTAATTTGGTGGAGTAAAGATGTATCGCTTCTACGACTTCAACCAGGGTCCCGCGCCATATGCTCTGGCCATGATCGACCCATTCGGAGTGCCTCTCGAAGGCTACTCTTCTTGGATAGCTTCTTATTATCACTGGTGGAAAACAACCAGTCCGTCTCGCATGTCTCGGGCCAAATTGGGCATCCCAGAGAGCTGCAAGCCATCTCTCTAAGTCACATTGGGAATCTTGATCACCGTGGAGGTTACGCAGCTTCCGGTTCGTCGTTCGGTTCTCCGAAGCTAGGCTATAGAGAGCGCGTTGCCGAGTCCCGAATAGTCGGGTTTCACCATTTCAGGGGCAGGGGTCATATTACTATGAACCGTCCCCACATAAGGACCAAGCTCGAGCCAAGGAGCATTGGTAAAGCTTAGCCTCCTGTCCCTGAAATATCATTAGACACGTAAGTCTGTGATAAATTGAAGGAGTTCGCTTACCTAGTCGTCACCTTGTTATTTGGGTTAGGTTTAGAGTCTTCCGCTTTTAAACAGCCATGTCACCTTTCATAGCCTCAATACAGTATAGTCTTTTCTAGAATACACCCAGCTTCTAACCCATCACCCAATGCACGTGCGTCCTCGGCGAACTCCCATCAAGCATTACGTCGCTCTCATTGCTACCAGACTCGGGAAACTAACGGCATATCTACTAACACTTAGAAGTTAGAAGCTATAGCGAACTTGATCGGTCCTAGCATATTTTAGAGTTTACTTCCCGTCGACCAAGCTGACGAATAGGGAAACCCATAAACGGTATAGAACATAGTTGCTAGAACGTTCAGAGGTTACGATGCAGAAATAGGAAAACGAGATACCAGCACTAGAGGACAATTAACCGAGGCCGTCGTATTCGGGCTTGTGCCACTTCTTGTTAGTCAGAATTGTATGTTATGCTCCAAATTAGATGATGTTATTGCGTATAGAGTTAGATGCTCCTCAAAGAACGTGCGACGTCTTAAGCTATGTAGACGTTCCGTCCTATATCTGAAGACTCAGCACGATAAACCCTATCCCACTGTTCCTGTTCCTGTTCTCCATGAAAAGTTCCCCAAAAGTCGTCTCCCTGAAGCGGTAAGTATGTTCATGATATCTCTGCTCCATAGCCGCGATTCGATCGCATCAACTGTCTCTAGCGCAGATGTCTAGTTCGCGGTGAAGCAATTGTCTAATAATAGCTTAGTCTAAGTGGTAGAGTTCAAGTTGGTAAGAACTGTTGCAGGGGCCGAAAAGGTTCCCCAAGATTGAAAATTCGTAAAAAGTCTAAAGGTAGATAAGAGAGGTAAATTTGTCGTAAATGATAGCGAGTGTATGGAAGAGACCATGAAACCTGCGACCTCGCCTATATCATCATCAGTGGAGCCCAAACCGAGAGAGTACAGCAGAACTTACCCAAAGCGACCAGCCCAAGGTTTCTCATGGCAGACGGAGGAAGTCCATAAGAGCCCATCGTAAGAGAGGCTAGCGGACACCAAATGTATGGCCACCAAGTTGTTGCGGAGGACTCCTTGCGGACCGAATTGTTGACTCGTGTTGCAATTACAGCTGTGTCTTCCAATGAGTCTAGAATATCGTTGGTCATATTCTGCGCTTGGCGTAGAAGGTTCGCGTGGTCATCGTGTTGATTTGATAGATTCTCGCTGATGCCAATGAGCCGATTCATGCCCTAAAAAGGTATGTTAGTGCAGTTACCTTCAGAGGATCGTTCTCACTTACTCGTTCCAGGTTGTTTTGTCTAGTTTCTAATTCGGCCGCCTGGAAGCGTGCCAATTCCTGCGAGCCTGGTTAGCTTTGTACTCCCGGAGCTTCTTTCGACTAACGTACGATTTGGTTCTGAAGGGCTGCAGTAGACGCAAATGCTGCTGTAATCGCGGTCATGGCCGTCCCAATTTCCAATTCTGTTTGTCGGCTCATGACTTGTAGCGACTGCTCGTGGGCGGATGCTGCTTCGGCATGATTCTCAGAAACGCTCTTAAAGATCACCTCAAGCAAC
The DNA here is from genome assembly GCA_022497155.1 of Whalleya microplaca. Classification (NCBI taxonomy): domain Eukaryota; kingdom Fungi; phylum Ascomycota; class Sordariomycetes; order Xylariales; family Xylariaceae; genus Whalleya; species Whalleya microplaca. Next base: position 277,490 of record MU385747.1, on the reverse strand, counting down.
TTTTGCAAGTTGGCGGCATTCTCAATCCCAGTGTTAATTGTATCGGAAGATCTCTAGAATCCAGTCAGCAACATACCATCAACATGTTTAGCTTGCATTGATTACCTTTAGAGCATGAGCAAGCTGACTAGAGACCAAATCTTCCGCAGATTGTAAACCATCCCTTAGGTGGTCAATATGCGGTGACAGGCTATCGAGCTTGTCGTTGGTTTTCTGGGCGCGCTGATCTAGATCGGCCATGCGCTTGTCGAATCTCTCGTCAACATCGTCGGCTAAGTTGCTCATGATTTTCGTCAAGCGCTGAAACAGGAGGATGTGCTGGGCTAGAGGTTATGGTTAATAAAGTAGAAAATAGGCAACTGGCAGAAGTGACACACCCCTGTCATTGTCCGCTCTCGCTGCTTCGCAGAATCTCAGAGCCTTATGACGGTAGCTAACCCAAGTGTTCCAGGCTGAGTCGGATGCGCCCAGGCCCGCAAGGCAGTTGTCAATTTCCTCGGATGTCACATGCAGGTGTACTGTGTTCTGAAGGGGAAGCTGGCCCAAAACTGGCTCGCGGAATTTCGAGCATGCCGGCGGGATCAAAAAGCTTCCTCTTTCTAGATCGCATATGGCCAGACTTGCTGCATAAGAATCGACGAAATCTCTGATCTTGCGACCACTGTCTGTAAGGACAGTAGCTTCATCCTTCCCCTCGAGGAGCTGGCAGTTGTTTACCAGCAGCCGGGCGGCTATTCTGTGGCACAAAGGCTCAGACTCGAGTTGTTGCAATTCATTCAGAGCTAGTTCATAGGAGCTCGTTAGGCTAGAGCTGGTCTGAAGAAGGTGCGACGGATTTCTGATCGACTCTTGGTTGATCAGACGTTGGTTTTCTAAGATAGTCAGCAAAGCCTCAGCAAAAAGATATCGCAAGATGTGTCGTACCTGATCGAACTTGCGAGCCGCCACGCCATAGGAAAGAAGCAGCGGCGTGAGAATGTGTGAGAATGAACAGGAGAATGATCCTTGCGCAGGCCATTACGTCCCATCGCAACCTCATTGTCGTGTGCGTTGCCACCTAAGAAACATGCCAAGCCTGGGTAGTAAGTGGGTAGGAAGAAAAGGAAAGGATGAAGGGAAGGAAGGAGGTCAGAAGTGGAAGTGGCATGTAAAAGCAGCCGAACCTCCGTTTATGTTGATGATTAGGTCGATATAAAGATATAAAGGGTTGGGCGACGGTAAGTCACACGTTTGGGTAAGTGGAAGATTGGACGACGTCGGTTTGCGTCAGACAGACTACCAGCAAGATGTCAAACGATCAAATCTAAACAGACCTTCCAGATGTATAGTTTATAGGTTTCTGAATATGGTAGGATGCTGAATCTCTTAGTGCTGAATCAGAGCTGCATAAAAATCACCACCTTCGACTATTCAGAAAGTTGAATTCCTTCACTGATCACCGGGATGAAGTAAGGAGGAAGTCACGGAAGTGCTGGTTAAATTCAATCTAATTAAATGTATGCGTCATAGCCTATCAAAGGGACACAGTCACGGTTTCCAGATGAAATTTAACATGTATAAAACCTTTAATCGACGAAGGAAAGAACCCTTTCATCGCAACTGCCATACTGAGAGTTGTTCACATCAGACGAAATATGTACTCATAGTTGCATATGGAACAGCTTTTGCGGTTTGTTGCATATCCCACGTGACCCCGTTTAATTCAATTCTCCTCCCAATGCCAATGCCAAGCCTAAGGTTGCGCCTCAAGCTCAATTCAGCTGGCAGCTAAAAAATTCCAGAGACCGAAAAAGTAGTAAACCGACCGACGCCGCCATTGACCGGAAGCGGCAGGCCATACCACGACACCACGACCACCCTCACCGCCGTACACAATGTTAGCAGCGCCCAGCCGGAGCAAAGTCCTCACGGGCTCGCTCTCCACCTCCACGACCACACTTCCGAGCTTCCTGCTACCCGCCTTCCAATCTCCCACCAGCACCAACACCACCACCACCTCCTCCCCCCCCTACTTATACCACCCCCAGAGCCGCCGCCCCTTCTCGCAGACCACCCACCGCCCCTCGAAGCTGGGGCGCACGCCGATCACGATCCCGCCGGGGGTGGAGCTGGCGATCGGCGAGCCGCGGCTGCGGCGCGACACGACGACGTACCTGAAGATCCCGCGGCGCACGGTGACGGTGTCGGGCCCGCTGGGGAAGCTGGACCTCGAGGTCCCGCCGTACCTGCGCCTCGACCACGATGTCGAGGCCCGCCGCATGGTGCTGAGTATTGAGGATAATGAGGTTAGGCAGCAGAGGGAGATGTGGGGTATGTTGAACCTATCTTGATATTCAATTTGGTTTTTATTGGTAGGGGATTGCTGGCTGGCTGGCTGGCATGGTGGATTGCCAATGATGAAGTTGGTTGGGGCTGGTGTTGAATTGACTGACTGACTAACGCGGATATATACACAGGAACAACATGGGCCTACCTCCAACGCTACATCATGGGCGTATCGGAGGGGCACACAGCCATTCTCCGCCTCGTAGGCGTGGGGTATCGAGCGACGGTGGAGGAGCGGCCGCGGAAGGCGGCCTTCGAGGGGCAGAAGTTCGTGTGTCTGAAGCTGGGGTTCACGCATCCCGTCGAGGAGCCGGTGCCGCGCGGCGTGGCCGCCTCGACGCCGCAGCCCACGCGCATCCTGCTCGAGGGCATCGACCGCGAGGAGGTCATGTCGTTCGCCGCCAACATCCGCCGCTGGCGGAAGCCCGAGCCGTATAAGGGGAAGGGTATTTTTGTTAACGATGAGACGATCAAGCTGAAGCAGAAGAAGATTAAATAGATGGTCGATCTGGCTTTCGTCACGTCATGTTGTATTGCATGGAGGGAGGAAGGGTTCGGTCGGGCGTGTTATCTGTACTCTATGCAATAGTATATACAGCTGGGGAATATGTACTTTTATGTATCCTCTACCAATACGATCGATGTACACATTTTCATCTATTTTCTATCCCATATCCCCTACCCCCTAGTCCTTACTCCTTATTAAGCACCTCCCTCACGACCTCCAGAACCCTTGCATGCACCCCCGCCGTCGCAGCAATAACCCCCTTATTATTCACCAGCGTGCGCCCCACGCCGAAATCCAGCCTCTTACCATGGATATCCGTAACCGCACCCCCCGCCTCGCGCACGATGAGGTCCCCCGCCGCGTGGTCCCAGATCTTCTCCTGGTAGGTCGCGCTGACGGGCAGGCGGAGGTAGATATCCCCGGCCCCGCGCGCGATGCTCGCGTACTTGGCCTGCGAGTCCATGCGCACGCTCGGATTGGTAATACCCAACTTCTTGGCTATCTCCGCTTGGTCCCCGTGCGCCGAGTGCGCCGCCTCGACGCTCTCGCAGAACGTGGCGCCCGCGATGTCGCTCTCCGCGATCTTGCGCATCGAAATACTCTGTGACTGCGCCAAGGCCCCCGAGGTCAGCGGGCGGCTCGTGGCCCCCTGCCCCAGGACGCCGGAAAATAGAACCCCCACGCCCGCGCCCTCGTCCGTCTGCCCGGACGCCATGCCCTCGGCCAGCCGCGTGCTGTCGTCGACGGGCAGGTTCGGACAGCCCAGGACGCCGACCTTGACGTCGCCGTCGACTAGGAGTGCCAGGCAGACGGCGTACTGGCCGCCGCGCAGGAAGCCCTTGGTGCCGTCGATGGGGTCGATGGCCCATATGCGCCCCCGGGCGCCACCCTTGCTATTCCCCTCATCAATAACCCCCAGAAGCGTCTCCTCGTCCTTAATCGGACCACCGAGCAGGGCCTCGGCGGCGGGATCCGCGAGCGCGGTGTCCCGCACGAGCTCCCAGATGGTGGCGCGGAGCGCCGGGTCGGCGCGCAGCTGGGCGGCCTCCTCCTCGGCGACAATCTCATCCGCGGGGAAGGAGGCCTTGAGCGCGGAGATGATGAGGGCTTGCGCGCCGAAGTCGCCGATGGTAACGGGGGATGCGTCGTCTTTGGAGACGGTGCCCTTGGCTTTCTCGTGGAAGACGCGCTTGGTTAGGATGGCGGCGCGCTGGACGGCGAGCTGGGCTACCTCGAGCTCTTTGCTGTAGTCTGCGGGCATGTTGGCGGGTGCTGCTGCTGAGTTGGTACTGAATTGGCGAAGGGCGGGTGAGGATGAGGGTGAGAGGTGAGAGGTGAGTGAGGTGAGGCGGGGCAGAGCTCGGAAGAGGAGTGCGGCCAGGGTCACGATCAAGAGGGAGCAGTAGAACGGGAGTTTTGGGATAGTTGTCTTTTTATCCTTTCTAGCTGTCATGCGTGTGAATATGGAATTAAGTGAGTACCTAAGTGAGCGGACTTTATGGTAAACGCGCGGTCGCCGCTAAGATGAGAATTTGTATGGTAATGGCCCTAAGCTTTAAGTTATTTCTATGCAGTATAAGAAAACGTTCGATGGCTGTAAGGGTATATAGTTTTTAAGTTCTAAGCTAATCTGAGTTATTAGTGTAAGCCTAAAGGCTCACGTCTATAGCACGTAATATAATCTAATTATATATACTCCTAGCAAGTTAAGAAAGGCAAATTAGCCGCTTATAGCTATAGGAAAAACCTTACTATAATTTTTAATAGCAAGCTAATATAGTAATATTACCTTACTATTTTAAATATAACCCTACCGTATTTTAGTAGTAAATTAACGTAATTATATCTCTATATTATTTTAGCTATAACCTCGCTTATCATTAATTTTAGCCCACTCTTAAACCTTATAAAAAAGCGTAATTTCTTAGAGATAAAATCCTTAGCTAATTTAATAAAAATTAAAGTTATTTTTAGTAGATCGTTTTAATATTTTTATTCCTATATTTATATTTATAATTAATTAGTTTAGGACGTTTTTTATACGTTTAAATATATTTAGGAAGTCTTATTTAATTAAAACTAGGACTTTAGTTTTAAGCTCGCTTTTAAAAACGTTAATATCGAATTTAAGAAATAAATCGATTTTTTTTGCTCGTTTTTAGTTAACTTTTTTATTTTGCTATAATATTTAAGGTTTAAAATACTTTATTTATAAGTTAATTTATTATTTTATTTAGCGAGTTTTTTTATATAAGCGATAATATTATAATAGTTTAATTTAAGTAACCGAATAAAGGCGTTTAAATATTATAAACCTAATATATATAAATTTTATAAGGTTATAAGACTATATATTTATATCGTTAAGGCCATTAGTTGCGGGGCTTATTATTTATCGAGGGTACTATAAGTTACGATAGAAATCGGGTTTTAGGTTTATTAAAAAGCTTAAAAAAGTGTTATATAGCGCTTTTATATTTTATTAAGGTATTATTTATTTATAAAGGTTAGTATTTCTTATAGTTATTTAGTGTATTTTTTATTATTTTACTCGTAACGATCTTATATTATAAGCTCGCTTAACCTATCTTTATTTTTTATTTAGTTAAGCGTTTATTAAAATTAGGGCTTAAATTAACTAGTTTATAAATTAAGATAATTTCGGCAGAATATTTTCTAGTTTTTTCAAAACTTTAACCTTAAATATAAATCCCTTTTTTTCGTATAAATAAAAGTTAAGATTTTTAAAACAGCCAGGAATAATAGTTAAATTATATAATAATGTTATGGCTGCAAATATAATACCTTTCTAAAGGTTTGTTTTTAATATAGTAACTAATTTGTTCCCAAACTTTTTAAAAATAACTAAAATATCCCTTTTTTTCGACACTATTAAAAAAGGTTACAGTAAGCTTTTAAAATAGTTACGTTTAGATATAATTATAGCCTTTTCTCGGTTTTTGGGGTTATTAAAGTTAAAAAGGCTTATTTGCTAAGCTTTATATTAAACTTTATTATATATAATTATTCCCGATTTTTTTATTTTTTAGATTTAGCTCGAAAAAGGAATATAGTTATTAAAATATTTATTTTATATAGTTTTCTCGCAGTTTTTATAGTATTTAGCCTTAATTTCTCGCTTAACGGTTTCGAATATTTAAGGTTTAAATGCCTATTTATATTTTACTCGCTAGGCTTATTTAACCTTATTTATTAATTCTAACTAGAAGTTTTCTAAGACTTTTTTATATCGGACCAAGCTTAGCTTTTTAAGATATAAATTAAAGCCGACTTTTATTTTAAGCGTTAAGAACTTAAAAGGTGCCTTTTCGGGACTTAAGTCCTAATTTAAATCGCCTTTAAACATTAGGCTATAATCGATTAAAATTTAAGTGAATTTTTAAAATCGGCCGATTATTATTAACTACGCGGGACTTTCTATTATAGCTCCGGTTTTAAATTTTATTACGTTTTATATAAACGGATTTAAGCTTAATTTTTTTATTAGTTTTTTAGCTGCCTCGCTTATTAAATAAAGGCCCTTAATTTTAAACCTTTTTATAAATAAGTCTTTATTAAGTTATATAGGCCGCTTTAATTCTGCCGATCTTTCAGATTTTAAGGGTTTAATATTGCTAGATCTAAGTATTATAGTCGAAAGTCTAGCGTTATTAGATCTAAATATTACAGTCGAGGGTTTAATGTTATTAGATTTAAGTATTATAATTAAGGGTCTAGCGTCGCTAGATCCAGGTATTAAAGTCGAGGGTCTAACGTTATTAAATTTTAAAAGCCTAGTGTTTATAAAGCGTATAGCCCGTTTTTTTTTTTTAGCCGACTTGCTTAAAAAATTAGGTGCTTTAGGATTAATTTAAAACGGTCCGCCGAATATTTTACTAAATAGCGGGGGTTTTTAGGGTATATTTTTTCCCTCGCTTTTAATAATACTAAAATTTTTTTAAGCGGCCTTTCTCGTAGCTTTATTTAGTCGCTCGTTTAAGGCCTCGTAAAGTCTATTTATTAAAGCTACCTCCTCCCTATTTTCGGGAGTTATAGTATTAAATAAGATATTTAGTATTACGTTTTTGTTTTTATGTAAGCTTTATAGCTTAAAATAATCTAAGTTATTATAAAAGTAAGCAAATTTATATAACTTCTTTTAGTCTGCCCGGCAGATTAACTATTTATATTTATCGCTTATATTTAATAATGTTATAATTTTATAAATATTTTTAATACTTTCCAGTTAATTAATTATAATTAAAACTAAATCTTTATATAATATTTTAAAAATTTATAATATAATCCAGTTATAAAAGTCTAGTTTTTTAAGTAAAAACCGGTCGTTTTTTGTCCCGATTAAGTCTTTAGGCAAAAAAACCCCACTAGAAAAAAGGTTAATACTAGTAAACGCTTATAATAAAGCTCCCTCGTTAATATTTTTATCCGAAACGTAAATAAGCTATTAAAAATCCGAGGGTAAAAATTTATATTCGGCTATCACATTTATAGCTTTAATAAAGTTAGAATAAAATACCTAGTTTTTTTTTTTTAGCTTATTATAATATTATAAATATTACTATAACGAATTTAAGAATTCCCGGAACCTTTAATAAGATCTGCGCGTTTTTCTTAGTTAAAAAATTATTATAAATAATCTTTAGCTTATAGTAAGCCTATTAAAAATTATAGATAATAAATTAATTAAAAATAATTATTTCCGAGGTTATAAATCCTTAAAGTTTTTTTAAATTTAATTGGAATTATAATCGAATTAAAATAATATAATTTACGAAAGTAGGAATTTTATTAAATAATAGGCTATTTTATATAATATATCTGTTTTAAATAATTAAAATTAACTTAATTAATAAAATAGGTCGGATTATGCCAGCTAAAGCCACAGCTAGAGTCTAAAATCTCTCTCGCTATTAGGTAATTTCTTTAGTTTTAACCTTTTTCACTTAGTTTATAATTGTTATATTTAAAACGTTAGTGTCGCTATAAATATATTTTTTTACCCTTTTTAATATTCCGGGTTTAAATATAGCTATAAAAAAAATAATATAAAGTTTTAAGCGTAACTTTTTTCTTAAAGCTTTTAGCTTAAATTTAGCGCCTAAGAAATTATTTATAACTTTAAAGCTATCTGTACCGCTAATAGTTAAAAAAACCTTAAAAATACTGTCGGTTTTTTTATTTGGCTTACCGGAGGCTTGCTATATAAATATTAGGAATATCCTAATAAAATTTATTTTTAATAAAACTAAGGCCTTAGCCCTTTTAGGCATATATAACCGAATTATAAACAGCTTTTCGTAATTTTATTTAAAGGTAATAATTTTAATATATACCTAGTTCCCACTCTCTTAAAAAGACTTAAAATTAGGTAAAAATATGCCTTTATATACCTCGTTTACTAATAAAACGCGATCGTTAAATACTATAAAATCGGATAAATTACTAAAGTTTTTAAAATTACCCTTAAAAAATACAGAATTATATATACGCGTAAAATATTTAAGTCTTTCCGCTCGTTTCGCAAAAAGGTTATTTCTTATATATTTTAATATCTTTTTAAACTTTACCTATATTAGCTCGAAATTAATAGATAATTTAAGCCCGGGTCTAAAATACTTTAAGTAAAGATTTATTAACTAAATAAAAATCGCATTTAAATACGGGAAAAATTTAAGTCGGGGTAAATTATTTTTAAACTAACTACTAGTTATTAATAGTGCTTAAATAAAGCGATATAAAATATATACGTTAAATTAAGTTATTATAGTTTTTATAAAATAAATAATCAAAATATAATATAAATTATAAAAAGTAATATATTATAAACTAATCTCGGTATATAAATATTAACGTAATAATTAAAACGTAATAATTAAAATATTAAAATATATTATATTAATGTTTTAAATAGGTTAAAAAATATATAATTATTATATATAAAATATAAAACGTTAATATATAAAAGGCGAAAAGGCGGGATATAATAATTAAAATATTAAATATATTATATTAATGTTTTAAATAAATTAAAAAATATATAATTATTATATATAAAATATAAAACGTTAATATATAAAAGGCGAAAAAGCGGCGGATATAAAGAAAATATAAATATAAAAAATCGAAAAAAAAAATTCGGGAAAGTAAGCCGGGTTTATATATACGGGTAAAGGTAATATTATACTTTCCTTTTAATTATAATAGGTTTTATTATTTTTTCTATTATAACCCGTTTTTTTTTTTTATGTCTTTTTTCCCGTCTGTAGTAATAGCTTCCTTCCGGATAACGCCTCTAAATAATGCCCCAAACAGTCGCAATCTAGCTATAATCTTCCGCTACTCTAGCTATAATCGGCTAAAAGTCTAGCTATAATTTACCGATATCTTTAGCGCCGATATTCTTAACTTTACCACTTTTTAGACATTTTCTAAATAATCTTAACGTCCTTATATTTTTTAAACCACTTTACGGCTTAGGTTACTTCCAATACCCTTTATATAATACTCTCTTAAAATCAGCTTAATCCTAATATTACTAATTTTAAAACGAGCTTACTAAATAACTTTAACCTTATACCTTATACTTCTCGTATTCTTTTTTATTCTTAACTTCACACTTTTTATATTATTAAACTAAATAATTTTAACCTCACACTTCTCGTATTTTTTTCTATTTTTAATCTTATAACTCTTACAATACCTTACACTTCTTGTATTTTTTTCTATTCTTAACTTTATACTTCTTATATTATTAAACCAAATAATTTCAACCTTACATTTCTCGTATTCTTTTCTATTCTTAATTTTATAACTTTCATAGTTTAAAATAATAACTCTTATAATTTTTATATACTTTTCTATTCTTAACCTTATAATTCTTACAGCTTAAAATAATAATAATTTATATAATATATTATATATACTTATCGTTATTACCCCAGTTACAGAGGGCAAATCGAGCCTTCCGGCTCGTTATCTCTTAAAGTTTTAGCGGAAAAAAACCTAAACGTTATTAAGTTAACGTAAGTATTTAGTCCTAGGCTTAAATAACTTTAAGCTATTTTTATAATAGTTATACCGGGATATAAAACTTTTATTAAAGTTATAAAGTTTAAATAATAGTCGACCCGATTTATAACTAACAATAAACAGTTCCTTTTATATAAGGGTTAATTTAAAAGGTTTGTTTTTTTAATATAATATAACTAAATTTTTTACGTTAACTTTTAGAATTTTAGCTTTATAAATCCGCCTTTATTTTTTAGCTTTTTTTTCGGTAACCTTTCGTAAGGTTTCTTAGTAATATTAAATTTTTGCTATATATTTTATTACGAGATTATTTAGCTTTTCGGCTTTTAGAAATACGAAATAACTATTTCATAAGCTAAATAGTAACCGGGTAATATTTAAATTAGGGTATTTTAATTTAAAGGAACCTTAAAATAAGTAGTTATATATAATTTTAAACGGAGACTAATTTAAAAATACTATATATTTTAAGTTTATATATTTTATAACTTTAAATAATTAAGTTTTCTAGTTAAAAAAGGTATATTCGGTTTTTATAATAACCCTAAGTTAAGATTATTAGATTTATTTAAATATAAGCTTGCCTAAAATTATTTATATAATTTTATTAAATATTTTTATAAGCCTTATAGATTTATAAAACCTAAAAGGAAAATTTATTAATTCGATTTTTTACGTAAATAAGAAGTCGTTAAATTTAATAGATATAAAAATTAAGCCCGGGTTTATATAAAAAGCTAAAAATATAATATTTATTTATTGTTTTTAAGTCTTAAGGTAATTTATCGTTAACTTAGCGGTAGTATTTAAGGCAAAAAAGCCTTAGCTATAATGCGAGAAATAATAGATAATAATAAAAATATAAATATTTTTTTTAAATAAAGAAAAAAAAGGCTTAAAAAAGTTTATAGCTAATATTTGGTTAGAAATAAAAATAGTAAAGGTTAAAAAGGGAGTTAAAAGCTTAAATAAACTAAACTTTATATAATTTAAGTAGCTGAGGTAGTAATCCCGAGTATTTTTAGCTATTATAAGCTAGTATACAATTTTATTCAGTTGTTATAATATAATAACGGCGGAAAAATATCTAGCCTTATTGTAAGCCTTTCGTAAAATTTCGGCTACTTTATCTCGATATAAGTATTATCTTTAGATTCCTTATTTATAATATTCCAACCTAAATTCTACTATATAGAATTATTTTATTTAGTTTAGTAGGGATTTAGCGGTTATTTTATTAAAATAACCCGTTTTCGCGTAAGTTAATAGTTTAAAAACTTTAATATACCAAGGTTTTTTAGCGTAAAAAAATTTTCTAAAAGGTAATCGAATATTTTCGTTACCTTATAAAAGTAATATAGACAGGTTAAATATAATTAATACCCATAAATTTTCGGTTTTAATTAATTCCGTCTAAAGTATAATTTCCCCGAGCAAACTTATATATTTATAAAGGGCGTTACTTTAAACCTAAACTAATGTAAGTTTAAATTCCGCTATTTAATAATATAGGTTATTTATTAAATCTTTAGCTTATTTTTTATTAAAAGTTTTAAAAAAAGCGTTATATCTTTTTATACCGTTTTTTTATATTTATATCCCTATATCGCTTACGGAGCTTAGGTAAGTAAAATAAAAAGTGTTTTAATATTTCTTATCCGGAAAAATAGTCTGGGATAAGGCGTTAGTAATTTTATTTTTTAAGCCAGTAATATATAAAATCTTAATATTAAATATTTTTAGCTTTTTAGTTTATCTGGCATAAATACCCTTATAATAAACCGAGTTTAAAAAAAATATAAAAGGCTTATAGTTAATATAAATTATAGATATAACTTTTGGGAATAAAATAAAATATCTTTTATATTATTAAATAAACTTAACTATATTATATAATTTCTGTTTATAAGTGCTATAATTCCTCTGGGTTTTTATAAATAAAAAGCTGTCGTAAATTAGGGATTGCTAAACCTTTTTTTATATTTAAATTATTAAAAAGCCGGCGGCAAAAGCGGATATATCCGCATAAGTATTTACGGGCTAATTAAATAAGTAACCATATATTTTTATAGCGTTTAATATTTTTTTTTAATAACGTAAAAGCTAGGGCTTTAGCTTTTTGCTATTTTTATTCCATATTGCTAATAAGTTTAATTAAAGGTTGGGATATTTTTATATAGTTTTTAATTTATTTCCGAATAAGGCTAATTACTTCCAAAAAAGCTTTTACGCCTGTTTAATTAATAGGGGTAAGCTAATTTCTAAGTTTTTTTAATTGTTCTGATTTAATAGTTAAAACCTTTTTTATATAATATTTAACCTTTATAGTAATAATTTAATCGAAGCCTAAGCGGACTTTCTTATAAAATAGCTTTAAGCGAACTTAAAGTAGTTTCGGAAGTAAATAAAATTTTATAAAGTCCTACTGCTCTTTAAATATTTTATAAGTAGTAAAAATGTCGTTTATATAAGTTTTATAAAGGTTAACTGTTTTAAAGGTTCCGGGTATTAGTAATAAAGACTCGGGGTTAAGGAACGGTATAAGATTTAAGGCTATAATTATAAGCTTAGTTATAAAAAAGCCAGCAGTTTAAAAGCTTTAAGACATTTAAGTAAGTTATAACTAAAGAAAGCTAGGGATATAAAAAGTAAATATATATTTATTTTTTAGGTAAACCGGAATAGTTTAATATATATATTTAAGGTTAAAAATTAAAAATAAGCCAATTTTCGGATTTAATAAATAATTATATATATTAGCTAATAAAGTAATATTTATACCCAGTATATCCTTTTCGATATTACGGTAATTAAAGGTTAAGCGAGGCTTAATTTAAGGGTTAAGGTTAATAGTATTTCTATTTTTAATTATTAGTACGGGCTGGTTTGCTTAATCTAAAAGTCTGCCGTTTGCTATTATAATTAATTTATATATATTAGCGTTAACTTTTTTTTAAATTAATCGATTTAATTAGTATTTTTAAGGTAAAATTTAATATTTTTTTTTAACTTATTTTACGGCCGAACACTATTTTTTAACCGGACTTTATAAATATATAAGTTTATAAGCGTTATATTTAAAATAAATATAGTATTTAAACTTTTAAAATATATATAAAATATATATATAATTTCCCCCTTTAATTTTTTAAAAACTAAATAGCCTAATTTAATCTTTAAAGTCGAGAATTAGGTTTTAATTTAGCTATTAGGCATTTCGGCTTTAGAAATTAAATCAAGCCGTATAACTCGGCGTATAATAGGAAAAAAAATAGGTTTAGTCTAATATCCAGTCTTATTATCTAGGGGGAAGCGCCGTATTTTACCTGCTACAACCTAAGCCTTAGGCGAAATAGCCTTAGGAAATAAAGTAGTAAAAAAGCTTTATAGTTTTTTATACGCCGTTTTACCTTATTTTACCGAAATAAGTCGAAATATATAATAAAATAGCCAGTTATATTAATTATATATTAAATTAACTAGTAAACTTAAGGATTTGCGAGGTATTATCGATATATATATATTAATTAAGATCTATAAGATTGCTATTATAAAATAGTAAAAATGTAAATTTTTAAATAATTTTCCGACATAATTAAATAGTCGTAACCGAAAATTTAATTTCCCGATTACTTAGTAATAAAAGATTTAAAGCTCGAGTTAAAATTAAAGTTATTATTTGAATTATATTTATCGGAATTTATATTTAAAGCGAGGTTATTCGGGCGTAAGTTTAAAGGGGGTTTTTCTTACGTTAGGGCTAGTTTATAAGTTTTAAACTATATTAAAATCGGGCTTTTAATAGATATTTATTTTTTTTCCTTACTTAAGTCTTTAATTATTAGGCTATTAGCTTATACGTTAATAAAGGCTATTACGTCTTAAAGCTATAAAAGCCTTAGGAGTAGTACTAAGCTATCGGGGCTATCTTTTTTAATAAAACAGATAATAGCTTAAATAGATTTTTAAATATTATAGACTTTAGTGTTAAATATAACGAACTCCTTAATTTAAACCGACTGATTGTTTAAGATAAAAATATAAAGCTCCTTTATTTTAATATTAGCTAAAAGTTTGCGGGTTAAGCTAAAACGGTTAGCTAGCCGAGGTAAAATTAGGTTAATATCGGACCCTTAATTAGCTTAAGCCGAAACATCCGGAAGTATATAAGTTACTACGTAATTATTTTTATTAAATCTAATAGTATAAGTAAATCGATAGGCTTTAGTAGGCTAAACGATAGCAGTAGACTTTACCCCCACCGTTTTTTTTTTTATAAAGGCTATATGCCTCGCGGCTTTTTAAATCTTCGCATTAATTTATGTCGATAAGTATTTTAGGGTTTAAGCTTTATTAGGGCTTATTTAAAAAAGGTTTATAAGGCTAATTTTAATTTCGATAGCTTTAACAAAGGCTTGCTAATTAAATAGCCCTTTATTTTTACGACTATAAATTTTATATAGCCCGCGAGAAGTAGCCTTAGCTTTAAGTTTTACGGATTTATGCTTTTCTATTTTTCTAGCTTATTTATTATTAATATTAAGTATAGTTTTAACCGGAATAGCTGTATTTCCTTTACGCCTTTTTTTTTTAGGGTAATAAAAAGCTAAGGATAATAAAGCTTATAATAAAAGGACTTTAGCCTTAAGGTTTTTATTTAACTCTTTAGCTTAATTAGTAATTAGTCTTATAACTAAAGAGTAACTGGCCGAGCTTAGCTAAGTTATAAAGCCTTTTCCGGAGTCCTTTTTATAAGTGACAGTTTTAAAAAGGTTTATTTTGTTTTTTTTTAAATTTAGTATTATTTTTTAATATTTAGCTATAATATAGTTATATAAAACGTAAGAATATTTTTATTAGGTTGGAATTATTTTGCTTAACGGTTTAAGCCGAATATATTATAGCCTTAAAATAAACGCTTTTCTAACGTTTAAGCTATTTTTCTTTAAAAGTTATATAGTTAGGTTGGATATAAAATTTATTACTATACTTAAAGCATATACAGCCTCCTAAAAAGAGCTAACGACTTTTATTTACTATAGGGTAATTAAACTAGGTACAGGGAGGTAGAGGTAAACTAGTTTTAAAATATTATTAAGTTAGATTTAATATATATCCGCGTCTATCGATATAAGTACCACCGCGTTTATTACGTTTATTACTATAGCTTTTTTTATTCTTAAAGTTTATATTTTTTTAATAGTTAAAGTTAGTTTCTTAGAAGTTCTGCCTATAATTATTAAAGTTTTAATAATTTTACGGGGTAATATATTATTATTATTACTAATCTTAACCTTAACTTTTAACTAGGGGAGGCAATTAAAGCTAAAGTAGCTAAGTTTAAAAAGGCTAAAGCGGACGAGCTAGTAGTAGGGTTACAGCTATAAGAAGGGGCAACTATTATAATATAGCTTAAAAAAATTAGGCCGGCTAATTATTAGGCTTTATAAACTATATAAAGTAATTACTTTATCCGGCTTAGTTTATGCCAGCTATAATAACTAAATAAATATTTTATAATATTTAATTTACCGGGATATTTATTCAGTTAGTAATCACTTTTTTTATTATTTAAGTTTTTAACTTATTTATTATTTATTTTTATATTAAAACCTTAGCTTTAAAAATAGTCTAATAATTTTTAACGGTTTTATAATAAGCCGAAAAAAATAAAACGTTATAAGCATTTTTATTAATAGCCTCCTATTAAAAAAAAAATTAGTTAGTCTGTTTATAAATTAATTAATTATTATTTTTAATATAAACGTTTCCAAACTATTTAAGGGATTAATAACGGCTATAGCGCTTTAAAGTATATCTCGGGCACTTATATATCTTATTAGATTTTAGGTTTTAAAGTAATATTTAACCAAAAGTTTATCCGCGGTTTAAAATAGCGACTTTAGCTCCTCACTAGATTATATTACCGATTTATTTACTAATTAAGTTAAGAATTTATCTTTTAAAACTTATTTTACCGAGCTAACGTTAGTAATACCAGCTAAGCTACCGTATGCTTATTTTAAGGTAGTTTAGATCTACAGGTTGCTATTAATAAATATAGCGATATTACTTTTAGATAATATATCTATAGCCTAGATATATTATAAGGCTATAATATTATTACTTGCATATTTAGCCCGCTTAAATTTCTAGCGGAGCTGAGCTAATTAACGAGAGGCTATATTTTTCCCACTATAATAACTATAGTAATTAAGATTAGGTATAATCGCTATAATAAATCTATTTGGGGGTATTAAGACTACCGGGGGTACTAGTAATACTAAAGGCTCTAAAGGTTATATCCGAAATTTTTAATTAGGGTTACTAAAATTAACCCTATCTTATAGCTAAAATATAATATGCCAAATATAAAGGCGAGGTATATATATAAAAAATATAAAAAATAAATAAATATATGTATTAACTTAACTAATAAATTTACCTATAGATTTAAAGGAATAAAGGTATTAAAACGATATAAAGTGGGCGTTATAATATTACCATAAAAGGTTTCGGAAGTTTATAAATAATTTTAGGACTAAATTACTAAAGCGGGGTAAAAATAAATATAAAAAAGCTTCTTTTTTTGTTTAATTAGCAAAAGGTAAATTATAACTAATATATATAAACGTTATATTTAACTTAATACTTTTTTTAAATATTATAAACCTTTTTATAATTATAAAATATAGCGAAAATAAAAGTGCTTTTGTCGCAAAAAAAAACGGAAGTCTAACGCCCGAATAGTTAAACTAGATATTAATAGTTCGATATAAATAAATATAAAATCGAGGCCGCTAACGCGAAATCGTTAAAGATTTAATATTTTACTAAATTAAATAAATATTTATAAATAATATATTTAGCTTTTTAAGCTAAATAATAATTTACGTAATTACTTAATTAATTTTAATAGGCAAAATAAATAGCGCAAGCTCCGAGTTATATAATAAAAGTAGCCTTAAATCCGATAAACTAAAAATAGAAAATATAAAATAATAAATTTAACTATAAAATATTATATAAAAGCTCGCTAGTAACGAGTAATAATATATGTTAAATACGCTTTAAATAAGCGCTAAAGTACGCTTTTAGGGGCGTTTTAATATATACGTCTTATATACACGCCGTTTATATACTAATTATATACTTAAATATATAAAGCTAACAAGTTAAAAATATAAGGGTCTTAATAAATTAAAACCTTTAAAAATTATAACAAAATTCCGATAATGTTTCCGATTAATTTATTTCCGGCCCGAAAGACTAGAAAACGTTCGATAGCTATAAGGGTATATAGTTTCTAAGTTTTAAGTTAGTCTGAGTTATTGGTATGAGCCTAAAGGCTTACGTCTGCAGCACGTGACATGGTTTAACTACACACACCCCCAGCAGTATATACATGTACATATGTGTATGAATGTACTCCGTAAATTGTACCTAAATCGCATACGAATCGAGTAACCCCGCCAATGCATTTTGCACAGATGGAGGGGCTCCACATCCCTGCCCGATGCCCTGAAGCACACTAACGGCATCCGGATTCCGCACTAACGTCCGCCCCGAGACATTTTTACCGGCCGTCCTACAGTGGCAGCTGCAGCTGTAGTGGTTGCAGTAGCACGAGATGAGCTGCCTAGGTACTTAAGCAGAAATGATTAGTGCTGTTATAAGAATCTTATCCATCCTGACTTCCAAACTGTAATATAATACGGCAGCAACCTGAGTTACACAGAGCCTCTAGCCTCAATTCAAGTGGCTGTCGCCCCATAGCCCAACCAAGAAGATACATGTATTCTGTACCTTATTAATAAGAGTCGGTCTGATCGGTCTGATCGGTCTGATCGGACTGTCGCCCCTCCGACGACAATGACCCCAGATCGACGAGAAAGAAAACAATGAACACACCGTGCCCTGTACATCACATATGTAATCCTCAAAGGCCTCAACACCTTCACATAGACACTGCAACTTATGAGCATTCCGTCAATGGACATCACACATCGCTAAACTCAGGATTGATCAATGAACAGAAACATACATCTACACACTGCGAATCATTTGTATTCCTCTCATTATCTCATTATCTCATTATCTCATAATCTCACATATCATAATCTAATAAACGCCAACTCCATACTACACGTACTACTAGCTTCGAAGTTTGGGACCGTCTACTAGGTTAGCTCTCCTACTAACCCAGAGAGCATTGAGCTGCCCTCTCGCTGGGAAATCAAACCTGCCGGGGTCCAATCATTTCACTGTGTTCGATTCGCCAAACCACCCTGAGCCTGATCGTCGCATGAAATAATCACTTTGCCGAGAACAAGCAACAAGGCCGTCTACACGTTTAATTACGTATATTAAGAGTCCTACCCCCGATCCCTCATTGAGCCATGAATACCACCAAGCGGAAATTCAACGCCCTGCTCCAAGGGATCGGCGCCAGGTCTTCGCCGCAGTTGTCGTCAGAACAGCCAACAACAACGCATCAAGATGACTTTCTCCTTCTCCAATCCTCGCCCTTGAATCATCATCAGCATCATCAGTATCGTCCTTCGACTCCGGATTCGATCGCCGTACCTGCTGCCTCATCACCGACCATCATCGCTGCCGGCGCAAACACGCCCGTGATGAATAGCGAGCTTTTCAAGCGCCGGCGCGTGGGCGTGCTGGAATCGACCACGGGAAATGACAAGACCGGCGGCGCCACCACCATCTCCAACGTGGTGCTGAAGAAATGGACGCCGGGCGGGAAACCCGCTGCTCCTTCTCCGAGCAAAGACGCGAAAACTACTAGTGCACCGAAGTACTGCCCAGGCGATCGCGACGAGCTGATACGGCGACTGGGCACGTTCCAGGAACTCACCGAGTGGACGCCGAAGCCAGACAGGGTCAACGAGATCGAATGGGCCAAGCGGGGATGGGTGTGCCAGGGCAAGGAGCGCGTCCGCTGCACGCTGTGCAACAAGGAGCTGGTGGTCAAGACGAGCAAGCGAGAGGTCGAGGGAAAAGAAGTCTCGGTCCTGGTCGGCTCGGACTTCGAGGAGGCTCTGGTGAAGAAGTTCGTCGAGTTGATCATCGATGCACACCAGGAAGACTGCTTGTGGAGGAAGCGCGGATGCGACGGTAAGCCACACGACTGCGCGAATGCGCTACAGAGTGGGAATATGAGCATCAGATATGCTAACATATTATTACTATTATCACAGACACACTACTTCGACTACCACTGGCGCATCCGGCAACCGCCATAGCCGCCCTCCGCGAACGCTACGACGACCTCTGCACCCGCCCGGCCTTCCTACCGTACCTCTTCAACCTGCGTCTCCCGCCAACCCTCCACCTCGACGCGATCAAATCGCAACTGCCGCCAACCTTCTTCACCACCCCCAGCACTACCACCACCACCCCCACCAAACCCAACGACGTAGCCCTCGCCCTCGCGCTAACCGGGTGGCAAGGCCTAACGAACCCACGCATCGGCGCCGTCCCGAACTCCGCATCCTGCGCGACATGCCAGCGACGCCTCGGCCTCTGGCTCTTCAAGAGCAAGGAAGTCGACCCGGCCACCGGCACCGTCCTCGTGCCCGCGCCTATGGACCACCTGGACCCCGTGCGCGAGCACCGCTTCTTCTGCCCCTGGCGCAGCCCCGCCGCGCAGCACAACCCCGGGTCGCGCGACCCGAGCCAGCAGAAGGCCGCCTGGGAGGTCCTCGCGCAGACGGTGCGGAATGATGCCTTCCTGCGCGCCAAGAGCGGCGGTAACCACAACCACAACCACCACCGCCCCACGGCCTCGCTGCCCGTCCCCGTCACCCCGACTAGGGGCGCCACCCATGCGCACTCGAACTCCACCGTGGCCGCGGACGCGGAAAACGGGGATAACATGGCGATGCTGGGACCCAGCAGCCTGGACGACGAGGAGGAGGACGACAAGGCCCGCGACGCCAAGGATAAGGAGCGCTGGGCGCGGCTGCGCCGCGTCAAGAGCTTGTTCGATACGAAGGGCGGGCGCAGGTTGAGGCGCACGATTAGTCGCCCGGGCACGCCGACGGGCTCGGCAGCGGGGTCGGGGGCGGGGGGCGGGATCGGGCCGCCTACGGCGCATGGGGGTGAGAGGGGGAGGCATGGGAGTGTGCCGCCTCCGGAGACGGGGGCATCGCCGCGGGTTGGGGGTGGGAAGAAGGGGTGAGTATGAGTGGATGAATGAGCGGATGAATGAGTGAGTGAGTGAGTGAGTGAGTGAGTGAATGGGGGTGGGTTAGTGACGGATGGATGGAAGGGGCTGGCTGGCTGGCTAGTGTGGTGATATCTTTTCTGAGATAATGATCGGAGACGATGGAGGAATGATAAGAGATGGTGGTGATGGTGGTGGTGGTGGGGTAGTTGGGAAGTGAATAGCGAGTGAGCAAGCAAGCAAGCGAGATACCCGGACTAATCTAGTATGTTGTGTAATATTCCTGATATATCGGATTTAGCTACTGTCATGTCTTCCTGTACGAGGGCTTGTCTTTTGGGTAAAGATGTATATGCTAATCAGGGGCATGGGAATCGTACTGAGGCTTGTGGTATACGAGATGTTTTGGATATGTGATGGGGATCGTCTTTCTGTCAGTTCATCTTTTTACTATTGTGATGGCTGTGTGATATTAGTCTTCTCCTATTCTTGGGGTTTCTGACCACCAGAAACGAAAAAATATTATAGCTTCACAACCCCTGATACATGAGACTAGCGGGAGAGTATCCTTCTAGCAGCATACCAGCCCCTCTACAGTAGCATTTACTCCCTTTTTATCGACAATACCGTATAACAACTAAAACTCTTGTATCGCCCTGTTTTCTAGTTATGTTGAACTTATCTTCAGTTCCGTCTTGGCGATATCTTGTTGCTGGAGTCAGATTTAAAGCTACGGTAAACTTTTCTCATAATCTACCAGCTTGGAGGCCGCTTTGAAACTTTAAAAGATGTGAGATTTGACATATCTGGTAAAATTGTTAGACATAAGGCTATTGATGTTAGACATGAGGCTGATAATCTTTAGCTCCGTTCAGGCGTTTAGGCAGAGGGCTACCCGTGCCACGCCCCACCTTTTTTTGGATTTCGCTAGGGCTTACTACCTAAAGGTGGTGCTTACTAGTAATTTACATATACTACTAATTAACATAGCTGTTGTTAATTAATTGATTAAAACTTCCTTAATAGCCTTAACGGCTTATTAGTTTTAAAAACTGCTGCTTAAGGCAGTTTCCTTATTATTTTTTATTTGCGTGCCTTTTTTGCTGCTTTAAAAAAAACCCGTTTAAAGGTATTACGTAATTTTAAGTCTATTACCTTTATAACTTTCCTGGCTTTTTTAATAGCGTTTTTTTCTTTTTATTTAACTATTTGCTTTTTTTTAGTAACTATTAATACTTTTTTTAACTATAATAAAGAGTTTTTAAAGGTACGGCGTTTTTATTAAACGCGTTCGGCTAATTTAATTCTTTTTAAGTTTTGTTTTATATAAATTAGTTTAGTTATATTAAAAAAGCTTTTTTTAATAAAACGGCTAATTTCTTAGGCAGTTTTGTTAGTTATAAAAAAACCTGGCTAAGTAATACTTTTTATTTTACTAGCAACTTTAAAAATTTGTCTAAAAGTAACTGGTATGCTTATAAGGGATAAACTAAATAATAAAAAGTCTTTTAGAAAAAAACTAAAAGTCTTATAGGCTATACGCTTTTTAATTTATTAAAGTATAACTAATAGATTTAAAGGCTAAATGCCTGTTTTCCTAAAGGCTAATTTTATAGTTAATTTTTTAAAAGCTTAAAGGCGTATTTATTAAATGTAGCTAAGGAATTTAATTTTTGTAATATTAGTTAATTTATTTTTGACTATAAAGTTTAACGCTTTTACGTAATAATATTTTAATAGCTAAAAGATAATTATATTAAGCGGCTATAGTAGGTATATAAAATAAAGAGGCATTTTAAAAGAAATAATATTATAGTTTTTATAATATTAAATAAACTTAAAAGTATAATAAAATCTGTGGCTATTAAAAATTAATAGTTTTTTTTTTTTATAGTTTTTTAAACTATATGTTGCTAAAAGTATTATATTTATTTTAAACTAATTTTATTATTAAAATAACTGCTATTTATTGGTATAATTTTTATAGTATTATAAAGTTCTCGTTATTAATATTAGTATATTATATATAGCTGACTTAATAATATTAAGAAAGTAGGGATATAAGTACCGGTAGCGCTAATAGCCTTAATTATTATATAAGACTCTCGATTTTTTAGCAGGCTGAAATAATAAGTTTTATGTTATTTAATAATAATTAGTTAATTTTTACTTATGCCTATTTAAAAATTAGTTTCGTTTATATTCCAAATATTTTTAGGGAGAATGTTATTATTTTTAATAACTTTTTTAAGTTTTTAATAATATTCCGTAACTTTTTGGAGGTTTTTAAAGGTTTTTCGATTTAAATTAAGCTTTTTTTAAAGCTTTTAAATATACCCGTAGCGTTTTATAAATCTGGTGGTTTAATTTCTTCCTATTATAAAAAGGTCTGTTTTTAACGAGAAAGATTTTTTTTTTAGTAAAAGATTTATAATATCCCGGATAAATTCGGCTTTTACTATAAGGTTAATCCGGTTTAAGCGGTTAATATACCGGCAGATAGTATTTTTTTTAGCAGCAGAAAGCTTGATTTATAGTGATTTTGTGCTTTTTTTGCCGGAAGTACCCGTAAGCCGTGTGCGGAGGCGTTTGCGTGTAACCCCGAAATCTCGGGCTATTGTGGCTAATGGGGCCTTAGAAAAATCAAGCTTATATTATATAGCGTCTCTTAAGCGTGATTCCATTTTTTTTAAATTTTAAACGATTAAAATCGGCTGAAAAAAGGGGTAGTTGTTGTAATATTGTCAATAATTGTGTGAATTAGTGGTGTGTGTGAATTACTAGTAAGCACCACCTTTAGGTAGTGAGCCCTAGCGAAATCTAAAAAAAGGTGGGGCGTGGCACGGGTAGCCATAGTGTAGGCTAAGAAACTACGATAGTGGCAAGCTACGTAGGTCCCGCCACAGAAAATACTGTAGATGTCTCACACCACACTTCATTAGCGCGGCTTGCCACAGATATGATTTACAGCCCTAAAGAACTCCATTTACAATTACATGTATGAGTCCGATCGTCGGCTCCGTACACGGATGCTCATGTAAGCCGGTGCAGTTTTCATGTGAAGAATGACCAATTCCAATCTTCAACGCAACCATGCACTACCCCGGACCACGCACAAATATCGCATGGCCTCAGACGGGCCAATCTACTCTGATAGGACCCAGCGACGGGATGCGGTCCACCCTGCCCGTCCCCGCTGCTCACTAACCAACCAACACCGGACACCATGCCCCCGTCAGGGCTCGCGGCGATGGACCTCTGCGCCTTTTGTGCGCGAAACCGCGATCCTGTGATTCGCTAAATAGATTACAACATTTCCTACTCCGGAAACCTGCCTAGGGGTCGCAAGGATGGAATTTTTTCGCCCTCGCCATTAGCTGCCAGCTTGGATGCTATGTATGTCATCTCCAGATTGGCAGCTCGCCCCATGTGACCACTCACAAAACGGCCCATGCTGGTCGGCGCAATCGAGACATGAGATAGAGAGATGAGCCTTGACTAATGATATTGATATGAGTCGACCAGGTGTAACAACAACTGCAACAGCAACAACATGCAATCTTCAGCCTACGGGTGAGAGGCAAGCAAAACTGCTGCTGCATTGCATTGGATTGCAACAATATGTACTCGCCTAGTAGTACCTACTAATAAAGTCAAAATGAAGTGTCAGGCGGCTTCCATCCGAATTGTGGAGAGCGGCTGCGTGGTTTGTGCGTGGGATTGCCATGTCGTGAGATATACCATCAAATCCCCGTATACCTACCTAGAGGTAAGGCAAGGCGAATGTACTTGAACCATCTTACTCTTTCTACCCTTTTCTCTTCCCTGCTTATTTTCACAATGAAACCTTATGAGATGAGTAAGTGATACAGTTCTTCCGGAAAGTACTCGTCTGTCTACAAGATTGCCACAGAAACAATCTTGATATGCGATAAATCAACTGCCTTTGTTTTTGCAAACCACCGCTTGTAGTCTGGGACAACGTTTCTGAGACCCCTATTTCTGATCTAAGCTTTTTCTCTTGAGTTGAGATGCCATACAAGAAGACTACCTGCCCAGATTCTACCGTCTGAGCTGTTGCCTTCTAGTGGTACCGAGTCTTACTGCTTCTCACCTCTTACTTCAGGCTAATATCACCCACCACCTCTCTTCTGCCGAAGTCCGTATTCCCAATAGCAGAATACTATTTTAAATAGACTGCAGCGACTTCAGGGATTCTCTATTATCCATCACCCCGGTTCCTGTATCCTGGACATCTCGGCCTCGTTTACCCAGCTAACACCCATACCCTCTGGATTTGCAATACCTTACTCACAGGCCAGCACTTAATATTCACCTCGGCAGCGGACCGAACCGCGTGGCCTATTCAGAATGGCTCCGTCACATCCCCCAACCGTGACAACGTCTTTCCTAGTGGCCAACCTGCATTGCCCCAGTTGCGTATCCACCATTAAAGATGTCCTACAAGAACTCCACGGCATTGTATGGGTATCGCCCAACATCGTCACCTCCTGGGTCACCATTGAACATGATCCGATCGTTTCTATATCCCAGATGGCATCAACACTAGAGTCGGCCGGCTTCGAGGTGTCCAGTGTCTCCTCCAACGACAACGATGAGGGGCGGACGACGTCCCTGCGTGGAGGCGCTGCCAATCCGGCAGATGCTAGCCATTCGGAGGGTACCCTAGGTCGCATCTCGAAGATGTCTGGCAAGTTGACACATACCCAAGTATCAGCTGCAGAGGCGGAGAAAATAAGGGCACATCTCAACAATTGCGAGCAGTGCCGAGTCAACGGGCTGAGGTCGAGGGATACATGCTCTATCTCCACGATGGACAGGGGCAATGAGCCACTGAATGAGAAGGTCGCCGATCAGAAGGTTGGGCGTGGGTTGGTCATGTCAACCAAGCCGCTGGCGGCTCAGGATGATGAAAAATCTAGCCCACCTAGCCCAGATAAGCTGTGGAAGGCCTCTGTAGCCGTTCCTGAGATATCATGCGCCAGCTGTGTGAATGCCATTACAGGGCGGCTAGACCAGATGCCGTGGATCACTAGCACCGCAGTCAACCTGATATCCAAAGTCGCTACCATCGAATACCGCGGTTTCAAGGATGGTATTGACGAAATCACCGAGGCCATTGAGAATATCGGATTTCCAACCCAGCTCGACGAGGTCGTTGGTGTGGAAGATGAGAGGGAGGAGACGCAGACGCAGGAGAGAACCGTGGAGATCCGCATCGACGGCTTCTACTGCCAGCATTGCGCCGACAGAGCAACGAATAGTCTCGCGGGCTTCCGTCGGGATATCAACGTCATCAGCAAGCCTACTTTGCAGAGACCTACGTTGAAGATCACTTATGTTCCCGAGGTGCCGAAATTCACCATCCGGCGGATTTTAGCAGCCATCGAAGCAAGTGACGAGGCGTTCAAGGCGTCTATCTACCACCCGCCGTCAATCGAGGAACGGTCCAAGCAGCTACATGCGCGCCACCAGATGCAGCTCCTCATCCGCGTGATCTTCACATTCACCATCGCGATCCCGACGTTCATAATCGGCATCGTGTACATGAGCCTCGTGAGCGCGGACAACACGAGCCGGATGTTCCTGATGGCGCCGTGGAGCTCCGGGATCAGCCGGGCCCAGGTCGCCCTCTGCGTCCTGGCGACACCGGTGTACTTCCTCGCGGCCGACATCTTCCACCGGCGCGCCGTCCGGGAGATCGCATCGCTGTGGCGGCGCGGGAGCCGGACCCCGGTACTGCAGCGCTTCTACCGCTTCGGCAGCATGAACATGCTCATCTCGCTCGGCACCACCATCGCCTACGTGTCCTCCATCAGCCAGATGCTGGCCGCCGCCGCCGACCGCCCCGACGAGGTCGACGACACGAACTTCTACTTCGATTCGGTGGTGTTCCTGACGCTGTTTCTGCTCGTCGGCAGGCTGATCGAGGCGTATAGCAAGTCGAAGACCGGCGATGCTGTGGCGGCCCTCGGCAAACTGCGTCCGACTACGGCGATACTCGTTGAGAAGGCTGCTGATGGGACGGATACAGATAGTGTTGTTGCGACTGATTTATTGGAGTTTGGCGACACCGTTCGCATCCCACATGGCGCATCGCCTCCCTGTGATGGCAAGATAGTGCAAGGCGAGACGCAATTCGACGAGTCCAGTCTGACAGGCGAATCTCGCCTCATCCGGAAGCGCACCGGCGAGGACGTGTTCGCGGGCACCGTCAACAAAGACGCGCCGGTCCAGATCCAGATCACCGGCGTCGCGGGCAAGTCGATGCTCGACCAGATCGTCAACATCGTGCGCGAAGGGCAGACGAAGCGCGCGCCCATGGAGAAAGTCGCGGACCTGCTCACGGCCTACTTCGTCCCCGTCGTCACCCTGATTGCTGTCCTGACGTGGCTGATCTGGCTGTCCTTGGGTTTGTCGGGTGCTATACCGGAGCATTTTCTCATGGAGTCCTCGAGGGGGTGGGTCGCGTTCTCGCTCCAGTTCGCCATTGCCGTCTTCGTGGTTGCGTGTCCGTGCGGTCTTGCCCTCGCTGCCCCCACGGCGATCTTCGTCGGGGGTGGCTTGGCTGCCAAGCATGGTATACTTGTTAAGGGGGGAGGCGAGGCGTTTGAGAAGGCCAGTCGTGTGGACTGCGTCGTCTTCGATAAGACCGGGACCCTGACCGAAGGCGGGGAGCCGAGTATCACGAACTCGATCCTCTTCCCCGGGCGGCTGGAAAGCGAGGAGCATCGCGGCACCTTCGTAGCTGCACTCCAGGCCCTCGAGGAGAACAGCAGTCATCCCATCGCCAAGGCCATCGTTTCGTTTTGTAAATTTAACACAAACACGACCCAACAAGTCACTGTCTCGGACATCGAGGAAATACCCGGGAAGGGCCTGAAAGCAACATACAAGGTCGAATCCCCGGAAGGCACCTCGTATGAAATCATAGTCGGCAACGAAGCCCTCATGCACGGCTTTAATGTGCCGATCGCGAGCAGCGTCACGGGCGATCTCCACACCTGGAAGACGGAGGCGAAATCAATCGCTCTCGCGGCCATCAAGCCCACATCCCCCTCCTCAACCTCAACCTCCACGCCCACTTACACACTCACAGCCGCCCTCGCAATCTCAGACCCAATCCGCCCCGAAGCCGCGTCGGTGATCCGCGCCCTGCGCGCCCGCGGCACCGACGTGTGGATGCTATCCGGCGACAACGCGACAACCGCGCGCGCCGTGGCGCTGCGCATCGGGATCCCGGCCGCGAACGTGATCGCGGGCGTGCTGCCCGCGCAGAAGCACGAGCGCATCACGTACCTGCAATCAACACTACAGGCTCCGGGACGGACCACGCGCCGCGCGACCGTCGCCATGGTCGGCGACGGCATCAACGACGCGCCGGCCCTCGCCACGGCGGACGTCGGCGTCGCCGTCGGCGGCGGCAGCGACGTCGCGATCGCGAGCGCCGCGTTCGTGCTCGTTGGCAGCGGGCTCGGGTCCGTCGTCACCCTGCTCGATCTGAGTAAGGCAGTGTTCGGCCGCATCAAGCTCAATTTCGCCTGGGCGCTTGTATATAACGTCGTCGCGGTCCCCGTCGCCGCGGGGTGTCTGTACGCGATCGAGGTCCGTGGACAGCATGTGCGCCTGGACCCTGTGTGGGCTAGTTTGGCCATGGCGCTGAGTAGTATCTCCGTCGTGCTGAGTTCGCTGGCGCTGAGGTGTGGGATCCCGGGGTTGGGGTTCCGGATTAGGGCGATTCGGGAGGATGAAAGGGAGTAGGGAGAAGGGGGTGGGGGGTTGGGAAAATGCTTGGGATTGGTTCAGTTGTTACTTGGCGTATGGGTATAGCGGGTTTAGCGCTCTTGTTCATGATCATGTTCGTTACGCCAACTGAGGTGTGGAAAATTTCTAATTAATAGATGAATTGCTAGGTGCAAATTCACATGACATCCGTTTTCTTGGTCTCCGGTTTCTGAGGAGTGATACGCGCTCTGTAAAGGGATTATAAAGGACTCCACCCCAGAGAGTGCTGTCGTAAGCTACTGTCTCTATTCATGACTTAGGTTAGTTTTCCTAGTATTGGTCACTATTAGAAGTGGCATTGGATAAGACCAATGAGTAGCGATATAGCTGTACGGTAACTGTATACGCTAGGTAATACAGATTTGGATGAGTTCGACCGAAGGAATTGGTTAACTGGCAGTTTGCAACAGACCTTACTATGTAGGAAAAATATCAGCAAGCGTACGGGAAAACTCTATTATATGCTTCGAACATCGTGATTATTATCTGTATGGAAACTCGTGGAGGAGTCTTGTCGTATCAGAATAGCTGACTAAGCACCCCTACACACCCTATATATCTGGTACCAGCACAGCCTCACACCTCGCCTCAGCCTTAACAGCAACAGCAGCAACGAACATAGCTCATCGTCTTACACACACACAGAGAGAGGGAGAGAGAGCATATAGCTTTGTTCTAGAGGAATACAGACTTATCAGCCACTCTGCTTCACACGCAGTCTAAAGCCCCGTGTGACGTGTCCCCTTGTCTCATTATAAGTCTACAATACCTCAGTGCAGGTAGGTCTACTTTCTAGAGCTTTTATAATATGAAATTCCAGGTTAACTTGTACTCCGTCGACTTAAGGGCCTCAATGTGACCAAGTCGAAGAATATTCATTTGGGTACCTGTTAAGAATAATATCACAGATTATATAGGCGCTAGTATCTGACCCGGAATTAGTGGTATTGCTTTTGTCGCAAACAATGTTTGTGAAGCTTTAATGAGTGTGGAAATAAATACCACACAAAAACCCATATTTATGGGATATAAGAAAATCTAATGAATTCACACTACCTACTCCTTTTTATCACCTTCGGCCATGGAATGAAAATCATTACACCTAAGTCTCTTTATAGTGCGCTGAGACCACGATGTAGAAGTGTGTTCAAATCCCAGCGACGTTTTCTGGCCTTCAAATGCCTTCTGGTGGATTTCCAATGCCTCATCAAGTTGCCCTGCCAGTTCATACATCAGGCCCAAATCATTCATAGACCAAAGAGTGTCGTTGTGTAGTGGTCCCAGTACTTTTTGACGGATGATCGTAACTTCTTTCTGTATGGTACATGCCTTGTCAAGCTCACCCAGGTCGCGGTGGCACTTGGCTATGTCGCTCGACGTCCACAATGTGTGAGGGTGTTCAGCACCTAATAAGCGACTTTGGCTGGCCCGTGACTGGCTATGGAGCTTGATGGCATCTTCGAGGCGGCCTTGCTTGCGATAGCACCTCGCTAATGTGTTCAGAGTCCAGATGATCTGGGGGTCTCTATCACTGAAGAGGGATCTGAGAGCCTTCAATGCTAAAAGATGCATTTTCTCCGCTTTCTGAAAATCTCCAAGGTGCCTATAAAGACGCCCAAGCTCATTTATAATCAGAGATTTATCGACCTCGCTATCAGTAGTACTGGTTCTTTGAGCTTCCAAAGCCTCAAGCTGTGTCTTGATGGCAAGCTCGGTATTTCCCTGCTGGTCATATATGAGTCCGAGGCCATTCAACAACCAGGCTGTGTCTCTGGGCTGTTCACAAGACTCTTTTGCTACTTTCGTCAGCGCGGCCTTGAAATGCCTCATGCCTGATTCGAGACGACCAGCGATACTGTACTCCCTTGACAAATCCCTTAAGACCATATTTCTTTCAAAATTGCTGATCCTTTTCTCGTTCCCAGAGTGGCAGTTTTGAGGTTGACGGGAATCTAGTGTCATTAGAATCTCTAACACGTCTTCCAACTCATCAAAATAGCATTTATGCGTGTTTTCCAGACTATTTGTCCATTCAAGGACTGACCTGATAGACTTAAGCATTGACTGGAGAGAGAGCATGCCTTGATCTAAAATGAGCCATCTTGCTAACCATAAGCGTCGCCGATTCGCGGAAGAGAGGAAACGCAGGACTTTTGTCTCAAGCTCTGGAGCAGGGTCTGAGTTGAGCAAATGATGACACCAGTAAGCTGTTGCGTAGTCCCCAAATGGATACAGTGTTTTGTCTATGTCAAGTGCTTGACTTAATTCTGGGGTGTTAAGACAGCTGAGACATAGACCTGCCAGGCTGGAATGTTCCACGCTTAGGTCAACGTGATAACTCCCATGAAGTGCAGAGCTCTTATGTGATGTAAGATATTGGTACATAGATAGATGGGCCAAACGGAATGTGTCATTCTCCGGCTGATATTCGATGAAAGGCGGACAAGCTTTGAGAACTGCTTTTTTGTAAGGCGTTTGTTTGATGTGCTCTAATGCCACCATCTCACAATCTTTGTCGGCTGTTGTTAGACTCCATTGAAGCTCTGCCCATAAAAGTGGTCGCGGGCTACAACACAAGAGAGCCCATAATCTGTGTCGTAAGCATTTCCACCGTGGTGATTTTCCAGCCGTTCGTTCAGTGATTGTGTCGTAGAGATTATTAAGCTCCGTTGGTTGGCGTCTCAGCACTTCAATGCATTCTGCCGGGCATACGGAATCTTCTAATTCACGAACCATTAATGTAGCCCAAAGAAACATTCCCTGGGCTCCTTGACGCATTCCTCTAAGAGCTTCGTCCCGTACACATGAATCCTGAAGTTGTAACGTATCAATTGCGTTCGAGAGATAGATATCGATGTCTGGCTGTGTTAGATCGGATGAGAGTTTCATCCACGGAATGTCTCCTAGCACCTTTTGAATACGCGGCTCAAACCTGCTAAAGAAAAGGGTGTGGCAATTGCTTTTGGACTGGAGTATCTCTAGGAATCTTAAGACCCCTGGCTCAATATCCTGGCATTCATCAAGCCCGTCCACTATGATGCATATCTTGTAACTTGATGCATCAAAAGCCCGTTCGATCAAAGTTTCGGGATTATCAGACCATGACATATAGTTCCGGCCATGTTTGAGAGCTGAGTTCATTGCGGATTCGCTAGCTGGTATAGATTGCGGTAATAGATTCGAGAGTTGGGCTAATAATGTCCTGTAGAGTCCCAATAGAGAGCAACTGTCTTGTTCAGCATGATCGAAGAAGTAGTATATCACAATTCCTTCTTCCTCGCTAGTACGACATATTGTAGTTACGTGCTCAATGCATGTTGCACAAAGGACGGACTTTCCAACACCTGGGCTACCATGTACGCAATGAATGGTGCCACGCCCTGTCTGGGTCTGATGATTCCACCATTTATCAAAGAAATCATGTTCAAATAGCCACTCGCAGGTTCCTTCGGTCCGTTTACTAAGGTATCTGAAATAAAATTTGGTGGCATCAATTGGTCGTATCCATGAAATGAGCTTCTCGTAAATTCCTACATGCTTGTTAAAATAGGCTCAGGTTCACCTTTTCAGGACCAAAATGGATAAAGGCTTTACCTTGGCTTCTAATTAATTCGCAACTTTGATGCATTGATGATGTTGCAATTTTGTGTAGGGCTTGGGAGGTTTGGTCCCGAAACTGGCGTTCCCTACTGAGGTCTTCCTGGCACTGTTTTCTGTGTAGAAATGCTGCCAAAGAATCGAGCATCCCAAATCGAATGTTGATTTTTGATGATATTTCACCAAAGTCGCCTTCAAATCCACTCCATGCTCTATGCAGTATAGTAAAAAGATTATCTATAAATCGTTAATGTTATGACATGACATATTTTGCGATTAATGAATTCTCACTTTTCTTTTGGAAGGCATCTTGCACTGTGCGCAAGAAAGTAATAATATCAATGTAACTAGCGGCTAGAGCGTCTCGGAAGATTTCAGAGTTTTCAAAGAGCTGTTCGTATCGATGAAAGATCATTAACTGGTTGCCAAGTTGACTTAGAGTTTCAAGCAACTTAGTCCACCAGAGGCCGACAGTGCTAGCCATCTAGATATTGATAAGTCTATATCCACTTGTACATCACTTTCGATTACTAGGCTCACAAACCCTGAAAATCATTTTCAGTGTGCCCCATACTATACAGGCTGGGTTGGCACTGTACTGGACCATGGTATTAATGACTGTGGAGTAATGCTCAACAAAACTCAGTAATGGTGTGAGCACGCGAATTGTTTGATATGATCGTGTCTGGAGCGAGCGGGCCTCTAAGGTCTTCACCTCTTCGAGTAGCTCGTATATAGTAGCAAAGTCATAGGTTTGGTGCTTTGAGTCTGCATTGGGCCCGGAAGCCAAGGATAAGGAAGACATGATCGTATCGCTTGAAGTTATCGAGTTGAGGGAAGTTGTACGACTGCTTACGAGCATCTGGCTATTCAATGATGGCTACCCTATCCTTTTGATATCGGAGACGACTTTGACAATCCAACGAGGCTAGAGCAAGTTCAGGCAACCGTATCTTCCCGTTAGGCAGAAGAGAGTCTTCCAGCCTACCGAAAGGCCCCATTAAAACGGGCTTTTTCCTTCATTAGTCTGCCGTATGCACCATTCTTAGACAATTACATGCTCAGCCTTTTTCGCATCTTATTCGGGCCCATCTCCCAATAGTATTGTAAGTATCGAGCAAAAGCCAATCAAGGCGAGAATACAAGGAAGGTTTCGACCATTTAAACTTGTTGCATGGTATCTATTATAGGATACCATATATGTAGGCTGTGGGCGACTGCACCGCATGATATTCTACGATGGATAGGTCGTACTAAGTCGATGGTGCTTCAGCCCGATTATATAAGTACTCTAGCCGACATTGGTAAAATTTGAACGAAAGAAGGGGAAAACCAAGGCAAGCTTAATACATTTCCCCAGCACTTGTCCCGTCACTATCAAATATAATATCTTACAAGTAGAACTTAGGGGTTGGCTTACTGGCCGGCGGTTCTTGAACACAAGCTACTCAAAATCGGCCTGTCGAAGTTAAATCAACAGTTCATGCTCAAGTCCGATCTACTTACTCCGTATTGGCCGGGAAAATAGCCTTGGATTAGTGCAAGAGTCACATTGCCTCTTTATATGCCGTCAGACGTTACTTTAGGTTATCTGGGCCGTCCCTCTAAGCCGTGCCAAGCCATCAAGGGGCGGGGGAAAATGTATGTAGGAAGCTCGTCACGTCACCCAATATCCGCCTTGGGATGGTACAGCATATATCAAGTATCACAGCATAGCTTGGTCAATTTAAAGGCGCCTTTTGATTGGAATGAAAGCATAATCCGTTGCTATCACGAAAATGAGACGGACCGGAATGTTTCGTTGCATAATGTATTGGAAACTCCTTAGTTTGATAGGGCAAGTATATCTTTATGAAATATTGTGTCACTCGGGCGTCTTTTCCTTCGGCTTACGAGCTACATGCGGAAGCGAGATATCCCGAGGAACTCTTCACCCCTGGACCTTGTAATTGAACGCTATTTCTCATGGGATAGAATAATTTCAAATCCACCAAACCTTCATCTGTAGCTTCTCGGCCACCTTAAACTCAGCACGTATTGAAACAAGTTATGGCTTCCCCGGTACTTAAACAGAGAACATATCGCTTGACAAATCTACCAGCAAGCTGCACCAAAGACGAAATACGCAATTCTTTCCCTGAAGCTGCGGAGAAGCTGATTGAACGTATATCCCTGGCTAACGCTCGATTCGGTCTGAAAGACAGTGAAAAGATTGCCACCGTCACCTTTGCAGAAGAACCATCCTTCCTCAGCAAATTATGTTTCAAATCTGGAGCTTTGCTAAAGAATATGAACGAGAAGGCCAAGTTTTCCACGGTTCGTATCGATAGTAACTTTTATGGCTGGACGCCTCTCTATGCTGATGCTGAGGATAAGACCCTCGTGGAGTAAGTCAAGTTGCTATAGTAAAATGCATCACTAATCTGATGGGTACTAATGTAGTATTATCGCCGTTACTGGACTAGGTGGCAAAGCATTTGCGTCATGGCAGTGTGATGACGGATCTATGTGGCTACGAGATCATTTGCCAAATGACATCCCCGGCATTCGAGTCTCCGTCTTTGGCTACTCATCAGATCTCGCCAATAGTAATTCTAGGGCAATCCTCTCGGATTTCACAGCGGATTTCTTGATCAATCTCGAGAACAGGAGGCGGATGAACTCCCAAGAAAGGGTATACCAAATCCCAAACAGAGATGGAAATAATTGTTCTTTATCGTGTGCTGATCTGGTACAACAGCGGCTGCCTCTTATCCTCCTTGGGCACAGCATCGGGGGCTTAATTATCAAGCAGGAAAGTTGATGTCTAATCCATTATCGTATGGGCTTACTGACGTGTTGATAAAGGCTTGGATTAGATGTGCGCAAAATCATAGCCTCTCCTACCTTCATCGCGCGATACATGGTCTTATCTTTTTCGGCACACCCCACGACGGCATGGAAGCATCCCATTTAATACAAGCCATGAAGGGAGCACCGCCTGAAAACTTGGTTCGAGATTTGGCACCCGATTCTACGACTATCAAGTCCCTAATGGACGAGTTCTCGAGGTCATCATCAAGCAGTCTCAAGATTGTATCCTGCTACGAGTGTCGGGAGACTCCAACTTCGATAAAACAGACTGACGGTAGCCTGAAACGCAATGGCAAAAATGCGTTGATGGTGAGGCAAACATCTGCTTGTCTGCATTGGACAAACGAGAAGAGGATCCCGATCATCGAGAACCACTCAATGATCGCTAAACTGCCGCGAAGGCCGGGTAGTGCGTATGAAGGTGTCAAGGACGCCATTTTCGAATTAGTGAACGAGGCAAAAGTCTTCATTCCCAGGCGCCTTCAGAGGTTCAGTATCTGTGAGTGCGTTCGTGGCATAACTGCAGCTTCACACACTGTCCAGCATGCTGTGCCCACTATCGAAAATCTGGCCCCATCCTTGAGAAGTTCCTTGGAGAAGGGTCTAGAAAAGCTGTGTGGCATTTGTGAACTGCTGCTTCACGAGAAGTTCTCCAACTTCTTCCTTGGGGATGAAGTGACTCCAAACTCCATCCACGCAATTGGAAGTACCATATCTCATTTAGCCAATATATTTCAAGCCTACTCGACAACGACCATATTTGGAGAAGGTCTAATGCAGATCACGGAGTCACCAATGAGGGCTTTAGGATCAACAAGGACTTGGGATTTTGTAGTCTCCGACACAATCACCTCAGCACAGGATGAGTTATACAAACAGCCTGCTGTATTTGAACTTGTTCAGTCCATTTCGCGCTTGGTAGACGACCTCCTACGAATATTATCACCATTGATGCTTCGATTCTTCGATAGTGCCTCCGTAGGAGCCCTGACTTCGGAAGGCTTTGCGAAACAGTCAGGATTGGCTCACATGGTGATGCAACAGGAGTTATTTCGCTCAGCACAGGTATTGGAACCTGAATGCCCACTGCCTGGTACGCTTGAGGTTGAACCCAATGGTGTGTCTAGTGAAGATGTAATAATGGGCAAGTATATGTCGGAGACTGAACCTCTGAGCCAGGCTGTTATCGTGGAATATAGGCCATATGTGCCTCCAAAGACATCTGACCGGCCCCTTACTGTTCAAGAAAATGCGTTAGTTGAATCTACCAAGACTAACACGCGAAAACTAGTGGCATTGCTTCGTCGATTCCATTCAGGACTGAGCAATGACAGTTCTCTCAATACCCTTCAGTGCCTAGGTTTTATAGATGATCAGGACAAGGGGCGACTCGCATTTTTGTACGCCATTCCTGAAGCACACCTTCAACTTGACGGGTCGGCTTCCCCACATCTGATGTCTTTAAAGCAAGCCATCAAGAACAAGAAGTTTAATAAATTACCTCTCGAAACTCGCCTCGACTTAGCCTACCGGCTCTGCACAAGCATTGCAAATCTCCATTGCTCTGGATGGGTTCACAAAAACATATCTTCAGCTAATATACTTTGTGCTCCAAGACGAGGCTCTACCTCATATTCGAAGTTGCCACGATGGGATCTGTACCTGAAAGGATTTGAAACGTCCCGTGAGGCGTCGGCTAAATCAGCCTTAACGGGTGAATGGGACAAAAACATCATCTACCGCCATCCGGACAGGCTGGAGGAGGATTCAGTAATCAAATTTACCAAGAAGCATGATATATACTCCCTCGGGTTGGTCCTCTTTGAGCTTGGTAGTAGGTCATTGATCGAAAAGCTTTATAATAATACTACGGAGTCCCTGACTCCCGGTCATGAGCTTACGCCAGAGGGCTGGCAAGATGTGATCAAGAGAAAGGCTACAAACACACTTCCAAGTAGCATGGGCATCTTCTATACGGATGCAGTGACGACGTGTATCGAGGGGAAATTTGAGGACGCTCAGGATGACGACTATCAGACAGAATTGGGTCTTTCTTTCCAAAGATTGGTCATCCGGAAATTAGCGGCTGGTGTAACTTTATGGCCTAACTCTCAAATTTGAGCTTCATACTCTTATAGGTTAGAAACCTCATCATCATCCAATCTGTAGAATTCCGACCACATTTCGTAGTATGGCTGTTTCTCAGGCACAAACCAACTGTATTCGCCCTCCTCCCGAGTAAGTTTATCCCGGGAGCTGGCTGAATCTATGCCAGATCCTCCACCGCACTTGCCTCCCGCATCTAACAAGCGCTGAAGGATCTCAGGGGCAGCGAAATAAGAATAGTCTTTAGTTCCTAGTCAACAAACTTCTAATGTGTTTAATATGGGGACGTCGTCTACTTACATGAATTCCCTCGCGACCCGCTCGATCCTACAAATCGTGAGCGGATATTAGCTTCCAAGTCCACATTTTTTAAACTTGTGTACATTGGGTACTTACTTTGCTTGTCAATAAATAGGCCTTCATCCCAACAAGCTGCGTTGGGTATTTCACCCGCAGGGGGCATTGCGTTATGCATAGCAGTCCATTTGAGAAGAAACTGATGACGAACCTTATTCCCTTGCTGCAAAGAAACATCAACTGCAGTCCATTTATCCTCAGCTTCAAGCCACCTATCATCTCTATTAGTGCTTGAGGGGTTTAGGGCTTTCCGTCGGTCTACGGTATATGCTGCCAAATCAACACCAAGATCGATGCCAAACTTGACGCATTTCTTGTAACCCAACTCAATTAGATTCATGAATGCGGTCCAGTGGGTTTTTTTCCGATATGAGTTATTCAGGCGCCATTTCTGAGACTCTGCATCCAGATGAGATAGATACCTCTGCATGAGTTCTAAGCAACCCTCGTCGCCTATGGCATTATTGGCGGTGATGAACCATAAAATGTCTCGATTATCATCGTCCCTGGCGTCAACGTCTGCACCCTGGTCCTCAATAACTTGAAGCAGCTCCATTAGACCCGGTTTATCGGGGGTTAGTTGTTTCGCGGCGACGAGAAGCACAGTCTCGCCGTCCTTGTTCCGAGCATTGATATCTCGTAGGATATCTGGACGGGCTAGAAGTTTGAGCATCACCTCCCGTATGCACCCCATACTGTTACCACTTTGGACTGCGGCGTGTATCACAGTGTTTTCGTGAATGTCCTTTGACCCACTACCAGGCTTATCAGCAAGAATCTCGAGAACGTTGAAGTAACACTCGGGATAGGTCAGCAAGTCTTTGTCTAATTCAACCCAGAGGTGAATAGGCAACTTCTCATTGTATATGTTCTCTGAGATCTCGGTGTCGGCTCCGGCTTGCAGAAGAGTCATGACCGTAGTTGCGTCACGGGAGAGGATTGCATCTATTAGAGCAGTGTGCCCCTCTTTGCTCCTAGTGTCGAGCTTCGCCCCAGAATCAAGAACAAAAGATATACAATTGCGAGACTCTTGTAGGCTATTTTCATACGACCCATGAGAACACCACCGGAGGAATGGCTTGCATATACTCAAATTGCGATTCGCCTCCTGATCGGCAGCCAGCA
Organism: Whalleya microplaca; assembly: GCA_022497155.1. Lineage (NCBI taxonomy): Eukaryota > Fungi > Ascomycota > Sordariomycetes > Xylariales > Xylariaceae > Whalleya > Whalleya microplaca. The sequence goes on along the minus strand of MU385747.1, from coordinate 239,580 downwards.
TATGGAGTGGCGTTAGACCCTTGGAGTCAGACAAATCGGGATTGGCTCCATGTCGCAACAATAATGAGACAATAGTAGAATGACCTCGATGCATTGCCAAACCGAGAGAGGTGTGTGATCTGATGTCATCAGGTGCGTCGAAAGCGTCTGGTGAGGCACCTAGCTTAATCAACGCCTCTGCGGCATGGATAGAGCCTGCATGGCAGGCCCAATGTAAGGGAGTTCCATAAGGCCAATGGAATGGGAAATGCTCTAAGTCGATGAGTCTTCGATTGCCGTAGTCTCTAACTAGCATAATCCTGGCATCCACAGAAGCACCATTCCCAACAAGAACTTCGGCAACTTGACGCATATTCGGAGCTGCAAAATTGAAGAGCCAGTGAAGGCAGGATATTTTGAAATCTTTGGATGCTATTGAAGCATCAGCCCCATTCTCGGTAAGGAGCTTCACCAAGTCGTAGTTCCCTGCCAGGCACGCTTTATACAATGGAGTCTCGCCATATCGGTTCTGCTTGTTGATAATCAAGTGGTCTCTCATGATTAGGTGGTAGGCGATGTCTGTGCGACCAGCAACCACAGCAATATGAAGTATTGTGTTTTCATGCTGGTCAACAATACTCATGATGTTTAGACTCGAAGTCAGATCAATGAATTGTTCCAGCATCACTTCTCTAATCTCGCCGAGGTCTACCGATTGACACTTGATCTGATGGTTTGCTCTCTCCTTGTTATAACCGCCACAATTCCTGAAAGTATCCTTTGCATGCTCCCAATACTTTGTGGTCGCCAAGTCAACTACTGGTGTAACTGGTAAGGAGCCAGCAGAGGCGGATTCATATGATATTTGTTTGACGAAGTCTATGTTCTTGGCAGACCAAGATGGATCAAACGCATTATGAATCCAGGGAAGCAGGCTTTTTGCTACAGCTGAACCCGGTTCCTCTTTGGCTGCGTCATCGCAAAGTTGTAAGATTGTTTCCCGGGATCGATATCCACTGGTGCTATAGCAGATCGCCATGCCAAAGACAACATCCGGTGGTATTTTGCATTTCTTCCTGACTTCTAGTGAGCTATTGTGATCTTTTAGGAGTTGCGAAAGAACCTGTTCGTTGAGACGACGCCAGTATAGGTAATTCTTGCGGCGAGATACCACCGTGGACGAATCACGAATGCGGTGATAGAGCGCGATGTAATTTGAATACCTAAGCCATATCAATACGTTAGTTAGAAGACCTTGAAGTGCAATGAAACTTTGGTACTCGGGGTGTTCAGGACTTGCCAATCCGAAAAGGTTTTCCCGTTTGTGTCTCCTAGCATAGAAAGGCTGACGAGCATGCGACTATCTGGATCTGTTCTCAAGAACTTGAAACAGATATTATTACAAAGGCTGGCTGCAGTGCGTTTCTCAGATCCGGAGAGCCTAGTATCCTCTAAGGCCTCTAGAATACGCTCACGAATATCTTCATGCGAGATAGAGACCGGATCGGAATGCTTAATCGGCGATCTGCCGCCAAGGATTAGGGTAGCTAAGGCAGTGAGTCCATACGAATAACTGTCGCATTTAAAAAGAGATTCGGGTGAGAACGGATATTGATTTTCTTCCTCTGATATCGTCTCCGGTGGTTGCCAAAAGGTTGTAGATCGGTATGATTTGAAAGATAGAGCATCGCTATCCTCGATCGAGAGACACAAGCCGAAGTCAGCTAGCTTCGCAATCAAGTGGGTGTCAACGCTATCCTGGAAAATGAGGATATTATCTGGTTTTAGATCTCCATGGATGATCTTGCACTCGCGAAGGCACTCAAGGCCTGCTGCAATGTCAAGACATAACTGATAACTCGTCGCCAGCGTTAGCTGGCCTGGATAGACGTCACTCTGGTTACCAAGGAGTTGAGTGAGGGAAGAAATAGCCTTCTCGACAACTAGTACTGGAACGGGGTTGGTTGGCAACCATTCACGGTTGTCGTAGCCCCACTCATCAAGCCGTAGTATGTTTGGATGGTTGCGGATAGTGTCATGGCATAGGGCGCGTATTTCGAGCTCAATTGTCCGCAATTGTCTCTCCTGAGCATGGCTGATGTTGATGCGTTTGAAGACAACGTGATTATTTGGCAAGCCCGTATCCGAGAATACTTCAAACTGTGCTCCCCCACCTATGCGCTGATAGAAGTTGGTGTCAAGAGGCCTTGATGAAATGTACCGAGGACCGTTAATGGGCATGCCCTCCAGGAGCTTCACAAACTCTGCGATTGATGTCAGCGTTTTCCTGCTATGACCACCACGTATTTGAGTCTTCAGCTCGCTGAAGGTATCGTCGGTTGATGATGATGAATAGAGGCTAGACTCGGAGCTCGTTTGCCCGGACATTATTTCAAAACATAGGCGGTATCACGTCTCTACTAGCACAATATACGGGGCTTCCGTCTGCGTTAGGGGTGTCCTATTGAAGCTGTCTGCTGCGTATATCTGTACGCTATATAGTTGTTGACGATGAGATGAAGTCTGACGTCTGCTGTTATCAGATATTTGGGGTGCTTAGTCAGCTATCAGCTGTCCCGTGACATGTGGTGAGAAAGATCTAGTGGACTAAAGTTGACTATGCCTGAGGTTACTAATAGAGTTTTCTCATCATCATTATATGTACACTAGACCCTTGAGTCTTATTGCGTATTTGACACCCGTGACATGTCTTCAAGACCATACTCTGTCTTTAATTCGGTGGACAACTCCAACCCCCTTTCTCCGCCGACCAGAAGAAAGGCAACAGAACTAACCCCTAGTCCAAACCACCATATGGCCCTCAAACTTGTGATATACACTTGCACAACCTCATCCCATACGTTCTGGTCTACCATGGCGGATACATTATGCACTCTACTAGCGAATGAATACGCCTGGCCATTCTCTAGTTGCTTTCGTAGGTCAGAAGATGAAATAAGCGACAAATTGGTGTTAAAAACAGCGTTGAAAATAATCGAAGGAATGGTGACCCCCCATACGAAACCAAAGGTCTTGATAAAGGAGAAGGCCGCAGTTCCGGATGCCACGTCTGACTCTGGGAGAGCAGCGAGTATGGCTGGCAGTATAACAGAAATAGTCATACCCAATCCTCCAGCAATAATCAGTTCAAAGAAGGCCCCCGCCACCTTTGGAGTATCTCGATCAAGAAGCGTGAAAAGACCGTATGCAAGAGTGGAGAGACCAAAAGTGGCAGCATGAAGCGGTCGATAAACCCCAAATTTACTGAGCAGGATACCGGCTATAGCGGCTGAGAATAAGGTTCCAATTGCTAAAGGCAGAAAGTATATCCCAGAGTCAAAGACTGTGGTATCTAGGACGGCCTGAAAGTAAACGGGAAGGAATAACCCAGCTTCTTGGAGCAGAAGGCTTCCTAAGAAGGTTAAAGCATACCCGATAGCTGAAGTGCGGTTACTAAATAGACGTGTAGGCACACTGGGATTGCTAGCAAAGAAATGTTGCTGGATATGAAAGCCGATCCAGCCAACCGCGCCAAGGGTCAAGGGCACGATGATGTGCCAGGAAGCCCAAGGATACTCGCTACCGCCAGCGATTAGCCCAAACAAGATCGCGATCATGCTGGGGATGAAGATGAAATTTCCGAGGTAGTCGAGGTTTCGGAGGCTAGGCGCTCCATTTCCTGTCTTCGCGTTCATGAACAATGAAATCGTGGCTAACGGTAAGGCACAGATGGGAAGGTTCATATAGAATATCCAACGCCAGTGTCTTTCGCCGAGAGCACCGCCCAGGACGGGTCCTAGCGCAGCTGCGATGCCTGCCCAAGAGTTGACGATGGCAAGATACGTGCCACGGTCGCGGAGAGGTACCAGGTCGCAACATACAATGTCAATCAAGACGTATATGCCTCCAGCTCCGACCCCTTGTACGGTTCTCCCCGCAATGATCATAGTAGCGTTATATGCTGCACCAGAAAATAGCGCTGCCTACCATGAAGAGTATGATAGATACGACAATAGGCGGTTTGCGGCCAAGGCCGTTGGCGAGCTGACCGACAAGAGGCTGTATCACTGACGATGCGAAAACGAACGAATTTGCGATCCAGACATACTGCGTGGATCCTCCGATATCTTTTGACAATGGTAGGAAGGGCGGTCGTGATGATCATTACGTCTAAGGCAGAGACGAAAGCGAGGAGGCTAAGACCCACGATCGTGATCCAGAACTGAGGCGTCTTGCTCTTACTAGGCCCAGGGACTGGAGGCAATGCTTCACCAGTCACATCTATTGTTCCTGGCGAGGCTGCCTGTCGTTCGCCGGACTCGATGTTTTCAGGCATGTCTGCGGGATTCATACAGCAGGATTGAGGGCAGAATGAGAACACAGGCTAATGGTGCTGCGAAGCTTTGAGAGGAGGATCTGGCCAGGATCGGTATGGTCATGTAAGGGAGTAAGCTTGTGGTCTCATAGAACAGCGGGTGGGCATTTACATGCCAAAATTCATGGTAGCAGAGGACTTCATCCCTTAGACCAAAATAGCAGAGACCCAACACTGCACCCAAGGAGTATCGAAATTAATTTGTGTTACACCAAACGCCTTCGCGGATCTGGGTGACCGGTTTCTACGTACCCAACCAGCCGATTTCCTAGCTAGCAGGAAGGCTAGCAGGCAGAGAATATTAATATTACTATCAATCACAGTAGGTCTGCATACGAAGTACTCAAGATACATTGGAAAGATATGCGAGTACCTGTACAAGTACTCACGTATAACTACTGAAAGATATCCCTATGTTAGACCAAACACACAGAGTGTTGAAATAGACGCAGGTTATGAGTATCATAGGTTAGTAGTTATTATTAAAGAGGCACTATCACTAAAGTCTAAAGGAGGAGGGAAACCTCCTATATATAAGCCACAGCTTGTGGGATGTCCCAGCCACCTGAACATCACAGCCACACATCCCTATAATCCATCAACTCCTCAGCTTGTCATTCTACAGTAATACAACCCTATTATTCACAATGCACCTCTTCCTTCCTCGTGATGCCACAGTAATGAAATTTCTTATAGCCCCAGCACTTGAGGAGTCCCAAAGGCTAAGGACCGATGATGGTGTAGCAGTGAATCTAATCAGCAAGGCCTTATAAGTCTCTTCACAATTTCAATTGGGTCCTGTACCAGTGCCAGATCTCCATTATGAATTCACATAGTATACGTAGCTACCAGTTGCCATATGTGGCACACTTATTAGGATACACAGGGACCCTGGTTTTGACAGCTTGTCACATTTATTGATAATGTCTTCTGGTCATGTTAGCTGATATCATGTTTTTCAGTATTCATCCATCTACTCTAATACATTTTTAGCATAGATTCTACACCGCAACGCCGTATTTAAAGCACTTTTCCTTGTCAGGTTTTTCCCCAGCACTAGTGATCTGTGGGCGAAATTGATAGGTGAAAGCTACGGATAATCGAATCGGCATCATCGATGGCAATTGGCCGAACGTCAGCAAGAGCCTTGATCTTGGCGGTGCTGCAGAATATCAGTAATGCCCTGTGGTGCAGTTGGGTCGGGGAAACATACACTTCCTTGACTTGGTCGTCGGACATTTCAAGACCAAGCTGGCTTACTCGGACCTTCACCGCATTCCATCCAGTTAACCGAGAAGCGAAATGGACATAACGCGTGAGGCCGAAGTCCGCAGGATTTAAGATTTCATATGTCGAAGGGTTGTTGAGAATAGCTTTGGCACTGTAGTACCCAATATTAATATTTGCAACAAGAAATATAAAAATGGCATATCGTGAGAGAATCAGGATGGATATGCTATAGATGAGGGGTTAGAGGATAATTATTGGTTTAACTTACTGAATGCCAGCCTTATGTGTGAAGGCACAGAACCCTGTAATTGGGTTGTTGAACGGTATGTTCACCTCCACAGCCTCGGAAACCATGTCTTCGATCTTGGAAATATTAGTGCTATTCATGAGATACTATATTTTTTATGACTCACCTCCTTGATCATGTGAAGCTTATACTTGCTCTTAACGTACTCGGGAGCAGCAACCATCATTCGAGCCATAAACCCACCAAGAGGTGTAATGCCGTTACGCTCACCAACTATAGACACCATGGTTAATATCTAATGTCAAAAAGGCATAATTCCAGCAGACTGAGATTAGAATGATGGGATTAGCAAAGACTTACTTCCGAGGACACTAGTATCAATATGCGTCGCGCCTGCTTCCAGAGCACAATACCTGGAATTCAGTCAGTATGACTGTTGCACGTAATTTCAAACCAAGTATAGGTTGGTGGAAAGAATAGGACAAAAAAAAGGATTTCAAAATATGTAGCTGATTGGGGTCCACATACGCATTGGCTATACTGCAGCCTGTTACACATACAAAAGTTAGCAAGCACTACATCTAGTGATTTCGGGGTTTGCGGTGGTTTGAGACAGCAACAAGTGAGACTGTCTCAGAGAACTAAACACGAAAACACAGCATACTGACCTGTATCATTGTGAAACTTTCCAGACATGCACGTTAGTAAAACCTCGCAATGAGAAGTCGGAAGAGCATTCAAGATATTCGACGTACATGTGTTTCAATGTCGCAAGCTGATATACGGGTTAGCTTAGTTGAGACAGGAGATTAAGAATATGACTCACACACGACACCCCTGAGAGTTCGGATGAGCTAGAGGGTGAGTCAGCAGGTTATATCGTAAGATTTAAATAAACAATATGCACGCACGTCGTAGACCTGGCGTGGTGAGGCCGCACCGACTGTATCAGCAACACCAACACGGTGAACGCCTGCCTTGTCCACAGCAGAGTACAGCGTTAACAAATCACCTAAGTCTGATCGGAACGAGTCTTCGCTTGAAACTAGGGACTGTTAGGTACCAATATCTTTGGAGGCAATTCCAGATTGCCCACTTACACCGAGCTTCAAGTCCCTTGGACTTGACATACTCTATGACCTCCAGAGCAGCTTGCTTGATGTAAACCATGTCCTTTCCATGAGAATGTTCGCGCAGAAAGCTCGATGTGCCGATAACGATATCTAGACCGTCTACACCAGTCTCAACCGCGAGCTTCACATCCCGCATATCACATCGGACGTCTAATAAGAGTTCAGACACAAGAGTGGAGTCGATCAAGCCCATAATAACTCACGGGTTAAAATCTTGGCCTTATTCAATTGTTAGTATTTTGGTCAATTGGAACGATAGTAAGCCATATACCTTGAGACCAAGCTTGCAGATGGCTTCGACATCCTTACGAGATGCCTCCGAGGCAGCGGGACTGGTCAATTCGATGCAATCGACGCCGAATTCGTCAAGCGCTGGTCAAAGACGTCTCAGCACCCCAGTGAGATACACAACACATCCAACATCGACATACCCTTTGCACTAATGACTCCGTATTAGCGGCGGGTTTCCCACCACACCTCGCAGTGGGCATGCGGTGGGATTTGGGAATTGCACACATACATCTTGATCTTGGTCTCCGTATCGAAGTAGGCATTCGCGAATTGTTCACCCTCTGTCACAGCCAGTCAGTCAATGGGCCGGCATTATGACTAACACCACCATCCAAGCAGAAACTGACCCCGCAATGTCGACTCTATTATCTGGAAGCGTTTGACGTTGGAGAGGAATTGGTCGCCGTAGGACTGGTAGGGGGTCTTCGAGAGGTTGTTCGACTGGGAGCTGGTCGTGGAGGTGCCATTCTGGCAGCCGTTCGTCTGCGTTGCGCTCATCTTGAAGTGTGTAATAGGTGCAAAAGGAAGACAGAACGGGCTGCGGAAGGGTGCCCACTAAAAGGGAAAGAAAAAAAAACATTTTAAGACCCTAAGACCCCAGACCCCGCCTACGACCCAAGATGACTCATGGTGGCAAGTATTCGCGATGTACCTAGAACGCACAAAATTTGTTCTACACTTTTACCCCGCAATCGGCGTGCCACACAGTATGTACCTTACACGATGGATTAGCCGATTAGGAAAATTCATACATCTGCGCTGCTGCGGCTCTGCATGCACTGACACTCCCCTGTATCTCCCCTGTATCTCCCCTGTATTCCGAGGTAATGTTACCGTACCTATGCACCGTCAGTGCCGCGACCAGGCGACCTTCGGGCCATTACCTAATGACATGGCCTAGCTCCGAGAGCTGCTGCCACTTCTTCGGCCGCATTTCTTTCAGGGCTGACAGGCTGACAGGCTGACAGGCTGACAGGTCAGACGCCTGTACGAAGTACCATATATGTACATGTATGCAAGGGCAACCCAATAAGGTTCTGTCAAATGTATGTACGTACAGTGTGTGTGAGAGCACATCCAATTGAGGTGGAACCGAACAAGATAAATTTTCCTAATCCATCGTCCCTTGTGCTCCGTTCTTGATCTACCGATCCCATTGAGCACATTCCGTCATACCTTCGGGTGAGTCAACAGTGCGAGATCTGCTAGCGCTGATAGGAATATCACACCTATCTGACCTGCATATATGAATCCAACGACTTCCATTCAACTTCATTTGATGTGTCACGGGAATTAACTACGAACAATATAGCTTGCATAATACAGTTATTACTATGATAATACCCACCCCAGTAAAGGATTGATTGAAGGAGCGGTTGCTGAGACCATGACTGGAAAGTTGAGCGGTTTCTTATTCTATCGATCCTAACCTCGGTGCGACTTGAAGCTAGTTGTTGATACATTAACTAAATCTGTAATAGCTACAGCAATAGTGTCACATACGATGTTTTGTTATAAATGTAACATAATTTGTCAGTCATATAGCTCACAGTTATTTTTAGTCAATGTCAGGTCACTAGTAAGCGTGTGACTTTCATATATCTCAGCCCTTCATAGAGCTTAGTTTCAATATTCCAGGAGGACATCGTGAGTCACATCAACCAACTCACTGCACTAGATAGCTGTGTCAGGCTTTGGAATATATGATATTGTTTGGCAATTTATATAAGGATTTATGTTCAAGTAGAACAATGAGCAGGTAAACAACTCATATAAAAGTAAATTCAATCGTGATTATCCTAAAACCTAGGCCTCCCGAGAGCCCTTATAAACTCTTTGACTCCCTCGATATCTACTCTCTCGGCGATATCGCAATGTGGCTTGGTGGCTTGCATGACACGAACTTTGTACGGGACATCAAGCCGGTTTTAATACATATATATATATGAAGGCCAAGCCTTGTCCGGTAGGACGAATATCTAACGTCAGTGTTGCGTTGCATTGTGTGTTAGCTAACTAGCAGTTGATAAAGTTGTAGAGATTAAGAAGTGTGGACGCAACTGATAACAGGGAGATGGAAAGTGGTTCTTGGGTAAATATATGAGTGCCCTTGTGATGTTGAAGTCTTGAGGATTAAGGCTGAGGAGGTAGGCATGCTATGTGTCTCATACGTAACCCGTCAATGGACTTGACATCCCGAGATCTTCTCCACTTATCTTCTCCTTCTCCGGGAGTATCGTGGTATCTAAGCCGGCCGTAGTGGAGAACGGGGGGTGACATATAGAACGGTGATGTGTACGTTGACGTCATACTAGCCTGCCCCCTACGTAAAATGCCCGAGTCTGGGCAATTGGAAACTGCCTGGGACAGAAATTATGCTTGGAGGAACACACGTTAAGGAATACCTACCTAGGTACACTCAACGTTAGCATTGAAAGCGTAACAAAAAGAAACTCCTACAATATTGTCCGTACATCAAGAGACACCAAGAATTTCGTTTATTAGATTCAAACAAAACCATGTCTCATTAAAACGCTGATAAGAGAGAGATTACCTTCAACATCCGTTATATATGGCTAAAACTCTATAGTGCATATCTATAAAGGGGCCTCTCCTTGCCGCCACTAACATGCACAACCTCCCCATTATCCAACTTCTTATTAAGCCTTCGAAAGTGCTCTCTCAAACCCAGGCATATGACTATAAACGACCCCTGACAACAGGCCACTGTAATAAGTGCAGGCTTGTATACGGGGGCGTCCTGTTCTCTGAAGACGGCCGAACTAATTATGCCCCCAAGATTCTGCGCCATGAAATTCAGACCTAGTCGGAATGCTCTTCCGGTTGTGGTGGTGGTATTTGAAGAAAGCCAGACAGGAATCAGAACACCGGGGGTGAAAGTACCGAATGTCAAGAGGTAAGTCAGGAAGTACCCGACTTCCACGTGCTTAACGAGGTCAAGAGTCGCAAGGAGGATCCAACCTAGGAATGATACGAATAGAGTTCCGCAGGCAATAGTAGCGCGTTGCTGGAGCTTGTCGGATGACCAGGTTGTCACTAATTGGACCGCGACAGCTGTGAGATTAGGACCCACGGTGTAAAGGTTCGCCTTCGCGGATGTGACGGCGATGCGCTTGACAATAGTCTATTGCATATGTTAGTCTTCCTGTCACAATCCACTTGCGCATAACAGCGTCTCAAGTCAATTTTATTTAGAACGTACCGGTAAGAAGTTCGAACTGCTGGCAACACCCACCCCATAGAGCAGAGGCATCAAGGTGAAGACCCAGGTTGTCCAGTCTCTTGTCTCTTTTTTGGCGTCCTCCCAGCGGAAGTGCTTATCCACATCTTGTGAGTCTTCCTCAAGTCGTAAACGTGATATTCGTTTCTCCTCGTCTGAGAACCATCTGGATTTCTCGATGCTGTGCGGAAGAATAAAGAATAATATGAGGCCAACACCAACGGTGAGGGCACCTTCGATAATGAATAGATCTATAGCATATTAGTCATCTTAAATATGATACAATACATAAATCTGTGAGGAAATGTGGGTTTAAAGGGATGCGTCTAAACCCCTTTTACTAGTTTGCATCGTTGCGAGAGAACTACCACAGAATGATTGATGCCGAGAGAAAAATATGTGTATCACTTACTATATGTCAGTTAGTATTTGCAATCCATAAAGTTAAATAGGGGCGAATCATACCATTGCCAACCCTTTAAGGCCTTGTCCCATTGAAACACAGACCAGGCAATCAATCCAGATATGGCTCCCGCGATAAAACCCATAACGGCAAATATACTCGTCCGGAAACTCAGTTCTCGTCTTGTGTAAAACAAGCTACAATAGAAAATAGCACATGGGAGGTACGCTGCTTCGACTGCCCCCATGAGGATTCTAGTTGCCAATATTCCGCCGAAGTTCTTCGTTGAAGCAGCGCACATGGCCATCAAGCCCCAGAGCGTCATTATCGTGGGGATTACCACAGCCGGGTTAAACCGCTTGGATAAGAGTGTGAAGGGGACATTCATAAGTGCGTATGGGATATAGAATAGAATTAGAAGGAGTGAGAACTGGTTTCCGACAAGGCCAAGGTCTTTCTCAAGTGTGCCGGTTTTGGCATTCCCGAGGTTTGCTCGATCGAGTGTATGCGTGAGATAGGCCAACGCTAACCTCCTTGTTAGCCATGAAGGTCGAATAAGTGCGGATGCAAGACTATACCTAACGCTGGCATCAGAATTAGGTCTGTCTTCCAAACAAGTTTCCTCTCTAGAGCCTTGTCGCCGCTATTTTGGCTACCAGTATCAGAGCTAATGGCCGCCACGTCGGCGTCAAGCTGCTTGTCCCTATCCGCCATCGTCACCGTGGCGTCCAATCTCTAGAGTTGGGCTTGTGGTTAGATATCCAGAAAATTCACGGGGCCGCCAAAGGTGAATGAGCAAAATACTGCCAGAAACGAGTTCACGAGACAAGCAATCATTGAACCTACACTAAACTTATCATTCGTGATCCATCCAGGCGTATTAGTAGATGAACCAGCTCCTCGAAATATGCCAGCCCTATCTTATTTCCGTCACGAGAAGACCTCCACAAAGAGGAGCCTCGATTTGTCACCCTCAACATCTAATGATATTATAGGCTCTAGGCTCATAGACAAGACACTAGTAGCCGTTTTCGTGTTAAACGGTCGCTCTTGTATCATCAAGCGATGTGTGACAAGGCCGTACCTCAACCAGGAACAGTATTCCCACGCCATTATAGAGCTTGCATTATCGACAGCGGCCCGCATTTGGGATACCAAGAATCACTTCAAGGCCTATAGCAGCTACGTTCGTTATCACACGGCATCGGAGTATGTAAGCACGCAATTGTATATACGCCCAGGGATCGGAACCAGGGAGCCGTACAGATGTGACAGTGGGGTGGACTAGTGCTACCAAGATAAGTAATCCGAAGAGCCTCTATAGGCCATTCCCCACCTTCGTAGTGGTCGCGGGGAGAGATGCCAATATCGCAACATATCAAGATTATTAGATATTGCTTCTGATGAAGATTCTAGATCATTGCGGAAGGGAAACATCGCCATGGCTGACCGGGAACCTGTCTCACAAAATCCATTGCGGCGCAGTGAAGAGGTCTGTCCCTCAGGCCAATCGGCAACATCGAATGCTCCAGAGCAATCCCTTGTTGTTCACTCTCAAACTCAAAACTCTGGGTTTTTCTTTAGGTTCCGCTATCACCTCTTTGCTGCTGGGTTTGCATTTCTGCTCAGCCCCCTAGCATTCTTATGGCCGGGTCAATCGCCTATCGATCCAACGAACTATGCGGAGCGCACAAGGAGAATCCTCAAGACGACACCGTGAGTGTCTATAAGTCCTAAGTTTAGAAGTTTACTGAAGTTGTTCTGTAGCTTGATTGACGGACACAATGATCTACCCTGGCAATTGCGCATAGAGTTACATAATCGCATCTACGATGGCCGGGTGGATCTTACTAAGAGGCTTCTAGGCCATACAGATATCCAGAGGATGAGAACGGGAATGGTGGGAGGTCAATTCTGGAGTGTATATGTAGATTGCGACACGAACCAACAGCATTTCGAAGACCCGTCCGTAAGTTAATCCGATATGTTAGTCATAAGTACCATGTTGACATTGGTTGTTAGTGGATTGTCAGAGACACCCTTGAGCAGATAGATGTTACAAGAAGGTTCATCGATGAGCACCCACAGCATCTCCAATACTGCGATACAGCAGCATGCGCGCGCAAAGCGTTCAAGTCCGGCCGTATCTCAAGTATGATTGGCATTGAAGGCAGCCACCAGGTGGGCGGGAGTATTGCGAGCATTCGCCAGATGTATAACCTCGGGGCGCGCTATATCACTCTCACTCACAACTGCGATACCTCCTTTGGAACCTCGGCTTCAACCGTAGCTGCTGGAGGTCCAGATGGTGGCCTGTTCAAGCTAGGATATGAGGCGATAAAAGAAATGAACCGGTTAGGCATGATAGTCGATCTGTCGCATGTATCACACCAAACGATGCGAGATGTATTGAGCGTGGCGCGAGCTCCGGTCATCTTTTCACACTCTGGGGCCTATAGTATCACACCTCACCTTCGAAATGTACCCGATGACGTACTGCGGACTGTCAAGCGGAACGGTGGTATTGTCATGGCCGTATTTGTTAACCGGTTTCTTAAAATGAAAGACCCGGATCAGGCAACTATCCATGACGTCGTAGATCACATTCTGCACATCGCGGAAGTTGCTGGTTGGGAATGCGTCGGTGTTGGCAGCGATTTCTCTGGAACCCCTTACGTACCTATCGGACTAGAGGATGTTTCTAAATTTCCCGACCTCGTTCAACTGTTGTTAGAGCGTGGTGTGACCGATGAGCAGGTTCGCTTATTTGCGGGGGAGAATGTCCTCCGCGTCTGGTCGAATATCGAGCAGAGGGCGCGCGAGATCCAAGCCACGGGCGAGAAACCCGTTGAGGAAGAATATGAAGGAAGGGAGTGGCATAAGGGGCTTAAAGATTCACCTTGGATGCTGAGAGGAAGTAGACAGAAAGCTGTAGAGGCTGGCGCTGCAGAAAAGCCATACATGTTTAACGTAGATCAGGAGGGAAAACACAACCCAGCGATAAAGAATGTGTAGACTATGTAGCTCCGAGGAAAGCCAACGACATTCGTATAAAACAACATAGTAAGCATATCTGATCACACGCACTATCCTACTATGCAATCATCATTCTGATGCAGCAATTTTCAATATTAGATACAACTCCAAGGAAAACCCCTTTATCGCATACGCACTCGCGATATTGACAGACATCTAATGGACGGATCCTGTTACGGGATACCTGATAAATGACTACCTAAACACCCCGCACCCCAGATATCTGAGCAGCACAACCTCACATCTCACCTCATCTGATCCATCAACAACTACAGCACACAGATATACAACAGATAGCTTCAATAGTAACCATCCTTAGCGCAGCCTGAAGTCCCGTATATCGTGCTACTAGAGACGTGATCGATCTCTATAGCCGGGTTCTGCTTCCAGAATCTTAATCATTCCCCACAATGGCGTTATCAACTAGTTGGGGTTTCGTTGTGCCTTTCGGCTCCAGCCAGTCGGCAGGATATATCCGAAGCGAACATCACCCTATGCTTATTCCCGCCTTTGAATACGTTAAGCATGGTCTTGGATGATTACCATATACTAGTATTGGCTGTCCTTGTGCCTTTTCATAGTCTCGACCAGATAAGTAGAAGAACGTGAAGGGAATGGCATGACAAGAAAGCTTCTAAGATGTCGTGATTATGGAGTTCTAGTACGCAAGTCATCTTCAATGATGACTAAGGGTGTACCACCATGGGATGTCCTATACTATGGTCTTGATAAGATACCTATAACCCGTCGAGAGGGGCACATTCCTACACCTGTAAGTTATTAATCCGCTGCATTCTACTCGTCTATACACATTCAGCGAGTTGCTATGTCTACGCCAACCATGAGGATTAACTAATTATCTCACTGACTTCAACCTTCAAGATGTCATTGCTGGACACATTGTCGTTTTACTCCCTCACTTTACTGAAATATGCATTCGCCCTATCAGTAATAGGACTTGTCATTTACTTGGCGCAGAATGAATTCACCCGCTATCGCAGCAGGGTAAAGAACCTACCCGGCCCTCGTGGATGGCCCGTCGTAGGGAATCTGTTCCAGGTATGCGAGAGGATCTTCAAGAGACCTTGATGATGTCTTGCTCTTATTAATATCTCAGTAGCACCGTGACGTGATCCCCGCTGAAACTTATCGGAAATGGTCATTCAAATACGGCCCAGTCTTCCAGGTCCAGCTCGGCAATACGACCGCCGTCGTGGTCAACTCATCGCGCGCAGCAAAGCAACTCTTCCTAGGGCAGAGCCACGCGATGAACTCGCGCCCGACCTTCTACGTGTTCCACGGGAAAGTCAGCAAAGCCGTGACGAGCATCGGCACCAGCCCCTGGGACGACAGCTGCAAGCGGCGGCGGAAGCTGGCAGCCGGGGCGCTCAACCGCACGCGCGTGGAGAGCTACGCGGGTATCCTCAACCTTGAGGCGCGTGAGTTCCTGAAGGATCTGCTATCCGCCTGCCGCGATGGCGCGGTCGAGATCGACTTCCGCCCCGCCGTCAGGCGCTTCTCGCTGAACCTCAGCCTAACGCTGAACTACGGGACCCGCGTGTCGAGCGTCAAGGCGCTGGCTGACGATCCGCTGCTATCTGAGATCATATACGTAGAGGGTGAGATCTCTAAGTTCCGTGATACGGGCAAAAACTATGCGAATTATATCCCCCTCCTCCGATACTGGGAACCCGTAGCGCAGTTCCTAGGCCTCAATGCGCAGCCTCCGAATCATGCAGCGGATATTGGCCGTCGACGTTTGGAGTATAATAACACTCTTTTGGAGAAGCTAAAAGAGGAAGTGCGGCGAGGTGAAGATAAGCCGTGTATTCAGGGAGCGGTGTTGCGGGATCCTGAGTCGGCAACGTTGACGAAGGAAGAGCTTATTAGTGTTAGTTTGAGCATGATGGCGGTATGTTATTATTCAGTTCAATGCTCTTGCGTCCTGTTTGTGCAGTTTCTTATTCCTTGATAACAGGGTGCCGATTCAAATCAGCCTACCTTGTCCTGGGCCTGCCTACTGCTTGCGCATCGGCCTGACATACAGGAGAAGGCTTATTCTGCTATAAGAGATGCGGGTGTCCTCGAGTTGCCATCAAGTGATTATGCATCAACCAAAGTCGAGTACATCAATGCCCTAACGAAGGAGATCTCGCGCTACTTCGTGGCATTGAAACTTGCTCTGCCGAAAGCTACTTACACTGACGTAACTTGGGAGTGTGCCACAATTCCGGCAAATACACTCGTGTTTCTCAATGCATGGGCATGCAATAGAGGTATGTTCTTCAAAATTAAAAAAAAGTGTTGGAAGACCCCTTAAGACTAAGTTCTCCTCGCTTCAGACGCAGAAGTCTTCACCGAGCCAGATACGTTCGCCCCTGAGCGCTGGCTGCCGAACTCACCTACCCAGTATGCGCACCAATACTCATTTGGAATCGGCGGTCGTATGTGCGTGGCATCACATTTAGCCCATAATGCACTCTATACAGCGTTTTTACACCTGATCGCACATTTCCGTATCTTGCCAGCTGAGGGCGAAACGGCCGAGGCAATTGATCCCCTCAAGGGATTAAAGGGGATGACCTTCGTCGCGACACCACGGGGGTGGCGGGCGAGATTTGTCCCCAGGGAGGGAGAGAAGCTTGCAGCTTGGTTAGATAACCCTGATGGTTGATAATGGCAGGTAATACGCACGCAAAAGTAAGGCTCAAGTATGTATGGGAATCAGGGGCCAAGTCAGTTAAGGGTGTAAATTGAATTGAAGTGAAGTGATGAACGTGCTGGCGCCAGGGGATACTAGCCTATCGCTTTAGTACCATATACTTGTAATTTAACAAGACTCTCTATTCAGGCAGACAATTCCACCATATTGGACGATACACTAGTAAGTAGACGGTAAAACGCTCAAACGCCCTCCATCCGTGACAAGTACATTGCCATTGATGTAAGCACCAGCTTTACTAACCAAGAATAAAATGACACCTGCGATATCCTCCGAATCTCCAAATCTTTGTTCAGGAACAACGCTCTTGGGCCATACTTTGCCCTCGTTCTGTTTCAGTACGGGCTCGGTCATCTCGCTGGGATAGACTTAATTATTGGTGTTAGCCAACATATTAGATACTAATGCCGAACAGCGCATGGTAATTATATAGATACTTACATCCTGGAGCTATGACATTGGACCGGATATCGTATGGCACGAGACTAGTAGCGAATTGCTTCATCATGTGGATAACGCCAGCTTTGGACCCAGCGTATGCGTAACCAGCAACAGGCGACCGATTGTAAGCGCCGATGCTGGCTGTTGCAATAACCTGACTCTTCTGCTTCAGGTTTCCACGCTTGTTACCCTCGTCTAGAAGCTCTAGGAAAGCAATTACGGTATTGAATACCCCCGTGGAATTCACAGCGAACGTGTTGGTGAAGGCGTCCGTATCCCAGCCTAGGAGGTGGTTACGGAACTCCGAAAGACTCGCGTTTGGGGGCATTCCGAGAAGCGTAGGACCTGAGACTCCAGAATTTGCTATCACGACATTGACATATCCTACTGCCGACTTGATCTCTGCCACGATCCGCTCAAGGTCGGTCTTGCTGGTGACATCTCCTTGGATGGGGCGTATATTCCCATGCTTCTATATGGCGTGAAGATAATGTTAATGAAGCTGTCTGTTATAATACGCCCCATCAAAAGCAACATACCGCAGTACTAGCAGCTTTCTCCAAACTTTCCTTGCGACGACCGATGATGTAGACAATGGCGCCGTTGCTCTCCAGGGCTTGTGTGATCAAAAGGCCGATACCTGCACCACTCATATTTAGTCGGCATACTTCGTAATTTTCTAAATTAACCTACCAGTTCCGCCTCCCGTCACAACAACAATGAGATCTTTAACATTAAAAAGGTTGGTTGGTTCTACTGAAGCGGAGGCCATTGTCGATGTTCAACCTTTAGTTTTTGGGTGATAGTGTTGTCGGGGTTGTCTGCTTCTGATACATATGTAAGTATAGGAGATGGTTGATAAGTACAAGATCCGGAGACAATGGAAAGGACGTGGTGTGATATGGGAACTTAAAATAAGTGCAGTTATACCTAATAACTTGGCTGCATGTACATACAAAGTACGGTATTAGCATTGACACTTCATGTATTCCGCACGGAATACTAGCATCACGCAATCCCGACTACCTGGCGCTAAGTATACCTAGTAAATACAGGTATCCGTACGGATGTACTGACTGAGTGGCTGTACAACATGGTCCGTGCACAACAGGCACGCTACCTTTTCATAATAGGCAAGGGAATATATGTAACAGGATCGACCTGCATATCCGTACTTAACTGGATACCTCGGTCAAGTCAGGATTTAGAAACTAACGGGTACGCCCGTGAAACTTTTACTACTCATTTCACAATCTCGTTCTTGTGGAAATACCTGTAGGGTATTTGAGATAGGTATATGAGATTTGATCTCGAGGGGCGACTATCTAGGTAGTAGAATGGCGGATGGTCTAGATATATCCCTGTATATAATGGTACTCAGATAAGAAATCTTATATTAGATTAGTCTATTACCGTTATCGCGGGAATATATCAGGCGTTATTGCTGTGCTAGCAATAACGGCGTCGTTTTTGCGGCAACCGTAGAATCAGCACGCATTATATAATGTACCTCCGTTGAATTGGGCGGACAGGAATGTAAAAGTTACACTTAGTACAATAAACGGAAATGGCATAGGTAGTCGTTTGGCCAGTTTATATCTTCAAATCTGCCGTGTCTATTTTCTTTTCTCTTAAGCCTATGTGCGCTGATCGTAGTATAAGGGTTATATGTCACAGTTACAGTATGTGCAACAATCATTTAGGTGCTGTCGTAATCACTCTAATTGTCAAAGCAGAATTGTGTAAGGCTCTAATATCTAAAGGATCTCTAACCGCTTAGGGGATCCCTTTTAAGTAATGGGGACCTCGGAGCAGTTATTGCACCGATATCCATTGTCTCAAGGCACTATAACTAATACCCCTATTATGGTGATATTAAAGAATATTTAAAGGTTGCACGATGTACAGGACAGTTCTAGAGACATTAAGAGAAGGTTCGCATACGTATATTCATCCATGTATGTCACAACAGTCGCCTTTAACAGATAGTTTGCCCTATTTCTATACTCCATGTGTCACGATAATAGGGGTATTAGTGATAGGATCTCGGAGCAATTATTGCTCCGAGATCCATAGGCTTGAAAGGGATCTTCTAAGCTAATAGAAGATCTTTTAGATCTTAGACATTTACACAATTCTAATTGAGTCAACTAAAGTGATCACGGCAGCACCTAAATTATTATTGCACACACTGTAACTGTGATACCATGTCATACTTTTAAAAGTGGCACACATCAAACTGGCCTAGTCTTCTTTTATGACTGCCCTCACTCCTTCCATTACGATTATGCCATCGCGACTATTCAAGAAACGTCTATCTTAACTAGGTAGATGGCTATTCTGACTGGATCCCACCTGATAGTAGATATACCTGCCTCTCAGTACATTTCACTAATGAATAGATGTACTTTCCTCAAATTTTATTGAAGCTATTATTGGACCCCCCTACTGGCCTCCCTATGGCCTCCCTCTGGCCTCCTTAATTTTTGACTACTCTCTGTCGGCGCTGTTAATAAAGATCTCAAACTATGTACGGTTTGCCAAAATTCTTTTTCCACAAAACCGCAACTGGAGGCTGGAATCAGCACATTCAACTAGAGTGAGAGACTCAAGCAATAGGTATTGTAATTTATAAGAAAAGAAACTCGAATTTCTTAGGTCAATATACTGCGAGGCGTCTTCTCCGCTGCAGATCTCTTTCCGCGCCGTATGGATCATAGTCGTTGTCCGAAGCCGAATCCGGCACAACTAAGTCTCCGAAACTATTGGTACTAGGCATCCGGGATCGCCTTTGAGTCGGTTCTCGTAAGAGGGGATGGTTAGCTATGGCAGTAGAGCGAAGTGATGTATGACTAAGCCCGCTTACCGTTAACGCAGTCAGTGTCAGAGTAGTGTCCTTGTGATCGCATGAGGTTTATATATGGTATAAGTAGTAGAAAAAATCATATGTTAATTATTTATCTTACGCATCCTGTTACGTTCATTTCTTTCAAAGATATAGGATCAATACTCGTTTAAAAAGAATTTTGGTCTAAGTCTAAGAGTATCTTAGAGCCTTTGGAGGATGTATACTACAATAGTATAGCATGTGGGTAAGCCAACCTCCTATATTCTAACAATTGTGATTATATACTCAGGTGCTATTTCACCTTACTAAGCTCATTTGAGAAATATATTCCAAATCACTTAGTCCAGCGGGCTTTATACGCCCCTCTGGGCCTTCCGGAAGCTCCGGGGGGGGCTTAGCCACGGCATGCAATAAGGCTGACTGCGGCAAAGCCCACAGTCTGACAAATACTATAAGCAACAGACCAGTGTAAACCTAAGAGTTGAGAGTATAGCCCAAAGCTCTAAGCCCTATCCATCGGTGAGACTATCATCACTGGACTTATTTGGAATTTATTGGGTGTTCGTTGGTAGAACCATAGGTTATAATTTGACACCGGTACGACAAGAGGCTGTTGCTTGTTAGGAACCTTGGAACTTGGGCTATAACTTGGCAGGAATACGACGAAGATGTCAAGTGATAAGAGCAAAGAGACAGCATAGAAAAAGCTAGCAGAATTGGTTACATGTAGACTCAACAAGTATATAAAGTATAGGATAGACGCCTTCCAGAAGAATGAAAGAGAAGGGCAATCAACAATCCTCCTCACGAAGTCAACTCATATTCGCATAAAGCTGAAAATAAATGATGCTCTCTACTCGACTAATTCAGGTTGGCCTGCTGTTCGCAGCTAAGGCCATGGCCGTAGCAGTCAGCAAGCAATGTGTCGAGTTCGACTTGGCCGTCCCCGTTTCCGCCACCAACAATTACTTCACCATGCCTCGCGTCGACAGCAATATCGATGCCGTTCAATGGGTCTTAAACTTTAGCGTGTGGGATGCGCCTACCCCGGCGCAGCGTAATACTAGTGACATAGCCATCAATGACACCTTCAACATCAGCGCTCGGCTTTGCGTCCCATCGACGAAAAATGACAAGTCTGACATACTCCAGATAGCCGTGCAAGGAAACGCTTGGGACAAAAGGTACGTCGACCCAAGACAACTTGTTAGGTAAGCGTTTAGCTGCTTTAGGTACTGAACCAGGCACGGTGGCAGATATTGGGATGTGGAGGTCCAGCCTGAGGAGCACTCATATGTCGACGCGGCCATCAGCGAGGGATACCCCATCCTTATGTTCGATAGGATCGGGACCGGGAACTCCTCGATCTCCAACCCCTACGAGGTCGTGCAGGCAGCTACAGAAGTCGAGATTCTCCGCCAAATCACAACCATGGCTCGCAACGGAACGTTGCTCAGCTCTGCCAAAGCCGTCTCTAATACCGTCCCAGAGCCGAACCCGAAGCATATCGTCCACGTGGGCCACTCGTTCGGCTCGCTGCTCATCGCCGGCCTGCTGACGCAGCACGGGAACCTATCCGATGCCGCGCTCCTGACGGGCTTCCTCCCCAACAGCACCCACCTGACCGATGTGCCGGTCGCCACCTTCGAGCACGACTTTGCCCCTGTCTCCGACCCCGTTCGCTTTGGCAAGTTTGGCTCGGGCTACATCGTCCTCACGTCGCTCAACACGCTGCAGAAGGTCTACTTCACAAAGGAGTCGCTCGACCCCGCGCTGCTGATCTACACCGAGGAGATCAAGCAGCCCGAGGCTGTGGCGCTGTACGCATCGAGTCAGCAGGCCTTTGCGAACCCCGGACCCGCGTACACGGGCCCCGTCCAGGTATGTCTACCCCAAAGTTAGTACCGCTGATGAGTTGACGGCTAAGACGATGTCGTTTTGCTCAGTTGATCGTCGGAGAGTTCGACTACGTCAACTGCAATGGAGACTGCAGGGGCACGTATTCCGAGGAGAACATCACGATCAGCACGTTCCCCGGGGCGTCCAACGTGACGGTGTACCTGCAGCCTAACACAGGGCACGCGTTGAATGTGGCCAAGAACGCGTCGGCCGTGTTCCAGCTCATGTTTTCCTACCTGAATGATCATGGTTTCTAAGGATCCATGGAAACATAATTATTCCTATAGGTTTACCTTCAGACTCTGATTTTCTAAACCCCCTGGGTGGTCTTTTCTCCACTACGACGGGTTATTGAATCGAGTAGATTAATCACGTTCGTTAAGCGCGCCGGTGCGCCATATTTAGCATATAATACAGAACCTGCCATTTTTGGACCTTAAAACTTCTGGTCTCTGGGACTTGTACATATGCCAACTAAGCATCATTGATATGTGTCGCAAAATCGACGTCCTTATTGATGCACAGTAATTACACATTACATCCGGCGACACCAACAAGTACTGGAAGGAGGAGAAACCTAGAAAACAAGGGAAAGAAATTAGACAATATGGCGAGCAAGACCAACTCCCATTGGTTTCCCCCGAGAATATGCACTTGAAAGATATCACGTTGTATCCTCTATAACCTAGCTAACTATTA
Organism: Whalleya microplaca; assembly: GCA_022497155.1. Classification (NCBI taxonomy): domain Eukaryota; kingdom Fungi; phylum Ascomycota; class Sordariomycetes; order Xylariales; family Xylariaceae; genus Whalleya; species Whalleya microplaca. The sequence continues at coordinate 217,036 of MU385747.1, read as the reverse complement.
CCCCTATCTAGAATAAGTGAGACTAAGACAGAATAAGCGGATTTTACGGGAAAAGAAAAAGAACAGGAAGCAGACTTACCAGCATTTACAGGGCAGTGTTCACAACAAAAGTCTGCCTACATATCATCGGATGATGGTGATGCATTGAAGTTTCCTTCGATTGCCCGGCAACTTTGTATCAATTGAACACTAGGCAGTACAAAACAACTCTGTTTACATAGCGAGTATGGATGTAAGTACTGAGTTAGCTGACATATCAAGCGATGCTATGTACATATATATATATATATGTTAGCAGATATTTGACGTGTAGTTGTATGGTGGTTGATATTCTCACTCGTGCTGAAAACATCGCGCCCTATATAAGTAGCGTTTTTGGCGACGATATCCAATAACATTGCATGAATGGTGTAGCGGTAACATTCAACCCTTCCATGACTGTGTTCGGCTAGGATGACGATCGGTTAGGTTGAGCTCGGGGTTCGACTCCCCGTTCATGCATTAGCTTTTGCTGACTTCTAATAAATCGCATTTATTTTGCTCGCCGATGAAAGGAGGAACTAATTGAAAGAATTGAAAGTAATAAGGGGCGAGAGGCACAATAACCATTAAGTTGAGGAGTTTCGCATTCTTTTATCGACACATATGGCCACGCTGATGATAGGTATGAAACCTACATAGAATGATATATCTTTATATTTTTAAGTTTCACATAGAACGAAACAATAATTGTATGTATTTGAAAAGACATTGTCAATGCTTGTACAGAGTAATCTGTACGGAGTATGAATTGTCTTTCCGTCTTATCTTGGCAGCTTGGCATGGGCCACTATGTAGTTGACCCCGCGCACGTAGCTGCAATCAGGGACCTGTCACCGGTCCCGCGCAAACTGTCATTAATCAGACAATTTATACGGATTACAGTCTGTAGTCCTAGATCCTTTGTTTCCACCTCCCTACTTACGCATACACACACTTACAAGTACACACACTTACACATACCAGCGCACACACTACCTAGGTTAGGTAGTATCTCCGAACTCCTTTGTCCTCCTCCAGGTCCCGATCTTACTTCTCGGTCTCCTGCTATCCTGATCAAACCTGATTATTACATCATTACATGAGAGAGAGAGAACCAACATCAAAATAATCTTTGTCGACTACATATCTACAAAACTAGACGACCAACATTAGTCGCACACCTTCTACGTTTGTCTGAAGTTCTGAACACATCAATTTCAGAATGTCGAATCAAGATTATTACGGTAGACAGGGAGGCGGCGGCTATCCTCCACAGCAGAATCAGTATCCGCCGCAGAATGCATACCCTCCCTCGGACCAGTTTCCACCGGCAGGTACATACCCTCCTCAGCAACAGTACCACCAGCCGGAGGGCCAGTATCCCCCGCAGCATCAGTACGGGGCACCGTCGTCTCATTCTCCCTATCCGCCCCAATCCCCCAACCCTCCATCACAGTACGGTGCCCCGCCCACGGGAAACCACTCTCCCTATCCGCCGCAACAGTCCTACGGCGCCCCGTCACAGCACGGCAACTATGCCCCCTATCCCGAGAGCCAGCCTCCGTACGATAACCGGACGGGTTCGGCGCAGGGCCATGGCTACCCGCCTCAGGGCTACCCACAAGCTGGGAACCAGAACCCCTACCCGCATCAGCAGCCCCAATACCCATCTGCCCAACACGGGGCCAACCCCCACGACCCTAATCCCGATAAGGGGCTCGGGTCCATGCTAGGTGGTATGGCCGGCGGGAAGAAGGGAAGTACCCCGTTGGCAGCCATAGGCGCGGCGGCCGCGGCGCATTACCTAGGAGGTGGTTCACACGGTAGTTCAGGTCACGGGTCTGGGTTCTCCCCGGCTGCCGCGTTTGGCGGGTCGCATGGCGACAAGAAGCATAAGAAGGACAAGAAGGAAAAGAAGCACCACAAGAAAGACAAGAAGCACAAGAGCCGCAGTCGCAGCAGCAGCTCTAGCAGTGGCAGTAGTAAGAGCAGTCGCAGTAGCTAGAAGGCTCCCATACGCGGTTGTGTAAGTACTTGTGGTAAGTTAGCTCGGGATGGCTGATAAAGGGATGGGCTGATGGGTTGGTTGGTCGGTGTCGGGGATTGGCATGGGTTTCAGTTAAAATTGTCGCTCTCAGAGAGCTTGCATTGCTATTTTCACTATTTTCACTATTTTCACTTTAACGATACGGTTCAATGTGCTTGACTTTTACATTTTGACTGTTGTTTCCATCTCTATGGCTCCATGGGTGATTCTAATCAAGTGGTCTATCATACAAATAGCATACGCCAAATCTCATACGACCAGTAGTCGTTAGGTTTCCATATTCCCCTCCAAGATAGGAGGAGTTCATATGTTGGAAATGATGGGTAAGTCCCCCTTACACCATAGTCGTCCCAAACCGCTCCACAGTATTTGCTCATACCTTCAGCGCATCCCAGACCCAGTTCCAGTCCCGTTCATCTTCGTCTTCATCTTCATCACTATCATCGGCGATGCCACGACGATATGGATTGGCGGCACCAGATGGTCCCGCAGCATAGTCATCACCGCTATACCCCTCAGCATAACCCACTTCCTTACCCTTCCCCTTATCAGGCTTCGCCCCCAAACGCCTGCGCATGCCCTTCCGCATCCACGGCAACCTCTCGAGGATCTTGAGCTGCGCGACGAACCGCTCGCTCGCGCGACATCCCCAGTTGGGGCCCGGGCGGGCCTCCAGACACAGGCGCAGCAGGTGCGCGAAGAACTGCGGCAGCAGGTTCGCCTTGGAGCCGCCGAACACCTCGGGCCGGTCCGGCACGATGCTGACCTCGCGGTCGTGCATCCCGTTCATGTGGTAGATGGCGATCGCCATCACCGCCCACAGCGAGTTGCGCGGCGGCACAGCTTCGCGCAGCACGTTCTCCAGCAGCTGGCTCGCGTTGTACACCGTCCGGTAGCGGATCCGCTGCAGGAACGCCTCGCGGTTCTCGTATATGTCGGCGAAGTCCGGCAGCTCCGCGTGCGTCCAGAAGCGCCTGATCTCGTCGCGGCGCGTCTTGCGCTCGTGGTGGTAGGTGTCGTGCCAGGTCATTTCTTCCAACTGCAGTGGTAGGGGTGCGCGTTAGCCATGAGAGAGAGAAGGGGGATTGGGGGGGGGGGGGAAGGGGGGAGCGGTGGAGGTGGAATTGGATGGGCTTTCATTGCGGTGGAAAATGGGTAATCGGTCGTTGGACTCACCTCTCGGTCCCAGATGCTGATCGTGTGTACGCCCTTCTGGCTGCTCCCTCGCCGGTCGATCCGGTGCTTGTGGATGAAGCATAGGAAGCGGTAGCTGGCTAGCGCTATTGGCCACCCAGGAGCTTCGTGTCCGCAATTTCTGCGATCTTTTATCTCCCTCCAGTCTTTGTTGAAGTCGTCCGCTATGACCGGGGGGAGAACGATACTTGGTTCTACTCTCATCTCCTCGTCGAGGGGAGTAATGGTTGTGACTTCGTGGAAGTAAGCCCACGACTCCGCGTGACAGCCACGAGTCTGGTTGCAGTTGTATGCGTTCAGGGCGGTGGGCACGGCGTCTAGGCGCGGGTACCCCCCCCTTGCCAGACTTCTCAGCACCGCTGTTATGTCGTTGTATTCGTCATTGCTGAAGTCTGGGATATATCGGCTCATGTCATCAGCGTCGTAGACGAATGGCCAGGGCCTGAGCTGCTCCATGTTCGGCTCGGTGTTCTATCAGAGGTAGAGGTAGGGGAGAGTATGATCAGTCGAGTATTTGCATGTGAAGGTAAGGATTGGAAATTGAGGCGGTGAGACGTCCATGGGGCATCCAACGCATTCAATTTATAAAAACTGTATGTGTTCTACCGATTGACCTGTGAGTCAAGGGGAACAAGACGGAATATGCAGGTCAGTGCGAATGGTCACCCAACAAGACTTGTACAGTAGTCAGAGCCAGAAGCTTCTAATCAGAGGAATATCAGTATTTAAAGTCCATGTCAGAGCTTGGTAGTCTTGACGAAGCAAATTTGAGTCCCAACTCGAAGTCGCCAACAATAATTCCACGATAAACAAAGAGAAGCTAGGTTGATGAGATGAATAGTATTGAGGCACGTGGTTAACATGCCAGCGATCGAGCAAGGGCAAACGAAGACAAAGAATTAGAGTTCGCTAAAATTCTTGTGAGATGCCTCATAGTGCATGTGATTGCTACTGCTTTCTAGATGCGAACAAGTCCATATTCTATTGCAACGATGATCCATGGCTCCAGTCGGATAAAGAAATCAACATTCGACACCGTTCCCTCTCCATTGTTGCCTCATAATTCACGAGTGTTGAGCATACATGGTGGTGTAGATACAGGTCGTGATTGGGCTTTTGAGGACATAAAGTGGGCATCGGTGAAGTCTTGTTTTACAGTCATGCCAACTGTAAGTGTAACACACTCTGGCGTAGTAGTTTGCATACCACGTAGACCTGAGAAGGTGAAGGCTGCTGCTGGCCACATCAGCATCACCGGCTATAATACACAAACCGACCAACAGTACAGCGAATAAAGTGACCCAGTCCGCTAGATCTGCGAAAGCGATGAGACGAAATGAACAATCCCAAGTGAAAGGTTCGAAGTGAACTGAATGGTATATCTGCCACGGTAAAGTGCAACGCCAAAGACTCCCTGGTTCTTGGCCAAGAACGTCCCATAGATCCCTGCTGTAGCTTCAAACATCGAGGCTGCCTCTATCATTCAACTCCCCAGTACTCCCAAGCCCAATTCACTACCGCGCAACTCGAATAATTAAATCATACTACCGGCCTGTCCATCAATTCGTAGAGGCGAACAAACACCAGGTATTAGACATTCAGGCGGTCGGCCAAGTTGCTGCGATTAGTCTGCCTTCGATGCGCATTTCCTGGTGTTTTCGATGATATCCGTGATTTTGGCGCGGGCCTTCTGCTCGCCTTCCTCCCTATGGTGCTTTGCATTCTCCAGAGCCTCAACCCATTCCGCGATCGCTGTCTCCTTAGCAGCCTGTCGTTCGTCTTTCGGGGTGTCGTTGTTCAGGAGATTCGAAAGCGCGGTGTTGAACTCATGGTTAACGCCGGACACCCATTCGAGTCCATCCTCATCTGGCATCTTGGGGCGAGTGTAACGTTGAAAAGGCGGGCGATGTAGTAATGAGCGGCCCTGGTACAGATCAATTGAGTAGAGTGTTGTCTAGATGTAAGGGATAAGAACTTGTCATCGGGAAGGACGGGAGCGGATCTAAGCTTTTGTGCGATTGATACGAGGTTGCAATATGAGGTATCATTTGTCAGATAAGCACTGAGGCCATTCGCGTGTTTACGTCGTATCCATGTGACTGAAGGATCGCAAACGCCGCATTCAATATTTTTGGTATATATTGCATGGTGGTTAGCTGAAAACCGCCCTAGCAATTTTGAGAGAGCTGTAGGAGCATGCAGTATTGAATTAAATACTTGACTGAAATGCTTATGCTCGTTAAATATCTAAGGAACAGCCTCGAATGAGAATTCTATTATACGTTTCATAATACAGACTTATGCTTGAATTGGATGGACGCGTGAAGTTTATTAGTGAATGTGACTCTATTTTAGTATTTAAGAGCATCCCGGCCGATATCAATATGACATTAAGGGGCTAGCTAACATTTGGTCCCAATTAAAGTTAAAACATCTTCCACGAGGGATCTCTCTCTTTCTCTATATATATCTAGGGTGCGTATTTACGCATATTGTCTCTAGTTGATCATATAAGTACAATTTTCTCGGGGACGTCCTTACATGTGAAGACATCATCCATGATGGGGATCTCTGACCTATCGACGAAAAGCGTCGCGATTCCAACTCTCCTCCACAGCACGGTATCTGAAGTCCGTCGCGTCGCCTTGAGAATTAACCCTGTAGCGCGCGCTTCATCATTGACATGCGCGTGTAGGAAAGCGTCATGTTCGTCCTCAAGTCCATCTGAGCTGTGTATGTCTAGTCTCCCGTGGGCAAAAACTGCTGAGTCAAACACTTCATTTGGACTCTGCTTATGAGGAGCAAGACGAAGGTTGTAGGGAAAGAAGTCTCTTCTGCTGGTAGAAATTCCATCTCGGCTGATGCGGTAGATGCGTTTGGCTAACGTGTTGACCTCAAGGTAGCCACACATGTCTGACGAAAGGTCTGGATAGGCTTGATCGATACTCAGCACCTGGATTGGATGACAAGCAACACAAGACAAAGGCGAGCCTGGGGGAGCTTGTAGCACCTTTCTGAAGTCTCTTTGCCAAAGAGTAATCTGACCTTCGATGGAAGCCCAAGACCAGCTCGGCGCGCGCCATTTTATGGGTAAGGTGGCATTCCCAAAAGAGACGAACCATAAGAGCTCACGCCGGAGATTCTGGAGCCACATCCCGGCAAATCGGATGTAGTCATGACCGGAAGCAGTAGCCATCTCCTCCGCGATGCTCTGGATGGCAGGAAGCTTGTCGGAGCTAACGGTCAGATTACGCGAACAGTACTCTCCAAGCAGAAGTTGCCAATGTTGGTAAAGTTCCTTAAAAGATGCAGAAGGTCGGCGAGGCCAAAGAATACTATTCATATGATCCATCTCTTGTGCAGGTTCATTATTCTCTGACGTTAGACAGGCTCGGCACTCGAAGAAAATCTTGTTCCTGCAGAAGTGTATCATCCTAGTTGCAAGACTGCGCTCCTGCAGGGTCCAGCCCCTGGTATTCCATTTGGAACCATTCACAGCAAACATTCGTTGGTTGTCTTGCGGCTGATCATAGCAGCAGACTATCATATGATGACCTTGAGGCTCGGACTTGCTGTAGTTGCTGGTGTAAGCGATCTTCACAGCCGGGATGCTACTGACATCGCGACAGAGGAAACCATCTTGACATGACGTAGCCGAAGTGGCTACAATGGTAACTATGGCGTTCCGGTACACTAGATGCATTAAGCCAGACTCATGCCGCCAGTCTTCTGGCGAGTCCTGTATTATGCAAAGAGAATCAATCCACAGATACAGAATCCCTAATCGTACACATACTAAGGCAGAATCGGCGAAGTTCTGTGGCATATCTGGCCCCTTTATCTCCTCTTTCAGTTGATAATAGTTTGATTTCAGGGTCCGAAGTGGGCGCGATATGCTCATATCACCCCACATATGGCTCAGGGCGGCGAATGTGCTTCCCATCTCTAGGGAGTGATTTGAAGTGTCGATAAGACGGAGGGTTAGACTTTTGTTTTTGTAGTTGATCTCTAAGAGCCGCGTTGGAACCCACACCTTAGAGGTCAGCAAGCATTCTGTATGATTATACACGCAGTCGTCGATCCAACGCCTCATCATGTCAACGTTCTCCTCTGATAGAGAAGATGGACTAGGAAGCCTGATCCTATACTGCTTTTCTTGAGAATATAAATCTTGATAACGCATAAGTAATTTTCATTTAAATTGACGTTTCCATATCTTTACATTACTGACATACCTGGTGAATCGAAGACAGGAAAGTCAATCGTATCGCCTGACCATGGTTTCCCATCTTCATCCCTTAAAACACCAGAAACTGGGCGATAGTTGACAGATATTGAAGTAATCATGCAACCAAACTGAGGATAGGACCTCTCAAAGCTAGAAACCCTTGAACTTGGAACGGTTTCAGGCACGAGGAACTTGAATGCGACCCTTAGTTTCACCTTTCGGTCCCAAACCTCAGCAAGGTGCACCTCTCTATTTTGGAAAGGACTCCAGACTAGTATATCATTATTATTCTTGGTTGATCGAATCACCTTTGGCGACAGCGTAGTGAGTTTCTTTCTCATTAGACCGCACAACGTACAACCGGCCATAAAGGATGCTTCTAAAGTTGGATATGTTGGATATGAATCAAAGAACTCATAATTTGTTAAGATGTCGTCGCCTTTATTAAAATTTAAGTTGCTCCGCTCGGGTATTATGGTACTACACATATGGCAAGGTAGAGATGTTAGTACAGTGCTGATATTAGAAAGGCTCAGATGAGCACCAGCAATAGGCGAAGGACTCGAGATATTGTCTTTGAGATCCATATTGTCGTCAGGTCTCACACACGGAAACGCTTGTATTTTCAATCGAAACTGCAAAGAATCATGAACAATTCAGAGTTTTATTCATGGATCCCTTTGCTGTTGGCATGACTCTAAGGCTGAGATGATATGCTGTGTAACACTGTATCTGCCACACACTGGTAACCTCATGCAGTAAGAAATGTCACACGCTGATAGCCTCATGTAGTAAGAAGTGCCACACGCTGATAGCCTCGTGCAGTAAGAAATGCCACCATAAAGAAGGGCCAGGGGAAAGCCACGTGAGGAGAGCCTACTAATACAATATGCCATAGCCCTGAGGCATATATGCATTGTACCCAGCCTGGAACGATCGAGGTCCCCAGCGTCTTCCGCATTTTTTGCTCACCTCGACAGGTGACAATTATTTCTCCATTGTATTTCTAGATGATTCCGTAATATTATATTATTATGTTTCTAGAATTACTACCAAAATCATATCTTTATAAGCATCAGTGACCAGTGCCCCTGAGAGAAGCTACCGTGCGCCACATTACTCTGCAATGACCTATTCTAGCTATATAGTACATAACTTCATCTTAGATGGCAATTCCGACCCTTTATGGGGGATATGATTATGGTTTAAGTTCAATGTAAACTTGTAAACTCGGTAAAGATACCGTACTCTGTAAAACCAGAAGGCTTTCTACGGGTTGAATATAATATTGTGCGTGTTAGGGTATGTGAGGGTGTGCAGCTGCTAAGGGATACCCCCCAAGCTAATAGCTCATCATTTGTACCTCCCCGTAGTATCACGCACAACTATGTTATACGGATAGTGTATGAGTCAGTCATAGTGACTGACCTATATGCGTTAGGCACTAGAGCATAGTTCTAATGTTTTTATTAACAACGAGTGAAAGCAATAGTCAAAGTACGGGACATTGAGCAGCCTCCAACCACCAAGCAATGCGCAGCAGTTCAATAAAGTTCAAGATATTTCTGGAGAAGAAAGCTTTTATATCTGTGGTAATATGTACTAGTGGAAAGGTATATATATTTCTACAAGTGAATTGATGTGCCTTGACCCTCTGAGACCGTGAATTGGAGACAGCTCCATATATTGAGGACAATCAGTCATCCTAGTAGACGGCTAAGGGGACCTCTTGTGGCACAGCCGGCTTGCATTATCCTGGCTCGACACATTGCGGCTCGACACACTGAGGCTCGATATAATGCGGCTCGACACTCTGTGGCTCGACACTGCGGCTTGCAATATCGCGGCTTTGCACAGGGTACATTGTAGCAGGGCCCAGACCTTGTTTACCTCCCCACGAAATTCTTCCCTCCCAAGTTCTTGCAGAAAAAAAAATCCTTCTACCACACTCTTTTTTCCGAACACCCAACACCATAGACCCCTGCTGAACTTAGCCCAGCACATCAACCTCCACCCTTGATTTCTCTACTACAAACTCATCATCCATACCTGCTACTCATTATTGGAAGTAATTTGAGATCCTCTCATATATATCCATCATGAGTACCACAGTTGAAGATGTCACAGTTGAACAGGTTGAGAAGTGGGAGAATGTCTGGAATGGCAGCACCGACGACGAAGTCGCTATCCACTTTGCAGTCCTCCGCTGCATGCCCTGGCATGATCGACTGCTATTTTACTCTTTCGGCGCAGACCTCGATCAGCACGCTAGCAACAATGGCCAAGAGGCAGACCACTCCCTCGATAGAGTCTCCCTCGAGAGAGGTGACATCATTTCGAATCGTGAAGGAAAACCCTCAGATCTTTGGGCAAAGATTGCACAGCGGCGCCTTATGCGCATAGGCACGGAATTCCACGGATTTCTTTTCTTGCCTGCCGAACTCCGTTACATGATCTACGAATATCTCCTCATGAAGGGAACAGTCTTCTTACCTAGGATGGCCGAGCAAGCCAAGCCATACCCCTCGTCTCCGCATGCTGCTATCCGGCCCATCAAAGTAACGGCAAGCTACGTTGGGCAGCCATATTATCGCTACAGAAACTTCTCGCCCGAAGACAACTACGACCCCGAGAAGCACCGTAAAATTGGCCTTCTATCTGGTGTCAGTCGCCTTGTTCAACGCGAGGCCACAGAGATATATTACAAACGTAACCAGTTCATCTTCCCCATATGCTCCTGGATTACCCCTTTTTGGTGCATGGCTCTTCAGTATCGGGACACCGGCAAGTTCGTGCGGGATCTCAGCCTCGCTTTTGATATGCAAGACTTTGGCAATTTTAACTACAATCGCCACAACATATCACGTATGAGTCGCCTAAGACTGTTACAGAATGACAAGGAGCGGGTGGCTTGGTTGAACAGCAATGGAAAATCGCAGGGAACTCATAACTGGCATTACTTGTGGCTGAGGAAAATATGGAAAGAGCGAATGGAATTTATACTAGACTTACGGCTTGATCGGCTACAAATATCTCTCGAGGAATGCCACTGTCCCATGGGATGCTGCCGAGTGGTCCACCGTGTCGTCAACTTCCTGGTCCATCCCGAATGGCGTGTGTGTCCGCCAAAAGTCACCGAGATAATAGGCTGGGAGAATGAGGACGAGAAGAACATGATCAAGGGCCGCCTCGAGCTTGCAAATGGACAGACACAAATGAAAATTCGATTTATTGGCAAGTCGAACGAGGAAACCATGCTTGACATCTGTCGAAAGATGGATGGGGAGGACGGCGGCTGGATCGAACCCTCGGGCGAGGAAGGGGACGAGTAAGGGGACTGTGATCGGAACTTTGACGAGTATTGTGTCGAGTATTTGTGATGAGTATTAGGACGAGGACTGAAGCAAATCAGGATTCAAGCGAGAGAAGATTCAAGACAAAGGAGATTCAAAAGAAGGAGATCCAAGAGAAACAAGATTCAAGCAAAAGGAGATCGAAGCGAATGAGGATCGAAGTATTCACATTGATACATTCACACTTTAATTCCGCTTTGTCTGTCTGCCTGCTGCTACAGACGTGGCGGAAGGGGTATTACTCCCCGTGGATGGCTTCCTCGGGCTGGCTGGAAAATATGGAGGCTGTAGTATGTAGAGTAGCCTATGCAGGGGCAACGCGTCTGCTTTGAGGGGGGTTAAGGTAGAGATGATCCACGGAGAGACTTGATAGTAATACCATACTGCGCTGATTTCATATATACGTTATTCCAGCTTGCCTAGTGGCGGCCCTGGGCCGTGCCCCGTTCTTAATACTTGTAGCATTCCTTTCATGCGTTGGTGAAAGGGAACATCTCTTTATTCTATACTGTCTTCTACCTTCTAGAAGTGCTATGAACCTTAGTTATATATGTAGAAACGTGGTTTATATCTCATAAGACTCTGGGTCATCGTAACGAAAACCTTACCAGACCGGTGTCAAGATATGTAAAACAGGGGACTCATAAGGGGGGAAATTTTGTAGATAGAAGACGACCAGAATTCTTATCAATGTAAATCTATAAATAAAAGGGTATCTGTCTATGTAGCCAGCATATAAAGAGCAACGCATCAACGTAGCACGCCGAACAACGCAACTTCTAACTGCCCCCATCACCGGCCCACATCGACAGCGAGCTCTACCTCAATCCCAACCCCGATCTCACGCACCATCCCACTTCTCCAAGCTCAAATACTTCCTCCGCAGCGCAATGAGCTCCTCCCCATGCTTCGCCCCGAGTCTCCTGAGCTCCTTCGCGCGCTTCCGCTCCTCCTTGGCGTCCTTGGGGGCTTCCTTGGAGCTCACGAGCCGCAGGCCGTCGTCGTCGCGCGGGGTCCAGACGCCGTGGGTTTTCTGCGGCAGCTCCGCGCCCTGCTGGAGCATCTCCATGACCTGGCCCGCGTCGCCGAGGCGCCACGTCGTGGCCTGCAGGGCGCGCAGGACGATGTCGCGCGGGTAGCCGAGCGAGCAGAAGCGGTCGATCACGTCGTCGGGTGATTCCTTGGCAGGGGCTTGGGCACGCGGCGTCGGTTGGGGGTCCGCTTGGGACGAGGACTGCGGTGGTGCTTGTGGTGATGGTGGTGGCGGGGCCGAAGATGAGGCGCGGGCAGCGGGAGATGATCCTTGAAGCCAACGCTTGGGTAGACTGCGGCGTTTTGCACTTGGTATGAATGTGTTTATAGCGGCATCGTCGGCCTGGTTGCCATTTGCACTGGGTGTGCGTATGCTTCTAGGGGAATCATTACCGCGGTTGCCATTTGTAGCCGCTGGCGACTCGTCGTCCGATCCATCATTCTGAAAAGGAAGACGGATTGTACGTTTCGGCGTGGGTGTTGCTTGGGATGAATCCGGCAATCTACGATTCGGTGCAGGGGAGCTTCCCACTAGTTCCAATAAACCCGATGACCTTGCATCCGACTCCTTCTGCAGTTGTTGAGATGGTGTGATGTTTTGAGATTCTTCTTCCAATTCCACCTGTGTGTCGAATGCGAACGCCTGAGTTTCCGGGTCAAACCTGAAATCTTGTGTCTCCGGTTCAGCGGGTTGTTTTCGTGTCCGAAAAGTTGGTAACTCCTGGACCTCATCACGGGCTTCATCATCGTCATCCCCATCATTCATGGCATTATGTGTTTGGTCTCTAGCGACTGGTAGTAGACCCCCGGCGGAGCTGATCCTCTTACTAGGAGTTCTCTCGGTTTCTACTGGGCCGCGTAGATGGGATGTCCCATTCACATTATCGGGTGTGGATGGAATCTCACCATTACGGTCGACTCTTCTCCTCTTAGGCGTGGATCGTGGATAAGCATGGTCAGAATACAAGTTGCTAGCAGCAAAGGACCTTTTCGAAGCCGGCAGCAATGGTGGTGACGAAGGAAGTTGCTCTTCTACATCTGGAGCAGCATTTTCGGGTTGGTCGTTTTGATCCACATCATTGACTTCGTCATCGTCATCGTCGTCATCCTCGGTTCCCTCAAAATTCACCATAACCTCTTCAAACCCTGCGAGGTATTTCTCGTAGCACTGTCGAAGCTCTTCGGGGGCGTCTTCCTCCTTAATCCAATCAAAGTTGAGAAGTTCTGCAACTTGTTGCCAATCACGTTCAGGGGGATCCATCCGCAGAGACACAACCGCCTGCCACAAGGCCCAAATGTCCACAGCCCGCCCTTTAACCGATGGCCAAATGACGAGAGGACGTTCTACAGCTTCCGAGTAGGCTTTGTAATCGCAATAAAATACCTCTTTGTTGATTGTTTGTATGGGAGCACCACTTAGAAGTTCATGTCGGAGGGCTGGTTGACTGAGAATATCAGATGCCTGTACGGGATCTTCAGTTTCCACTTGAGGCTCTGTCTTGATTCCAGGTGTTAAGCGCAGCGTTTGGTTTTGGTCACCGTCCCCTGCATCTATCCGAGCGGCATCTTGGACAAGTTCTTCATTGGCAGGTTGCAATGCCTCGGTTGCATCTATTTGAAGGTCCACAGCCGTTGGGGACTGGGCAACCTCAGATTCTCGTGTCAGTGGCAACTGTGGCTGCCCCGGTGTTTCGTTAGGTCTGCTGCTGCTGTTCACACTACGCCTTTTGATACGGTTCAACAATGTATTCGGTATATCTTCCGATTGCCTTTCCCGAAGCCCAATGGCTTCCAATCTCCATTGAGCAATCTCGTCCTGGAGCTTAGGCGCCAGCTGCTTCAGCCAATGCTCCCTCCAGGACTGGTATGTATGCTGCGGAAACTAGGCCGGGTTAGTAAGCGAACGCGGAAAGTGCCATCTAGAACTAACATCATTAGCTAGATCTCGGTAAATCTTAGTTCCCGAGAGATTTCCCCCGACAGGAACCTTGCCAGATTTTATTGACTCCCGAATGTGTTCTATGAGTAACTGGTCCTCTTCGGCAGTGAATCTAGACCGCCTCGGAAGGACGCCAGGACTCTGCGTGGATGCTTGTCTAACACTGGCAGTTTGGAGGTTCCAAGACTTAGACAGAGATCGTGGGGCGGGCGGCTGTGGGTGTTGACCACTTGAAACCGCAGGTCGAGGAAGGTATCGTAGTTTCTTAACCCAGTGGTCTCGCCATGACTGATAAGTATGGTGTGGATGCTGAAGAATATTAGTCTGATTAACAGAAAGATAGAAGGAATATTCGTTAGTCATACCATGGTCGCCAGTTCCTTGTATATCTCATACCCAAGCGTAGGATAGCCGTCTTCCTCATTCTGAACAACCCATTCCATAAGGATCTTATCATCTTCACTGGTGAACGCTGCCCGGGTACCCTTGGTTGGCATACTCGAACCAACAGGCCTAGATACAGGCGCAGACGAATTGCACAGGTATTCTTCCAAGGGCTGCAGAGTTCCGGCTTCAATAGAATCCTGGATGAACTTGAAAGAGTATGAGCCACGGAGAGCATCTTTCCTGGCAGGATCTGAAATCATATAGTCTGCATTTTTCTCCATCGGAACTACTTCACCGCCGTTGTCCTGCCCCAGGTCAGCAGAGAGAAACAGGAGGGCTTAGGCATGAATGAATCCACCTACCTGGATACTCCGAACACAACCGAGTCTCTGAGGTACACGGTGGCTAACCCAGAACTTCACGCCTGTAAACAACCCATCCCGTGCAGGCTCACTCGGAGCAACTGCCCCTTCATACACGATAGGTGCAGCCATCTTATCAACATTGGCGTACCCCTAGCGCAAAAATGAGAAGAGTGCCTATAGCCGATCTCACACCTTCAAAAGACTAAGATTGAGACTGCTCTTGAGTTGCAGAAAGATGGTTGGCGGTGAAGTCCAAGTTGAATCGGTACCTGTTGTTAGTGCAGTGCCTAATACTTTAGGTATCAATGTTAGCAAAGTTTCGCGTGTGAAGCTGATGCCAAATCGTCCTTCGGAGAAACGAGAAGATCCAGGCAAAATCTCACGGGCGGAAGAGGGTGCCGCATCCTTTTTATCGTCACTTATGAAAAAGGTCAGGCTGAGGGTTTAGGCAGACACCTCGTGGATAGAGTTTCACCGGACGCGTGATGTAGAATCGCGATTTCCGAGTTTCAGGAGATCACGTGGGGCTGATTTGTTTGCTTCGATCCCAGGGTTATGCTTCAATCGGGGTGTCGCCCACGCCGTACAGTGCCCAGGTGTGCCTTGCATTGCGTACATGTATAGGAAGTTGCGCCCTCGTTTTGACTGGCTGACAGCGGAAAGGGCAGCTGAAGGGCTGAGTGACCCAGCACAGCCTCAGCCAGTAATGCACGGGGTCACAGTGCAGACGCTGCACACTGAGAAACATATATGTACTGTGTTGCTTACGCTGTAACCTACCACTGTTGGTACACATTTCCATTCAGAACACATAACTAAACATCATAACACAATTACAAAGTAATTACTATGCTGACAGACAGGCTGCCTTATACCCCGTCCTAGCACGGCTTCTCAATATCTACTTCAATTCTCTTAATTGGTGTAGACTTTCTTTTGATCACTTTGTTCAATGGATTTTTACCGATGCTTATTCCTGGATAAAAGAACGTTGCTATGATCGATCATTTTCAGACTATAATATACACCTGGGAATAGAAGCAATCAGACCGACACAGCAGCAGCAGCCACTGCTTCTCTAGTAACCATGGGTGTCATCGCCCAGGTGGCCCTAGGAGTCTTAACTATTTCTTTCATGACATTTGTAGCTTTCTTTGGCAGGCTGCCAGCTCTAAGGTAAGCTGAGCTACACACCAACACACCAGATCGACCATTGAGGTCTCATGCCCATTACCTAGCGCCGCGCGCGCACACACACACATACACGTACACGTTCACACGTGAGCGCATAATGGTGGTGCATGTAGTAGAACAGATTTACAAATCCAGAGACGTGACGCGCGCATACCTGCTGCCTACCTGCCTACATAGAAGGTGCTAGCTTTACATACATACTGACAAACATCCCAGACACACGCCCATAGCCTGGCTGCACCGCGCAATATGGGTATCCATCCCCGGCGCGATCCTGGCGCTCGATGAGCGGCTGACCGGGGGGCGCCTCACGTCCTCGTTGGGGCGGTTCGGGGGGTACATGATGTACGACCGGCACCCGACGATCCTGGTGTTCTTCCTGCTGCTGCTGGGCGGCGGCGAGGCGCTGTACCTCCCGGGGATCTGGCCGCGCCTGAGCGTCCTGCACCAGGCGCTCGGTGCGCTCGCCATCGCGCTGCCCTACCTGTTCCTGTACCTGTCCGCGTGCGCGGATCCGGGGTTCGTGACTGCCGCGACGCACGCCCGCTGCCTGTCCGAGTACCCCTACGACTTCGCGCTGTTCCACCCGGGCCAGACGTGCCGCACGTGTCAGCTGCTGAAGCCCGCGCGCTCGAAGCACTGCTCCGTGTGCAAGCGCTGCGTGCGCAAGATGGACCACCACTGCGTCTTCATCAACAACTGCGTCGGGCGCGGCAACCAGCACTGGTTCCTACTCTTACTACTCTCGACCGCCGCGCTGACGACGTACGGCGCCTGGCTGGGCTTCGGGGTCGTGGGCGCGACGGCGCGCTCTCGCGCCCCATCCTTCGCGTTCTGGAAACCCGCGGGTTGGTCCTGGCGGCGGTACTTCCTGCTGCTGACGATCGGGATCCAGGACGACGTGGGCGCGGGCTCGGTGACGCTGCTGGCGGCGATGACGGCGCCGCTGGTGTGGGGGCTGCTGGCGTACCACCTGTACCTGGTGTGGAGCGGCACGACGACCAACGAGAGCATGAAGTGGCAGGACTGGCAGGTCGAGATGGACGAGGGGTGCGCGTTCAAGCGGCCGCTGCCGGCGGGCCGCGCCCGGGACCCGCGCCTCGAGGCCGCCTGGACCCGCTGGCCCGTCGAGCCGCTGCAGGTGCTCGTGCGCACCGAGGACGGCACGCCGCCGGCGGCAGACGACGGCTCGTCGCCCGGCGTCGGCGAGTGGGAGCGTGTGTGGAAGTTAAGGGATGTCGAGAACCTGTACGATCTGGGCTTCTGGGATAACATGGTCGACATCTTCGCCCCGAACCACTCCTTCAAGGCGGAGGTGGTGACGGATCTGGAGAGGGGGAGGCGATCGAGGAAGCCCAAGGCGGCGCGGGCGTCGAGTTTAGTTGCTGCTGCTACGTAGTTCTATGTGCTTATATCTTGCATTTAAGATAGCGTTCGAATTGCGCATCCAAGTCATATCATGGATTATTGGTATATATATACGTGGCTGTCAAGTGATATACAACTTCCAGGGGAGTACGTGATCTACTTATATACAAGTCACCCATCCATCTATCCAACATCTTAGATCGATTCGAAGGCACGGGATCTCCCCCTTTTGAACCCGGAGCGTCGCCGCTGCCAGCCTCCCATGTTACCTCCTCTTCTTCATAAACTCAGCCTCAAACTCATCCATCGGCTCATCGACCCCTCCCTTCCCCCCGCCCTTCTTCCGTTCCTTCTCCCTCTCCCGCTTCTTTCCCCGCTTCGCCCCCGCCAACCCCTGAATCTCATTCCTAAACGCCTCCCTCTCCCTCTCCCTCTCCAACTCCTCCTCATCCTCCGCAGAAAGCGCCTCCTCCTCATACGCACCATCGAACTCCCGTCCCTCCTCGCCCGCAAGGCGTCTGCGGATGGCAATCTCGCGCTCCCGCTGCTCGGCGCGCAGGCGGCCCTGGCGGCGGCGCGCGGCCTCGTCGTCGTCGAAGCCGCGCAGCGCCGCGCGCTCCTGGCGCCGCTGCTCTTTGCGCAGGCGCAGCTCGGCGACGGCCCGCACCCGCGCCGTCTGCTCCGGGTACCGGTCGCGCAGCGACTGCGCGCGGCGGCGGCTGCGCGTCTCGAAGAGCTGCGGGCCCTGCGGGCCGTGCTGCGTGATTTCCTTGACCTCGCGCTCCTCCTGTATGCGCCATATGTGCTCGCGCACGGGGTCCCGCGAGGAATGCAGCGAGTCGATGAATTGCTGCAGGACGGCCGCTAGCTCGGCGCGGGGGTCGGAGGAGGGAGGGGTTGTTGGTGTGGGGTTGTTGGTATTGGGGTTACCGTTGTTGTTGCTGTTGTTGCTATTGCTGCTGTTGTTATTATCGAAGTTGTCGTTGTTGTGCATTGGCGTGGTGTTGTGGAATGCGTGTGCCTGGAGGAGGGTGCAGAAGGCGCGGCGGCGAGAGGGAGGGTTGGAGGCGCGTTTGAGGTCCTCGAAGGGGTCGACGATCCGGGGGCGACTGGGGGGAGAGTGGCGGGATTCGGGGACAGGCTGCTGGCGTGGTGCGGCGCTTTCGGGACTTGTCGGTGTGCTGCTCTTGGTCGGGGCGGCCGCGTATTGCAGGTCGTCGAAGGAGATGATTTTGCCAGAGAATCCCTCATGCTTCTCGGGCTTCGGTCGAGTATCCTGCGCCAGGCCCGCGAGACGAGCAACTGCCAACCGGCCCGTGGCCACAGTAGACGTGACGACGTTGTGGTCCCTCGCTCCGACGGCGGTTACGAATATCTCCTTTTCCCAAACCGCGTAGTTTCCCAGCTGCTTCTCAATCAAATAGAGAGCATCCAAGAGCTTGGTGCAAGTCTTACGCAGGCCTACCACGCCACCTTTGACTTTGTCTGCCTTGGTCAGGATAATCGCGGTCTTTTTATTTGCGGCGCTCAACAGCTCCAGCAACTGCAGGTCCGTCTGCTTCGGCCCAACCTCCGCATCGATCAGCACAATGGCGCCCTTGACGCCGACCCTCTTCGTCAAGTACAGGGTGATATTATGCCCCCACTCTTTCAACGAACCATACCCATACCCGGGCATATCAACCAGATAGAAGGAATGAGTCGGTATGTCCTCCTTGCCCTTGTACTCCGCGGCCTCGGCGGCAAGCTGCTTGCGCGACGGCGCAGGCCCGAATCCGTAGGTATTCATCAGCCGCGTCTTTCCAGCCTTGTTGCTGACGTAGGCCAGCACTTTATTATTCCGATTCGCGAGGGCGTTCACGAAGGACGACTTGCCGACGTTGGACCGCCCGAGGATGCAGACCTCGGGGATGCGCGTGTTCTTCTTGAGCTTGTAGAAGCTCTGCTCCCCGTAGTAGAAGGTCGGGGGGTTCTTCGTGAAGAGCGACGTCAGCTCGTCTGGGAGGGGCTCGTCGGGCGCGGAGGGCAGGACCGACGTCTTGAAGAGCTCTTCCGGCGTGAGCTCGGCAGGCTGGGCATTTTGCAGCTCGGGCATCAGGAAAGCGGCGATGTTGGGGTACTTCGAGGCATCCCTAGGAGACGTCGAGAAAAGGCGCGCTTCACCTGGTCGGACTGGCAGAGGTACTCCGAACAGTACTGGCCGGAGACTAGCTGGCATGGCCAGAAGAGTTTTGAGCTGGTTCGATGCAAGCATCGTGAGCACCGCGACTGATCCAATCCCTATACCCCTTAGTGCCTATTGATCCTAATAGGCATTCCAGTACTCAGAGTTGTCATTCATTCATAGTTGCGGCCAAATCCAAAGAAATCTTCGGGTTCCGCGACCAGAATACATGTATGTGCTCGTAAAGTCAATCGTGAATTATTGACGACATCGCCCAGGATGCGCCGATCACCTGTCAAAGAAATTCTGGGATGTGGCGGGACCCCTGCATTCTCTTATCCTCGTCTTATCCTGATCTTATCGTTATCGTTATCGTTATCGTTATCGTTATCGTATCATCATTATCTTATCGCCATGTGGCTCAAGCCCATTACAGTAGGTAAAGTACTTTGTACATAT
The DNA here is from genome assembly GCA_022497155.1 of Whalleya microplaca. NCBI lineage: Eukaryota > Fungi > Ascomycota > Sordariomycetes > Xylariales > Xylariaceae > Whalleya > Whalleya microplaca. The sequence continues at coordinate 197,285 of MU385747.1, read as the reverse complement.
TTCGTTCTATTCTGTAGATCCGTCAATTCTTCCCTCGCCAACCCACTAATAAGTTGTCTCATGTCTGCCTCGTTCATGACTACGCCGTCGCAATTGCGCGCCCTCTACCGTTCGCTCCTCCGGGAGCTCCCTCCTCGGCCCCTCTCATCCTCACACACGCGCTCCCCTCTCTACCACCAATTAAGACAGAGCTTCTCCGGGGATGCGAAGCACGAACAAGCCACGGCGCAAGCCGAGCAGCTTCTACAGTACCTCAAGGCGCAGAGGAAATACACGACGCTGCTTGAGAGATATAACCCCGGCATGGGCATGGACGAAGAGGAACGAGTGAGGCTGTCGGCCAGACGGGTCGGGATGAATATGCCAGTGGAGTATGCGCAAGGGAAAAAGGAGGAATCATGAGAGCGGCATAAGTGTCAGATGAATTGAAGACAGTTCCAGCAAGACCGACATAGAGTCTAAGGAGCATACCGACCGGCAATGAATGTCCCTGGTTCGGCCTTCATAGCATACCGGGACAGTCACGAACCCGGTGCTTCGGTCAGGCGACAGCAGCCAGCGACTCGGAAGTCAACAACCGCCATGTGTCATATATGCAAAACGATCTATGTAAAATATATTGCATTCATTCTGGCGCATGCCACCGCACCATCAAATGTCATATTTGAGTCAAGCCTCCTCGAATCTGATCAGTACACCGACGTGGAAGCATGCCAATAATCAGGTATCAATGAAGTTTGAATGTCCACACAGGATTTCGTGCCATCTATGCATCTCAAAGGCCTTGGCTTCGAGGCTACATCTATCGTCATAGCAATCATTCCTGAAGTAAATTCCGAGGTTCGCAGACCCATCCAAGCAAATCTCAAGACGGCTTCAAGATGATTGTCCATTCGACATGAACATTACGTACGCTAGCATATACCTTAATATCACGTTATAGTGAGAGTATTGATATCAGGATCTCATCTTCTTGAAATAAGAAATCCCGGAGTATTATGGTGTCCATCCTTAGGGATTCATCTGGTCATATCACGATCAAATGTTGAAAATGGCGTCCATGTGAAGACTTCGAATTCCAAGTTTTACCCCTTTCTGGATAACGGCATCCATTACTATTAAAGTTACTCACTGGATAAACACCGTTCGTACCCGTACATCTAAACACGCAACCCCCTATATCTCACCTCCACCTCCACCCCTCAAAGCCCAGCGACAGCGAAAACAAGCCCAGCAACAAAAACCCGCATACACGCCGGCGCGAACCTACTCCCCGCCGCCGCATTCGGATACGCCGCCGCCGTTGACACCGTCACGTTCACGCCCCCGCATATCTTATCGTGCGGGTCCGCCGCCGTGCAGAACGTCGCGCGAGATTTTACGGCAGTGGCGTTGGGCGCCATCGACCGCTTCAGCTCGCCGTGCGCGGGCGTGTCGAAGCCTACCTCGCCGGCGTTGAGGACTTTGCCCGCGTGCGAGAGGCACGCGGTTGCGCCGGAGGGGGCGATGGTGAGTGTATGGTCTGGGTAAAGGGGTGGGGTTGCGTCAGCTTCCGGGGAGTAACTACCTAGCGCTGCGGAATGAAGGCGGTGATGGGGGACTTACTCAGAGGCAGGGAGGTCGTGTCATTGTCTTCGCAGTACGCCGTGAACGCGGCCCCGTCGTCACTGATGTCGTAGTTGCAGCACGATTCGCAATCCTCTTCGCCCAGATGCTGGTGCCAGAAGTATCCCCTACATGGCCCATGGTCAGCAGTGTAGGTATTCTCGATGGTGGGGAGTCAGGGACTGACTTGTCCTGGGGAACCAGTTTCCCGTCGACGAGGCCGAGGCATTCGTTCAGATCTAGCAAGCTTTCTGTGCCGTTACAAGTGGCCAGGAGCCAGGATGAATAGGGGTAGGAGAGTTCGGAAGAGGCTTGCGGGAGATTGTAGCCGATGCGGACTTCGCAGTCATCGGCGGACCAGGGAACATCGGATCCAAGGGCTGCTGAGGCCAGAAGGGCCAGTGTGTAGGTTCGTGGGAACATGATGGTCTCGGATGCTCATGGGACGGAATCTACTCTCTGGTGCGAAAAGGAGTGAGTAGATTTGCAGCCCGTATCATCCCATCGGCTGGGGGACTTTCACACGCCCTTGGTAGTTATAGATTAAACAAACAATGACCATCGCACCCAAGACTTGGGGTTATGTTGGTGGTGGTCTGAAAATGAGGCTCTTTGTCCGATGTTTGGCGCAAAACATTTGGTGGAATCGTCGGCCCAACATCTTCGGCTAATACCAACACCAGCACCAACACCAACATCAGAACGCGACAATGCGAAGCTGGCTTCCGCCGTTCTTCTATCCAATCCAGTATCAAAATGCTCGTCATATGATAAGTGAGATAGTATATCGACGGGCTAAGCTAATACTATAACAAGAACCATACCGATCGTTAGTTCTCGCAATTCCTTCATAAGGATCAGCGACTCCATCTTTTTCCAGCGACGTCCGATTTCTACGCACCTCTCTATACCTTGTTTTCTTCTTTCCGTTTTTTGAAATACAGGGTTAATGAGACTTAGATTGACTTGAGGTTCAGCTATTCTATAGTGGCAGATGGCCTGTTATATACACAATGCTACTATTCGTGCCTTGTACTGTACCAGTCCTTGACCCTCAATTCAACACCGTTCTCATCGCGGGCTGTAGTAAATATTTGGAAGATGTTTTCTTTTCAAGAATCCGCTTGACGGCCATTCGACTTCTTTCCGCAACATATAATGTAGAAATATCCTCTCATCAGATCAGTTTTCAAGGTCTTACCCAGTTTGAGTGGCTTGTTATCGAATTAAATATGAAATACCTATTACCCGAAATAGCTAGTACATGGAATAAATGCAAGTCATTGGTATCATAGTATTCAGCCTACTCCCACTGCCTACCCAAAGTCTAGGTAGGATGTTCCTCTTTTCATAGCCATACGTTGTACAATACACTAGCCATCTAGATTGTTAATTATTCTACGACTTAATATGGTGAGTAAGAATAGAGGGCTGAAGGGATATTGTGCAGTGCTAAAATATGTTGAAGGGAAGGTACGTACCTTTGAAAGCCTCGTTATGGAAGAGGCGCACGGATTATCATCATACTCATTGGGTCATTTCAAGTCAAGGAACCGTGACTACATGTAGCAAGAAGTGTAACCATTGGATTAAATATGCATGTACTAGAAAGGACGTGAGTTCTCATACTATGTTTTATTTCTTGAGCGAAGTAACAACACCGCCCAATGAGCCTCAGGTGCACAGATCATAAACTTAAATCATTCACTTGCTCAGTCACACATGCTGTGCAAACGGAAAATTGATGCAGTATAAAGGTATCCTATTGTTTGACCACCTTCTTGCAAGCTCCATATTCTAGTTGTTACATCACCCTTCTCGCATTCATTCGAGTTCCCACCGGTGGTCTGGCTACGAATCTTTCCACCTTACAAAAAACTTCTCTCCTCCATCAACTACAACACCATTGCGCCGTACTTCACCTGCCTTGCCGAGATTTGTCATTAATTATTCGCCTCGATGTCTGAGCAACATACCGACCAACGACAGCAAAATGAATTTGAAGATGACGCAGGTGTTGACAACATGTCTCAGGCGTCGACTGATCACTATCTGGACCATGAACCTTTCGAGACATACCAGGGCAAAGTTCTCAAGCTATGTCACCTCCTTTGGTCGGAACACCCTGCGGAAGGCTTCTCTATAGAGCGATTGAGAGGAGGTTCAAGCAATCGCATAATTGGCATCCGTGTGACCGATGCAGGGGGAAGACCTTCTGGCCACTCAGACTTGGGGACCACATCACACCCGAATCCGAGTCAGCCTGCATCTAAATGCGCCCTCATTGATTCTGACTCTTCCGTGGCTGCCAAGCCAAGGCAAGAAACTGCGCTGCCCGAGACGAGTGATAAGCAGTCCGAGAATCTAAATTTGCCATCAGGAAACTACATTCTCCGCGTACCGCGTTGGGGCTCCCAGAATTTCGAGCACGAAATAGCCATGCTTCGTCTTGTCAAGAGAAGTGTCGCTGTTGATGTGCCCCTGGCAATACACTTTGACATAACCAATGGAGATAGCAATCCATTAGGGAGTCCTTACGTTCTTCAGCACCGAGTCCCTGGGGAGCGACTAGATGATGTCTGGTGTAAGCTGAACCACACACAACGACTCTTGATTGGTCTTGACCTAGCACGACTCTATATACAGCTCATGAAGATCACCAATACATCAGGTGGGATCCCCGACTTTAAGCAACCCCCAACAGCGGACGGCATGCTGAAAACCTACGACTATGAATTCCCATCAGACAATACAGAGTCTAAGAATGTCATCATACCTCAACCTCCTGTGGACATGCTGTGTGAGAGGCTAGCTAGATGGGGCCGCGACTATCCCAATGCTAACGGAGACTCGCCCTACTACGGAGCGATCGAGATGGTGCGTCACATGCAAGCCACAAATGGAACATTCGAGTCTACTGGACCGCTGTACTATCTTAATCACGGTGACCTATTTCCTCGGAATATCATGGTCGAGCTACCTACCCAGAACTCTGCGTTCGTCTCTGGAGTTTTAGATTGGGACGACGCTCATTTTGCACCAGCTGTGGTGTCCTTTGCGCCCCCGGCCTGGCTATGGGTTACAGCTTTCTGGAAAGATTATGATGACGAGGGCTTCCTTGATGAACAGGATATTTGGGAAGTTGCAGGGGCAGAGCCTGAAGATGAGACTTCAAAGGAGATCAAGAACCTGTTTGACATGGCTGTGGGCAATAAATTCTCTCACCACGCATATTCCCCTGACGCGAAAGTGGCCAGAAAGATATGGAAAGCGGCGTATGAAACTATTGGGAAGAGCTGGATTGAGAAAGATGTTGAGAGAATGTATGAGAGTTGGAAGGTTGTTCAAGGTAGAGTTGACTGAAGGAATGCGTTCTAGATCATTGGGGAATCGATCCTACTGTCGACATGTTTAGCTGTGTGCGCCTTTAGACTAGACTATCTAGCAATCGCTGAAGAACATTCTCATACTCAAAGACTTATGCTAAAGCCTTGGTTTAAGATAGAACTTAAATTACTGGAATTTACCAACTAGACCGTCGATAGAGCCAAAGGGAGCCATCACATCTCATAGGCAAAATATCTGACATTAGTTTCCATTATCCCATCACATGGCCGTCCACAAATGTTATGCCACCCCATCTATCACAATTGTTTTGTGTGTAGTCGTCAATCAGGCGCTGCCGTGATCGCTCCTTAATCTTGAACTTGAAGTGCGTGCTGTATTGTTCTAATTTGTCTTTCTGTGATCAGGAGGAAGATGATTCCTAAATATTAAGCTCTCGAAGCCATTATTTTCTCCACCTCTGTAAGAAAAAGGGGCCTATAACAACTACCCCTATTGTGACACTGACACCTTTAAATATTGTACTTCCGCGTTGCGTGGTGAGGGGACAGTCGAATGTAGTCTGTAAGACGAGTGAATAACCGAACGCTCCCAGTCATCAACATATAAGATATGCTACAAAAGCCAGTTTCCTGCTCGCCTCAGTTTAACAGGTAATTTGAATAAACAGAGCCCATTTGCTGCCAAGTGGACCTACAGTATTATCGTTTCTAGTGGTGAATAGGATTACGACTTCTAGTAGTGAATGGGACTATAACTCCTAGTGGTGTAGAGTTGAGCAATTGTTGCCTCGTCAGGTAGAAAATGTAGAGATTTAGACTAATATGTTAATACATTCTTACCCGAGACCTCTATGTTATATTGGCCTTGACTGCGCCTCCTTAATGCTCTATACAGAAAGTAGTTTCCGTCATAAGAGAGCCACTCGTTGTTTTTCATTGTATTGGTAATGTCAGCCTTCAACCTTTATACTACTCCGTACTGACGATGCCACAAATAACAGGACACGTACACGAAGATGCCTCCTCACCGAAAGACACGGACGAATTCGCATCACTGCCCAGGGGGTCCTGGAAACTGCCGGTCCAGTCCAGGGTATTGTAGTGCCCACCAAACAATGTGTCCTATACACCGTTGGGTCCACTTGAAGGATGAGCCGTGTATTAAATGCCCTCGGGACGTCTTATGCGCTAGACACAATATCGAGCATAAGGCCGATAGCCAATGCCCGACGTGCAAGGCCGAGGAAGACGAGGCGGTAGATCCGAACAGATGCCCCGTGAAGGCGGAAAGAAATTGCTACTGGAAAGGAGACTATTGCACTCAGCACCAGTGGAAATGCCCTTTTCATAATGCGATCTACCCTACGTCGGAGTGTTGTCCAGAATGCTCAGGCCAATGAAGCGTTGGTTCAGCCAGCGACGGGGCGATAAGGAGAATGAAGTTGGGGAGGGCTTTTAAGGTATCTGTGAACCCCTATACAGCTGATGAGAAGCATCTATGGGAATTGCGTATGCGCATACTAACTTTTTGAGAGACTGACAGGCCTTGATCCTTGCTATACTTCTCTCATCATGATAGGGTTCCTGGAAAATAGGTACATAGGGCCTTTTCAACAAAGACTTCCTGAACCGCTGACTTGCAGCGAATATATATGCTATATACGAAAAACGAAATGTAAAATCACGAGTGTGTTCCCCCCCTGAACGAAATATAATGAAATAGGGGGGCTTCTCCACTGATACTTTTCTTGGCAACTCACCCTCATTTAGCTCAAGGTCCACCAGCACGAATACATACACAGCGCTATGCTAGACTGGTTGAGTGGTACAGGATGAAAGAGTGGTTTGGGATTGGGCGTTGAAAGGCATGAAGAGAAGAGGGTACAGGAATGGAAAATTCCAGCCGAGGGAGAGCATGAGAACCTGGAAGTAGATTCCATCTTTTCAAAATGGCGAATAGGCTGCAAGTAGACTACGACTAGGGTGAGGAAGGTTAGCCTAAGATAATACTTACAAGTTACACATGGAACCAACATCACAGCTGTTCCACGAGATGTACATGGGTACCAGATAGATAAGAGTAATTCAAAAGAATGGAATAGCTATTATGTTAATGCAGGTGAATGAATATGTGTATGTATGCGTATTTAAGCTCTCGACTACATATAGTAAGTAGTGGACGAGCAAAAGGGAGTGCTACATCACGCCATTGTAGGATGGGACATGATGTACTTATTACCCGGTAAATCACGAGGTCTTTGAGAAACCTGGGGAAGCGTGAAAAGAGTCATACATGGGTATAAGTATCCGACAGGATGGCTTGGATTTTGATTAGCTGGTGTTGGATCTTCAGCAACCCAAATTCCTTTAGTTCCGCTTTAGTCATACAGCATACATTACACCCAGTTGCAACTTATTCGTCTTGTCCTTCACGCTGGATGACCTCGATTGAAACAACTCGTTCACCTTTATTATCCTTCAGCATACAGGTCTCTCTATACCACCCGTCGATGAGCCCAATCATAAGATCATGCCTCCTTTTATCGACAACGTCCATCTCCAACAGGTTGTGAGCAGCCAAGCCATTCCTGCTCTAGAGGCGATCGCTGCAAACGACAACCTACGATCGTTTCGTCGCTTTGAGCGCGATGATCCTCCGCCCTACGTCTCATCAACTGAGTCGGAAGACTTGGAACATGCCGATTTTATCGTACCACAAGGAGGCCCCCAGATTCCAGAAGAGCTCCAAGCCATAATGGAGCGTCCTATAGACGACAACGAAATCAAACATATTTCAGGCTTCCTGGACAAAGTCGCACGTGCCTACGAGTTCTATGACTAAGAAACAAAACGTGAAGAATTTCGGTTCGAAGACAGTCTCCCTCGTGGCCCGCGTCCGGACTTCCTTCGAGAACTGAATGGTTATCGGCGGATTGGTGTCATCGCTCGTCATAGCGTCAAGCGTCGCTGGGAGAAACTCGGCGTCTGGAATCCCGAGTGGGGGTTTGCCGGGCGTAAGGTGCAGCCCGGTGATGATTTCGAAAAGTGGACGTGGTGGTGGCAGCCCGCTGGGGCGGCGGACGACCCGTCTCGCGCGTGGAAAGATGGGCGTGACCTCGTTGCGCGCGGCTTGCGCCTGCGCCAGAACCTGCGACGTGGCGAGCATGCTCCGGTAGTCCCCCGTTCTCGCCTCTCAAAAGACACTACTGCTGCGCAAGCGGAGGCATTTCTCATCTCTAGGCCCTGGTTCGTCTTTCAGCTCGAACTAGCAGAAGAAAGGGAAAGATATTGGCGCCTCTCTAACGACGACCAACGACGCTACTCATACTCTGCCTTGAACCAAGTCATAAAGTGGTGGAAAGAGCGTGGGGACTGGCGGGAGGAGTATAACAGAACCGGTTGGGTTACTGAATCTCCGTCCCCAGAACCCGAAGAACTTTCATCTGTTCGCAACATGAAAAACAGCCCACTAGATGCGGCGGCGGAAATGGAGTTTACTCCATCCGAGGTCGATGAACTGGAGACGATTGACCTCCCCAGGTCCGAACAGCCTGAAGGCTTTTGGGTAGCTACTAACGGAATGCCACCGTACTTTCCTGGAATGGGGACAGACACAGAAGGTGATATTATCAAAAGACAGAAAGAAAGAATTGAAAGTCTTGAAAAAGCAAAGGCCGAGGGATGGGAACCAACCGCCTCGCCCGGCTGGAAAAACTTGTTCCCCGGAGGTAAATCCTTCCACATGCTCCCAGAGAAAGAGGAAGAGCACGAAAGAGCATCCACAGAAGAGTACGGGGCATCTAGCCAGCTCCCAGTGGACAGGTCAAACTCTCCACCACACACTATTATTCCACCGCAGAATCGACGGCGCCCGCGTCAGCGCCATCTGCGGGACGGAGTAGACAAAGTTCAAGACCAGGACCAACTCCCCCTGCCACCGCGACGCAGTGCCAGGATTGCAGGCATGAAACGAGCCGCGGAGTCCTTATCACTACAAGCGGCGCCAAACAAGAGACTTAAGGGCAAGGACACAGCGGCATCAAAAGCTGCAGCACTTGTAGCCCAGCCTGCCGTACGGGAGACACGTCGCATCAAAACAAGATCTGTGCCCGCACGGCCCTTACCAAAAGAGAAGACGGAGACCGGGAAGAGGAGAGGACTAGGACGTCCGCGGAAGGAGAACGGACCAAACACGTGTTCTGCCGTGCAGAGGAAACCAACGAGGACACCCGCTCTGGCTAGAACTGTGAACAGCAGAGCTGCGGGGACAGATGTGCCAGATGCGCCCAGGCGACGAGGGCGGCCGAGGAAGGATAAATAATATGAAATGGATCCCCTACTCTGACATCGGATTCGACGAAACTGAGCGCGAATCTAAGGTCTTGCTAAGACGATAGTATAATGGTAGTCAGGCGGAGGTGCGCAGAAGCGATGGTCCTGATTTCCCTACTGCACAATCTACGGGCGTACGTTTTCGCTGCCCGACCTTTTCACCCCTCGCAAACTATAGCCTATAGCAGTTAGGTGCCGAGCTAGGAGGACAGCTTGGACAACATCCAAGCCGGGGAATATGCGGAGTAAGAGTTCAGTCAAGCTTTAGAATTGTATTGGATAGAATACAATGTATCATTTATGACTTGTTACGCAACTCTTACCTAAGTAATCTTCTTCAACCAATATCTGGCATTTTGTCTGGCGCAGATCGATTCGTCTGTCGAGGTATTCATTAACACCTATACATACCCTGTCCCATATAAAGTAAGACGGCACATTTTTAGAAGTGGTTGTTATGTTGGTAAAGCTGAAAGAATGGGGGAAGATACGATTTTTTCTTCTAATGCAAGAATAGTGGCATCGTCCCCTTTTCCTCCCTTTTTGCTCTCCCCCTTTCCTCTCCTCACCTCCGCCCCATCTCCACTCTTTTTGCTTTATTATCATATATATCCTTTTCTTTTGCCCCGTTCACAGACAAGTGATATTCGTAAGCCGAGTCTTAACTTGAAAATTTCCACAACTTCCCGCCGTCTATTTCTAAACAGTGTTACTATCCAGCCACACTCCCCAGCTGGAACTTCAACATACGATCCAGCTCGATAGACCTGTCTGCCTTCATACCCTTCTCGTCCATACTATTGTAGCAACCCGTCGATGCAGTCCCCCCTTGTCGACAAGCGGAGAATATCACAATGAGCAACTCCATTAAAGTTGATACAAGGGAAAGCCAATTGTCCGAAATGATGGGTATGGGTAAGGTGAGTTATATAGAGCCGGCGCTATCGAACGAAGTGGGGTATGGGCCTAAGGTATGTATACCTAAGTAACTTAACCTCTCAGGGATTAACGTCAGTTCCTAGGTTAGGTAGGCAACGGGAAGTAAACTGTGCGCAGTAGTCTGATACTTTATTCTCAGCCCTACGCGGGGCGAGTTTCTCCAAAACGTGTTGATCCTTTTCCTTTGAAATATTCTCTCCACCTGGAGCTTTTGCTTATTCAACTCCCCATCGTATGCACCCTTTCCCTTACGCTATACTTTCTCGGTCCTACTGTGTTAGGCACCCCTCAGAGAAAAGCCAAGATGGTACGGTTACTACGTTTGATGGTCAGAATACCCACGTATGTCGCTCATCCCTGAATTTTGCCAGGGTTTAACTGCAGTTGGTCCTTGGTTGGAATGCACAGACTAACGGACACCTGACAACTCCAGCGCTAACCTGGCCGCCTGACGAGCTTCATCAGTATCAGAAAAGCATGGATTGTCATTGATTACTATCTAATTCTAAAATTACAACTGCACAACTGGGCTAAATGGTGCGCTGCCTGGCGCACGAACCGCTTACCCCCCAGTTGCTCCGTGAGCCTAGTTACCAAGCTGTATCTTATAACCTTGCTAATATATGCGTGGTTGCCTCCCCCTAGAAGCCTCCACCATATCCAACGACACTGCGATAATGCGATAGAGTATATTTACAATTTCACGCTGCCAAATTGGAAACGACAGATTCTACGTACAGAGGTATAATTAGTCTATCTAGTCCTTACCGTCTTTCACTTCTTCCACTTTACTTCAGTCTAGCCGGCGACTACAGCGACTTCAGTCAATTATTCCTCTCAAAACACTTGTATCACAGACACTCATTCCTCGTCAAGGGCCAAGCCGCCTCTGGGATGGCAGCTACGGACAATGAACAAGACCAAGGAGAGCCAGAGCTCAGTCACCCAAGATATGAAGTCGAATATGCTATCACCAGCCTCAACGATGACGACGCAATGTCCCAGGTTCGCAGAAACGGCAAGGTCTTTTACATCCATGTCTCGCCGTCGCAGTTTGTCAACTCGCCCGCCACAACAGAGAAGTACCTGTTATACTTAGAAGTGCTTCGGTCGGGGGAGGAGGTCATTGACGACGTCTTTGACACTGACGTCTACGACTGGGCTACGCGGCCATTCGAGTCGTTTTACACCGAGCTCGCTCCCAGCCCAGCGCCTCCCGAGGGCCATGGGGATATTAGAGTCACCCTGGGGGAATATCTCGATCCTGAGTGGTTTGTTTTTAATCTGGATGTCGTCGACGAAGAATTACGACCGCGCCAGGTAGAGATGGAAGAAAACCCCTATTTATCGTCACCACCTGTCTCGCTAGGTCGCGATTTCCTCGATGACTTGCAAACTTGGACGGCCCTATATGATCCAGCTAGGATCATGTTGAGCTTCAAGAATCATGAAGACGCGCTCTTCAAGCTGCCCCGCAAGGTCCTCGTTGACAATGAACAGACGGCATGCTTCTTTAAGCTGTGCGATTCCCCAAAACAGACCGAGGGAACTCAACACCTACAAGAAGATCGCCGCTGCCAGCCTGGAGTCTTCGCTGCGCATATGCCGCCTCCATGGCGTCATTGTGAATGATTAGATCTGAATTTATCGGAATATTCGTTGTTCTACGAGAGGTTTCGACTACCGCGAATGCTTTTCCTTCCGTAGTCCCCTATCAGCGTTAGCTATCATGCCTCTTCACACCCAGAAATTGTTTCTTTCAATTAACAAACGACTTATTTCTCCACGATAATCTACTTTTAGTAGATGGCAACCTTTGCTAGTGTATTCAAAAGGAGACTCTGGTTATGTCGTAGGCTCACTTACGGCTCATGTTAGAGCAGGGGTAGCTCAGGTCCTTCTCGGGCCAGTTCAGTTCAATTAACAGTAGAAATTCCCCAGGGTAACTTCCGGGTGATGTATTGTTGTTGTGACCTCACCTCAGTGTCGAAGTAGGAGTTCGCAGTGACACCCTTCAATGATCAGTCGTGCATCTTCAAGTCGAGTATTGTATCGGCAGGCTACGGGAAAGCTCGTATTCGGTTTTGACATGGGTGTATATCAGAGCACGTTAAGATGACGATTAGGTGAGAAGCACCCAATAGTAAGCTTAAGAGGATTTGGAGACTTGGACCCATTCCTAATCTGATGTGTCGACCACTTAGTCTACTTTAGTGAAGCTACCTGTAATTTTTTTATTGCTTTTATTTTTTTTATTTTTCCTTTTTTGAAATCCAAATTCTGAGAAGTTACACTATAGGTACCTTACTCTATTGTGGTTTTCGCATTCATCTGTTCATTAAAATGCAACATTCAAATGGCGGACTAGAAAGATCGGGGGAGTAGATAACACTCTGAAGTAGAAGCCGTTAAGGCATAATACAATCATATGGGCGAAGTCAGTATCAAAGCGCTGTCTTGCAGCATCGATAGGCGAAACGATTGAACATATTTCAATGGAAATTTCAAATGCATTTAGGACGCTATCAATAACGGTCCTTCGCCCATGGATGTTGGCGATCATACATATTCGTGTGAAAATACTCGTTTCCGAAGTCTCTGTATTCCTCCCTTGTCACGAACTGTGTCGTCCGTATGATTCCCGCTTCGATGTTGATATTTCCCACGCTCTCCTTCAGCCTCTCCAACGACTCTGTCGGTAAATCCTCTTTATTCGAGTCAATTGTCGTGAGTATTATCCCATGTTCGTTGATCCTACGGTAAACGCGAGGGCACTGTGAATTCATGCCTCTACCTGGCCATGAAGCCCTAATGTCGCGCTTGGATGTCCTTGATAAACCGCAGCCAAATGGCCGTATTGGTGCCGTAAGCATGCTTAAAAACTTGCTATCGCCGCCGACCTTCGAGACACTAGGCATGCCAAAGACTAGGAACATACAGGTCATCTCACAAAGAGCCCAGAGCATGACTGATGTTGCGTTGTAGAGTACGTCGCCCGAGTCGCTCGTAATGATCTCTGCGCCAAGGAAGAGACCTGCCGCAGCACAGCAACTGTTCTCTCTTGTATTAGCATTGCGCTATAGTAACCAGAATACCAGAGCGTCAAACTTACAGGATACCTATGGCGAGGATGACAGAAACACCAACTTTCGTCCTTGTCGAAACTTTCAGCCGCCAGATAGCCTTTTGTGGAAGAAACAGCATGATAATGTCCGAGAATAAGTTAACCGCCGCAGATACAATGTTCACAGTCTTCATGCTGATGCGACAGGAACCTCCAACAAACATCGGGTTCCAGATCTTCTCCGCTGGAATGCAAGCAAGATTCCTAACGAAGAGCATGGTGACGTAGAAGATGGTATTCCAGCCCAATATCGCGTATATAGACCAGAAGAACATATTGCGACGATCGCATGGACCAAACACCCGAACCCATTCCAGTAGTATTGCTGCTTTAAGGCTTAACAGAACGCCGGTGTAAAGGCTTTTGCTAACAAATAGTGGCTGTTCACTTATTAGCAATGACAAGGTCTAGCATATTCAACCCAATAGCATACAAAAAGAATCTCTGGCATATCTCTCATGCGCACATCCCACTGGTGAACGAATGTACCGGGGCATATTATTACACGATAACCGATATAGATATCTGTCACAAAGCATCCCTAACGATGATCAGTTTCTTATCAACACAACGATCGTGTTATTTCTAGCAAAAGTGACTTACATAGGCAACGAGCATCAACACTAGTTAGGTTTCATTAGCATTGTGAGATATCTATTTAAATGCTAGATCAAAGCACTTACCATCTGATAGTTCAATCTTCCTCACACAGAACAGTTTTGTATAAGTGCGCAATGAGAACGCCACCGTTGCTGCTACGAGGCATATTGGAATGACTGTTAGAGCGATGTAATTCTTGTTAGATGGGTTCTCGAAATTGGATACGGCGCCGTCGGGTGGATGAAGTGCTGGTCCATCTAGCTTAATTGATTCAAGTGAAGAAAGGTCGGCCATGACATCGTATTCAGTTAATCACTGCCGTATGGCCTTGGAGGCTGAAGAAGGCCAGGACTAAATTCCACTGCATTTGCAATAGCAGGCTAGAGAAAGCTACAGCCACGCGCATGGGCAAATATTCAACTATATTCCCTAGAAACTAGAGAGACGGTCAGAAATCAATGATTACGGCAACTCAGTTAAGATGTTTCAACTACGCTGACATGCATGTCGGCCTGAGTGAAAACCCGGATTCGGGTTGACTCAGCAGTACCTATAGAGAAGCTGGAAAGGTGGGTGACATCATGCGGTGCTATTATGCGGCAGTCTTTTTATAAACTTGCTGATCCGCAAGATGACTGGTCCGCGCATTTCCGTGCTGATGCATAAGAGTTAGCTTGGACAAGTGACCGAGCCTTTTCAGCTAGCTTCCAGGGCTATATGGCATCCTGTGGGAGGGTTGCAGTAATAAGAGTGTAACACTAGCAGAAGCATGCACGTGTGTGCGAATCGCACACACCGAACTATCTTCCTGGTGGAGGGGTTAATACATCGCGAAGGATTCTAGCGAACCAACTATATTGATCCACCACCTTCCAGATTGGTAATGCATACGACCAACACATCTATAAGTACATCACCCACATCGAGTTTATAATTGACTCTATGTCTCGACTCATGAACTTGGTTTCCTATTGAACAACCACGCAGCATGGGGAAACTGAGCTTCGGTATGCATACCGCTCTATTCCGAACTTATCTTGAAAACGCAGTGATTCCTCCTAGGAAAGGAATGAAGAGCTGTTGTGAATAGCCTGCATGTTTAATATGTAGAAAGTGGGGCCGTCTGACCAGCATCAGCTTGATCAGCTTGACATTTGCCCCTGTCGCCCTAACACGAGGCAGATCGGCAGCCTAAAGTTTCTGCACATCTTGGATGGGAATAAATCCCACGTGGATTGGCTTTTTATTACACAGTAGTACTGCCGCGCGAGGCGTATGATTTAGCCTCTTTCTCGTGGTGAACCCCCAAAGGTGGGTTTGTTTATACTATCGGTTCGGTGTCTGCCGCTGCTAATACTCAATATTCTTGTTATAATTTATAGTAGCTCGCTGAGACTTTCCAAGGGTTACTAGATTCGGTCCTATATCTCTGCAGTATGCTTAAAACCACTGACCTGGCGTGTGATAGACTTGTACGTAATTTATGTGAGTTTGCAGTCAAACCTGCCAGCGCTAATATTAACATATATCATATGGCTTGCACTACCTATCACGACATGATTCAGATACTGTCACCATGGATGTAGTAAATGTAGAGCCCTAAGCTTCCGGCTTTCAAGAAAACAGTGACCCTGAGAACACATTTCCCAAATATGCTCCCCCGAATAATCGAAGGGAGTTCATTCAGACTAATACCAGACACCTGTATGACGAGATCACACACAACTCTAATAGATACACATTCATATAATTCACAGCATTGATACCGCGTATCCCTAGCTTATCTTGATTGCATTCAACAATACACGTGCATATGAGCCATCGACAATCTCCATGAATCAATGTTAGATCATAAACAATGGACAGCTTGCCCCCACAGCGCGAACCTACCAATTGGCCAAATTTGAATATTGCTTTCGGCTTCATCGGCATCAAGCTCCTCGCAGTGTCCTCTCAAATCTATGACACTCAGCGGGGCCAGTTTACGAGTTGTCGAGAGAATATGAGAGGGCTAAAAGTCGTCTGTATAACGTGTGGCTCTTATCTCAACTAAAATTTCGCTCAGGTTACCTGGCCCCTTTTCAAAGTTCAGTAAGTTCACAGCACTATGATAGATCACCTGAAGTCTTCCAAAGTAGCATTCATTGTTGACAATTAGTTTAATCTTATTTGAATTATGTCTGTTTCAATCTGAGTTGTGGGTGAGCCTATGGCATAGCTCAGGAGTATAAGTGACGAAGTCCCGCTCTCAGGATTCTTGCTACAATATACCAAGACTCCGTGGGACTCCTATAAACAGAATACCAATATAAGATATCTTAAAGTGAGGTGACTATGCCGACCCCATACAGGAGTGCACTGCCTGCCCCATCCACGTGTGCAGCACGTGGTCTTACACGTGTTCGGCACAGCGCTTTATCTTCGAATTCTTGTCGAAGTTTAAAAGCATATTCTGAAACAGTGACTGAACTCAGATCTGTGGGTTCCAACTTGACCACCAAAGTGATACACTGAGAAAGCTTTTTAGACCTTCTTGTGCAAATAACAACGAGCACAACCTCAAGGACCTATGGTAGAAGGCAACGATCTTTTCCAGAGCCGGGGCTAAGACAGACAGCCATAGCTAATAATGCTAACCCATTTTTGACGAGGTGCATCCACGACATGTCTTCCTATTTTGTCATGCTAGGTAGCCTGTTGATCGTGTCAACATCCTCGAGCCTAGACCACGATTATCGCGATGGGATTCTTACCTAAGACCTCAAATGAGGCATAGATCCCCAAGTAAGCGAGTTCCTTGTTTACCATAGTGCCATTTTAAAAGACGTAAACAAGGGATATTCTGTCGCACTACACTGGATGATTCCTATGAATTAGAGCAGCAAAAACTATTATTCGACATGATTCACCGACTCCTTGACCATAATCCTTGATACAGACTTGTCGATATCTCAGATCTGTAGTCTTCTCACGTACCAACACTTTAGCAGAACGAGATGAAGTGAGCACCAACACATTACTTAGCCATGTGAGACGCAGTGTCTCAAGTCCAAGGCCAAAGCGACTGTATGCATCTGCTGCACGGGGTAGTGTGGCCATTGTTCGCAGAGTCTTAAGTACCGTAGATGTGAACTTGTTACTCGAGACACCCAGAACTCCGCTAACAAAAGCCCTACAAAATTTACGACTGCGATGCTGCGCGCGTGTGATACCTACAGAGCTACTTCACTTTTGCCTTGGAATAGACTTATACGTACTAACGTGGCAGTTGTTGAAAGGGCGTTCGACGTACAAGGCATGGTTGCAATACACAGAGGCGACAACCTCGACATAGTCAAAAACATGAGGCAGAGAAAGGCTGCCGAGGCTAGACCTGAACCAAATTTACTCATCTTACGCTCCCCAAGTTGATCTTTTGAAATTTTCTAGTGATTACCACAACGAAACTAGGTTACAAATGGGATATCGCCTTGAGAGAATATACCTACCAGCAAAACGAGAAAGAAATAAGGAAAGACTGCCTCATTGATTAGCTTTTGGCGAACTTAAAGTATCACCAAGAGTAACTCATACTCTAGCTTATTGATCGACTGAGCAAAACTTTATGATACCCCCTGTATGAGCGCGTGGCGATATGTCCAGTCTAGCAACGGCGAATAGTTTTCCCCATTCAGTTCACAGCTCTTACTGCTGTAAGGTACTACCAAGAACTGAATATCAGTATAACCATATCTCCTCTGGTTCGTATTTATTAAACATATCTTGATATACGTCCATCATTTGCTACTTGCTATGTAATGCATGAACGAGGCTAAAGGACATTGTTCTAAACTACATCAAAGACTATTTCCTCCTCAATTCTGGTTTAAAGATACATCCATCTTCTTATCCTCTCGGAAAGCTTGCATGAGAGCATCTCAGTAATGGGTACAATATCCATTCATTTCTGGTATTTTGCCATGAAAAGAGCTATCAAGCCATGAGACGATTTATCCGAGGTGATTTTTGGAATAAAACATGCGATAATACAAGCTACCGATCCGATGATCTTGGTGAGCTCGAAACATGCATATGTGCTATATTATATCAGTGTACTTCATGCTACGAAACTTTCAATACAAGCATCTAACGAAGACTTACTATCAGTGCAGGTCTGATAACATATGTCGAATACTTTATTCAATGTATTATACATCAGGTCGAGATGCTGAGATAGCCAATATAAATCTCGTGTCGAGGCTACCAAGAGGTAATTTATAATAGAGTCAACCCAATTATCGCTGCAGGAGGTACAGGATATCCACATATCACTTAGTTTTTCTACCTTGTAAGTAATTTTCCTTGATTCTAAATATGAATTGGTGTGCTCACAGGGTCAATCAACTTCGTTGAACCTAGTCATTAGATATCTCTCCAACATACTGCAATAATACTAAAAGATGGTGCAAGAGGCCGCAGAACAATGACTAAAACAAGGTACACAAATTTGTATCAAGAATTGGTGTTTCTGCTGTAACCTTGGGTTGTGTTTACCATACCATGGCTGTATTATTTTCCCTTACAAATGTATGCCAAGGCATGACGTTATTTTAATATCGATGATGCCTTGGGGAATATGGTTGATTATAGGCGCCCCGCACAAGCGAGATGAGCAATGCTGCATACGCGTCGGATTAAGCTCTTTAATCAGTCAATAATAACCTTTACATAGTGCTATGATACTCACCGGTAGGGCAACTTGCCCCGTTGTATTTGTTCTCATGACTAGGGTTGAGTAGAGACTTGAGCCAAGACACTGCATGTGAAATGTATTCGGATGCAGATCCCCAGATAAAAGGATATATAAACCTGTCTGATCTCGCGTGGCTCTGAGCGAAACGAACTATTAAAAATTTATTTTTCTGGTTGATCTCCTACGCAAATCGCCAAAATGAGAGTGTCCCAAGCCTCGTCTATCTTCTTTGGTATATGTAGCGTGAGTGGCTCCGTCATCGAGCGTCAAAGCAACGGTGGCTTTGAGGATGGCCAACCGATTGATGGTAACGGCAAAGGTGCTCCGCTTTCAGGTGTGTTCTATAGCTCTTTCTACTATCGATCCGTTATATCTAATAATCACGTATATTAGGCGGTACCAATCATGCGCTTGATCTTCAGAACCCGGATAACCTTGGACGGCAAAGCACTGACAATGGTGTTGTGCCAAACCTGAAGTGGAGCTTCTCGGACTCGAAGACGAGAATTCTCAGGGGCGGCTGGGTCCGAGAACAAGTTATTCAAGATCTACCTGCGAGTCACGAAGTCTCATCTGCTCAACAGCACTTAACTAAAGGCTCAATAAGAGAACTTCATTGGCATCGAGTAGTATGTGTGCGGTTTCTGACGATTGGCCCAATATTGACATGTGACTTCAGGCCGAATGGGGATATCTTTATGCCGGGTCAATCTTGGTCTCGGGCGTTGATGAGAATGGGCAGTATCAAGTTGCCAAGCTCGAAGAGGGAGACATTTGGTACTTCCCAAAAGGCATTGCTCATACGGTCCAGGGTTTGGAGGATGAAAATGAATTCCTCCTGATCTTTGACGACGGTGATTTCGATGCTGTAGGGTAAAGCCATCACAGTTCGCCGGCGTTGTCACAGAATATTTCATGCTAACTAATTTTAGCACGACTTTCAATGTCGACGATTGGGTCGCACATACCCCTAAATCGATCCTGGCTAAGAACTTTGGACTTCCTGAATCCGTATTCGGATCAGTTCCATCTACAAATCCATACATTACCAATGGAACAGTTGACATACACAATGTTACCGGCGGTAATGGCGAGCTTACAGGCAATGCATCATTTGTATATTACTCCAAGGACCATCCCCTGGAAGAAGTACCCGGGGGCGGTGGAACACTTCGTATCGTCGACACAAGGACCTTTCCCATAGCAACCACAATAGCGGCTACCGTTGTAACAGTGTTCCCAGGTGGTCTTCGAGAATTGCACTGGCATCCTAATGTAAGCAATTCCATGACCAGAAAGTTCATCATCATCACTAACATGATTTTCAGGCCGAAGAATGGCTCTACTTTCACAAAGGCCAGGGTCGCGCAACTGTGTTTATAGGTAGCGCCGCTGCTCGAACCTTTGATTTCAGAGCGGGTGATACGGCCGCATTCCCTACTAATAGCGGTCAGTTTTAGACTTTTCACATTTCCACATTTGAGCTAACAATACCAGGCCACTACATAGAGAATACCTCAAAGACTGAGGATCTGGTATGGATTGAGATATACAAGAGCGACCGTGTCAAGGATATCCCTTTGACCCAGTGGCTTGCACTGACTCCGGCAGATATCGTGGCAAATATTCTGAAGATTCCTATTGAAATTGCAGAGTCGTTAAAGAAGGAGAAACAGCTTATTATTAAGGATAGGTGAGGATAAGGAGGAGTTTCTCCAAGTTATGAATCGGGTATGTCAGTGAGGCACTAGGGGCTTGCAGCTGTTCGATAGGGATGGCTTGCGCGAGAGTGCGAAAACATATTTATATTCATCAATAGGGGTCTATCTTAAAGATTCCTGATCGTAAATTACTAATGAAAATTTTATAAAACTCCCTATAACTCATATTGTTCATTTGGGTTTGCACGTAGCACATTTTCTCCCCTTAGTTTTATAATCAAATGGTGAGTCGCACGGATGTCTTAACAAGTAGAGCTTTATAGTGGATGCTGGCGGAAACACAACAGCCCAATAAGCGCCTGAGATCCTAGAAGGGTTTAAGACAATAGTAAACCCACCTGTGTGCTATATCGAAATTCGTCACACTCGAAGTATCCGTTTTTGGAAGAGCATTACGCAGTAATCTGTGCTTGATTATTATGCTTGCCGAATAGTGAAATACTGTTGCCATGCTCTTCAGTATTGGCATAGAATTATGTAAGCATCATAGGATGTTAATAGAGAGCCTTGTTCAACTATTTTGTAGAGCTGTGGCCTCACTAATAAGTAAGCTATAACAACGAGATGGAACGCTCGTCAGCAGAGTAACATGGGGGCGTAAGCTTTGACAATTGGGCGTCTTACATGCATAATGCTGCCCAATCAGCTATCAGCTGGTAAGACCTAGCCTGCCTAGCTAGCGCCAACATAATCCCAATATGAAGTTCCAACATGCATTTCCAACATGCATTTCCAGCATGCATTTCCAACGTGCATTTCCAATGTGCAATTTTTTCAGCTCAGTGTCTGGGATGATGTCAGCTTCTATTTTTTCATAGCCTTAGGCCCCAGACCTATAAAGTCAACCGAGAACTGCCCTGGACATAAGTCACATAACCGTCACCCGTGCAACCTTCTCCCGTCAGCTCTCTATCCTAATCGCAATGGCTCTCAACAAGTCGACTCCCGAGGGCCAGTCTCGTGACACTTCGAGACTATCCTTGGCCCTGAAAATCGCGATTGCCTTACTTATGGTCGATTCTATCATCGAATTATCCTTCATCAGCAGCATGGTCGCATGGTTGCACCGACGAGCCAGCCTTGGATTCTCTGTGAACTACAATGGCTCGAGTTTTCTTCTGGCCGGCGAACCAGAGCACATCATGGTTGATCAAGGGCATACGAGCAATGGTGCTGCCGGAACAGCCTTTGTCTTAATCGGACTCGGCGGCATTTTGGCCCTTCTCCTTCGACATTGGTCTCTCAACAAAACAACTGCACTCGGAACTGCTGCTCGATTTATCTACTACTTCTGGGTGTCGATTAATATCCCAGCATTTTTTCTCACGACTGGAGCGCTGGCTTATGTGTTCGCGGTCACGAACGCACACAGGGGACAGGCTATTGACGTCTCTCTAGCTGCGGGTTTAGACGGAGAGCGCTACTACGTGGATTATTGGACGCCGCAGAATTGGTTCCCGGCTGTTTTGCAATTAGATCTGTTGGATGCAAGAGACGATATTCGGAATCACCTGAATGTTATGAGGGGATGGCAGTACAACTTGATCCCAATGTTCCTTATTCAGTTGTGTGTCACGGTGCTTGCGGTGTCGGAATGTTTCACGAGGCGGAAGCTTGCCCGGGTGGTTGCATACAATGGGGAATAGGTATCGAGTGACTGGCGGTAATGAAGTGCTTCATTAAGAATGGATGTGTCATGGGGTGGATCTTTAGAAGACGTGTTCGGCATTGAGCGGTGCGGCGGTTAGGATACCCTGTTTTGATAGGTTACCAGGCAGATGCAATTTGGCGTTTAGAGCGGAAAACGTAAATGATAATGTATGTTTCATGCATGAGAAGAGACTCAAATACAATCTAGTGCTCCCAACTTCTAATTTGCTCAGCGTGACTACGTAAGCATACACTTGTACAAATAAAAGTGATTATTATTAAGTGGAACAGTCGGTTCGAATTGGAAGCAGGCTGCAGGCTCTCATACGACAAATGCAGATCCCCACGGGTATCAGCCTCTAACCTAGATCAGTTGTGAAGTGTTCTCTAAGGAACTTTGACACCTCGGAAACATCAGGAAACTTTCGATCTACGCTATCATTATACGTGTATGACCGGAAGCTCATAATGAGCCAATATGGATTCTTATGGACGTCGGGACGCAAGGTTTCTAGACAATAACATCTCAGTCTGAATCTCTAAATGAAACCCATGGGACGCATCGAACGCGAGGTATCATCAAGGAAAGCCTTGGGAAATATAGGCTCTATTCCCTTCATGGGGGTAAAATCCTTAACCTATCCCTAATACTTATCCTTCATACCGGATATATAAATGCGTTAATACATATCCTATGGACGCATTTTATGTATATATATCACAGTCATTGTGTATATATGTGTCCTATAAGTGACGCCGTAGTCGCAACTAGTAAATTAAGTGCTACGACTGTCTAAGTAATCTCCTCATAGGATGTGAAAATATATATATAAATACAGGGCGCTCAGAACTATTATTTACTCGAGCTTTATATTAGCAGCGATACCTAACAAATACCCTTATTGTAAAAATATATCACAATCGCAATCGTGTTCCTCCAAGTAGGGTCCATAAGCCGCGTTTAGCTCTGACTATCTAAATTCATCTATTGTTTAGTTTTGTATATATAGAAGTTGTTCTTTAAACAACCTTTTAGTTAGTCTTTCGTGCAATCACTGTGTTGTTTTGCTACGTTATAAATTCATCTCGTGGTATTAAAGTTTTCCAGTTTTTGGTTAGGTTTTCTTTTCCTCTTCCCTAGCAGTATTTATTCAGTCATTTCTACATTAAAAATTTGTCCTCGTTCGCGTCTTATTCTATATGAATATAGAGTGGAACTTAGCTTAAGAGTTTTTAATTATGCGATGAGTCTGATTGATTACCAAACTTCGTTTAAACCAAGCTCTCCTAGCCATACCTAGTTTTCGTTATATAACCAACATTCTTATTTATAGCTTTATAGAAAATGAATATAAGTAGAATTCCTAAATACTATCTATTCAATACTGGAATTACTGCCAACTGAAATATTAGACCAAGGAATACGCGTGACCTACTAGGTTTGGATACTTATATTACTAATTCAGCACTTGCTAAGGGACTTTGAGTGTTCTAACAAACAAGCTTCGTACGTTTAATTCGACATTCAGCACGAGTCATATATTCTACATATTTCCTAGGGATTGTATAAAGCTTATACCCTGGCCCGAGCAGCGGTGCAGGGTCAACCCCTCATAAGTTCGTATTAAGCTTTACGGGATAGCTGATTCTCTCACCATAGGCGCATGGACTAAGACTATCATACGAGAACGCCGTATCGCACTTACGTCAATTTCTCTAGTTCACTTACGAAGAGGGGACTTCAGAGAGCATATCTCTCCGGTGTAATCTCCTCTATTCACACCATCGGTCTTCGGCAGAGTGAGAAACGCCCCGTTTGAACACTCGCCGTACCATGGGCTGTTCAAAGAGATGTATGTAAGGCATAACCAATCGAAATTCTTCCCCACATATTGACCCTCCTCCATTATATGCATCCAGCGCTACTAAGTCTCACGACTTTCTTCCTCCAATGAGGCCACAAGAAAATACTCCGCTTTCCGGATTAGGAAATTTGACAGATGCGTTCTAGGCTCATGTGGACGCAGCCACGTAAGAGAGGTTCGTGGCTATGATCAAAGCGCTTGTGATCCAGCTATTCCGAGGGCTTCCATATAAGATCTCTATGCGGCATGCTACTCTACCGCGTCGTGGTTCTTCATGCCAGTGGTGGTAACTGATCGGCAAATAGTTATCTGCCTACTTACCTACATACATACGCCATAGCTGATCCTATCAGGCTCGGCACTACAGACGGTCATCATGGTGAAGATCTGTCTTGTTATTTCGGGACTTGTCCCGCTGCTAGGGACGGCGTTGGGTTATGCTGACCCGAACGCTTGCTCCGGTACCTGCACCAATACCCACGACCCGTCGATCATTCGTCGATCCGACGGCACCTACTTCCGCTTCTCGACAGGCGGCAAGATTGCGGTTCACACAGCACCGGATATTACCGGGCCGTGGACCTACCAAGGCGCTGCTCTGCCCTCCGGGTCATCTATCGATCTGGCTGGTAAAGACGATCTCTGGGTTCGTGAGACACAACAGCCCCCGCTGACAAGCCCACCCCCATATGTATGCCACTATGGAGATGACTAGGAGGCTAACAACCCTGCACAGGCACCTGACGTCTCTCTCATCGATAGCACGTACTACATGTACTATGCCGTGAGCACGTCCGGCTCGCAGGACTCCGCGATCGGCGTCGCGACCTCGTCCAGCCTGGACGTGGGCACGTGGACGGACCTGGGCTCGACGGGCATCCGGTCGTCGTCGAGCAAGGCGTACAACGCGATCGACGCGAGCCTAATCAACGCGGACGGCACGTACCTGCTCACGTTCGGCAGCTTCTGGGGCGACATCTTCCAGGTGGAGATGAAGAGCCCGCCGAAGGCGGTGGCGAGCGGCGCGACCACGTACAACCTCGCGTACGACTCGGTCACGACCGCGGAGGAGGGCTCCACGCTGTTCAAGTACGGCAGCTACTACTATCTGTTCTACAGCAAGGGCCAGTGCTGCGGCTATGATTCGAACAAACCGGCCGCCGGCAAGGAGTACAAGGTCATGGTGTGTCGGTCTAGCTCGCCCACGGGCGGCTTTGTTGACAAGAATGGTGTTGCCTGCACTAGCAGCGGCGGTACGGTCGTTCTGGAGTCGCATGGCAATGTTTATGGTCCCGGCGGCCAAGGTGTCTACCAGGATCCTGCTAATGGGCCGGTGAGTTCTCAGTCACATGTTCATCCAACCTCTCTCATCACGATAAACTGACCGTGTCTATTTTTACAGATTCTGTATTATCACTATGTCAACACCTCGATTGGCTATGCTGATGGCCAGAAGCAGTTCGGATGGAACAATATCGACTTCTCAAGTGGCTGGCCGGTTGTATAAACTACTGGTGGGCTTGGATATCCTTAACTTCTTCGTATATACTTTTAGTATATAGTAGCCCGTATATATGGGCCAGACTTTACTGTTTCATGGAACATGTGACCTAGATTCCGTTTCTAATTAAAGGGTGAAGGTTGCGATTATGTACTTGCCATAGCTTTACCCGCGCTTTCTACCATATAGAGAGATACCAGGCTGATGCCAACTGGGTCTCGGGCTTCATATATCTGTATGGAGCCACGCACAACTTATTCCCTTTGTAAGTAGAACAAGATATTCATTAATGAGTACCTGATTCCGTACCACTTCGACTCAGTCGAGTGGCAGTTTGACTCAACTTATTTTACCTTGATTAAATCGTTGACTGATCTACGGCCTCAAGTAATTGACATATTGTATTGGATCGACAATGCGGTGCACTGCTATAGTAACTCATCTACTATTGCAAGACGCACGCCTATTACAATGATCCAAGAACTCGCCGATGAAAATATGAACATTTAGGCAGAACAATAGCAGCCAGTCATAGACAGAATACAATGCGGCTAGACGTATATGGTAGAGACGGGATGCGGTCTATGACAGAATCGCGAGACAAGTGCTTCCTTTTACAAGCATATCTCAGACACCAAACAAATACTAAGAACACCGAGACAGACAAAATATAGTACAGAAGGATATGAATATAATCCCACACCGTCTACCCAATGCTCGCCTATTACACCCCTTCAGAGCAGTCACAGCCACAGTCAACCAACGAACCAACCAGCCCAACCCAGCACACTCAGCGTCCCAACGCCTCAGTAGTCAGCAACGATCCCCCATACGGCTGCGCAAACGTCTCCATAGTAATATTCACCGGCTGACACGTCGGATTAGTCGGAGCCCACCCGCGATTCGCGCCCAGGACCCAGGCGACCAACAACTCCGTGTACCCGCCCAGCTGCACGAAGCACAGGTACCAATTGTTATAGGGCCGGTTCGGCGGCGAGGTGCCCGCGGGCTCGCCCGAGTCGTCGACGCCCGCCATCAGCAGGTTGCGGGTGGCCGGGTCGAAGCCGAGCGACTGCGCGCCGCCGGGCGCCGTCTGGTTCAGGATCGGCACCGCCACGTTGGTCCCCGGGTCGTAGATCAGGCCCACGGGGCCGGAGGCCGTGGATGCCGAGGCTTGGAAGGTGAGCTGGCCGGAGCTGTAGTCGCCTTGCCCGCGGGTGGAGAGGTAGAAGCCGCTGGTGGCGCTGCGGGGGCGGCTGCCGGGTTCGTAGCAGAGCCCGAGGGTTTCGACGCAGGGGTATACGTGACCTGTGGGTTGTGGGTATTCATTAGGGTGATGTGGTGTGGGGGGTGTTGGGATGGATGGGGATGGATGGATGGGAAGGAGGGAGGGAGGGATACGTGCCGTTGGTTGTTGTATTTAGTTCGCTGGTGACGCGCAGTTGGAAGGGGCCGTTGTTGAAGGTCTGGGCATACACGACGGCAGCCCTTAGTGCTAGAAACTGCAGGATCTTGCGGGCAGCCATATTAAATAGTTCGATCTCACGAAGCCTTTTTTTTTATCTTCTTTCTCTATAGTATATATATTTTCTAGAAGGATTAAGAAGAAATAGTATGTGAGAGCTAGAATCTAATGCATTCTGAGGATCTCTCTGAATGCTTCCCAACATACTTTATAACTTTTAAAGTAGACCAAGCAATACTGGATATAATTGCGTGTGGGCAGCGTCTCTATTGCCCCGATCTGGTATAGAAGCAGGGGAAAGATGTAAGACATCGAGTTGACAACTTCACAGTACATGTATAGCCGAAAACAATTTGCTGAGTTCCCATCGTGTAATACCGACTTCAATAAAGCTCAGTCATGTGAAGCGATGTGTGACCGCTTCGTGGTAACGCAAAGGTGAGAATGTCTTCTCCATATCACATCGCAATCTTAATGACTTAGACTGTAGCCGACTCAGTGATTATGATCCAGATACCGAGTAAACCCATTGGTTAGGAGACATTGGTGTTGATCCCGGATGGAATTAGATTTCGCATCATCTGGCGGCTTTCGGCCTGATCGCTCATCATGTCCATCCCCGCAAGGACCCGAGGACCCGAAGGTGCTATCAATCTGAGTCTGAACGGACATAAGGCTCCTTCCTCTCTCTCGAGTCTCATTGATCGATATGTTGGGGTTGGTGCGCTTGCTGTCAGATGTCTGCCTCATCGTGCGTTAGCATGGCATTTAGTGAGATGTCCTACGCCAACCATATGGCCGTGGAGGCCGGCGGAATTCTTGCATGCATGGCCTGATTTTAATACAGGTAATGATATATGCCGCCTCTGACAAATATGATCTACTTATCAGGTTGCAGAAACAGCAAATGAAAGTCAGACCTGTCTAGGTCACCTTTGCTGCAGATATAGGACTCCATATAAGCCATTGGTTGCGTGTCTCTGGAATTTTGTTGGTAGTTGGTATCCTAGAGCTCTAGCCTCTAGGCCAAACTCAATAGTAGTCCAGGGGAATCCATGTTCTCTGGCTCTGATTTAGCGAGAGGAAGGGAAAAGATGGAAAAAAGAGGATATTTCGGAAACAAACTAAGGCATGGTATCGAGGAGCAATAGGTCACTTGCGTGCCGAAAGTTCCAGCCCCAAGCATTCTCAAATAGTCAGCCTATGCCAAGAGTCACAAGTCAAACGCAACGCACAACATGACGATGATGAACACCTAAGCAACACGGCATGCTCAATCACAAAGGACTATTAGAAACACTGACAAGGGTTATAAGCAAGTTATAAGCAAGTCTGATCTGATAACGAGGACGAAGAATGCTCCGTAGACGCCTAATCTGAGATGCTCGATGCCCGAAATCTTATCATTTGATCATTAGGTAGGGATGCAGGAGCAAACGATCAATCGTGGTAGGATTCACTGGTAGGATCTGAGGCGAGCGATGGAGCATTTCTGATCGTAATCATACACTTGTAAGGTGATGATGGGGTCATAGAATTTCTACCAGATCTGAAGGGGCCAATGAGTGAGGCTAGAAGGGTCAGCTCCAACGTTCTAGAGCTTCATAGGGCTGCTGCTAGGGTACGTATCTGCGTATGCAAGAAATCTTGTAGCAAATCTGGGTTCTCTGCAAGTAATCAATGATGCAGTGATTGGCTGGTTGCCTTACATGGACTGGCGGTAGCTTCAGCCAATCAACGCACAGGTGATGACCAATTACCTAATCTGGGCTATGTCATGTTTCTTCACTAGTAAACCAGCACTAGTCTAAGAGGCAAAGGGCCCTTCAACTACAAATACAGACACAAGCACCCATTCTTGATTATTGTGTTACTATCCAGAATCAAAGACACATACAGTCATACCAGCAATCAGAACACCTGCAGTAGATTCTGACTTCCTTGTCCTACCTACATACTCTTCCAACTTTCATCCCGCCTACCTACATCACATCTACCACGATGGCAACCGTAGTCATCCCTCAGCCAGCACCTACTTGCTGCGGCAAGAACTTAGGAAGCGAATGCGTCTGTGGTATGCCCAAACTCCGTCCACATATGCGCCTGTCCACCTACCCCCCCCCCCCCCCCCCAATCTACCTAGCTACCTACCCAGATCCCTCATCAGAGCATCATGACTGACTCTCCACCGTTTGCACAGCCAAGCAAGCCACCTGCTCCTGCGGCAAGCAATCCGCCCTCCACTGCACCTGCGACAAGGCGTCCATCGAGAACGTGGTGACGGGGGCTAGGTGCTCCTGCCGCGCCCGTCCCGCCGGCCAGTGCAACTGCGACAACGCGACGAAGGAGAACACGGCCGTGTCCGGCGACGCCTGCTCGTGCGGCGCGCGCCCGGCCGACTCGTGCACGTGCGAGAAGGGGGTCGCTGCTGCCGACGTGGAATACCCGAACGAGATCGACTTCACCACCAAGAAATAAGGAAGGCCGCTGGGTGCTGCTGCTCGGGAAAAGCTAGCTCGGGATGGTTGGTAAATATGGGAGGGATTCTTCTCCACTCGGAGTACTGGCGTTGGGAGGGAGGATTTGGTCGTGCTGCGACAGGCCCTGCTGGAGGGTTATCTAGTTTGCATGAAACCATGATTTTGTAGATTTCAGGGTTCTGAATCTCGGTACCAATGCGATGAACTTATGCCACGACTTTGTTGGGACGTCTGTGATACCCTTAGGAGTTGCGTACGAGCTACATGTCATAGGGTACCTATTTGACTGTAATCGTCCGGGCCAATCAGAGAACTCGACAACTTACTGGACCTATGACACTTACGGAACACGATACAGGTGGTTCAATACCCAGCCTATCAGGTTGTATGGTCTGTATACTCTGGGCACTGAATGGCCTGTGTTGTGAGATGACACCACCATGATGCATGTAAGGTGGCATTCAGGGCTACCTAGGTATGACAGTAGGCATCATCGTCTCGCTCATGTGGGTGGACATTCTATTCGGTAAGCAAGAGGCAGGAAGAAAAGCGAGTACAGTACAGAATTGGAACCATGTAGATGCACTCTGCACTGGAAATCAAGAATTCCTGCTCTTGCCCTGCTCTTGCAGATAGGCAGCTGCTCTTCCAATGTGAAATTCTTGGGATTGACGAAGGCAAGTGTGGCCAGGTAGGTACATATGAAGAGGTAGTGAATGATTTGTGATCCTGACGTGAGATTTGACAGATATTCTGTGACCGCCTTTTTTATTTGCCATTTTCTGCCGGATGAAAAGGTGGCCTGACAGGGGAAGCTCAGCCAGCTCAAGGTACCCAGGCGGGCGGTGAGAGAGCTCCTGCCCTTTACCTGACCTCTGCCAGGGGGTTTAATTCTGGGTCTGCAAGCTCGGAGCACCAATCAATGCACGGCACCACCAGACTACTGCATACTACCTAGCCCGGCAGGGGATATATTATGGGGCTTGCCAGATCGGGAACTAGTGATTCGATGTATCCCTGTCTTCTCTGCTGAATGCGGTCATTTTTCAGTGGGTTATTGTTGTCGCTTTCTTCCACTCTCCTTCCACTCCCATGGCCTGGATCCACAGTTTTTTTCTCAGCACATAACAAAAAAACCAGCCAGCTTAGCCCAGCGCGTTTTTTTCCACATACTCGCCCTTCTCTCCCATCCGCAAGCATCTGCCCATTCTTTGCCTCGAGCAGTTTATGGACTAGAAATTGCCCATTGTCTTTCAACATCTGCCCAGGCGACAAAGAGACATCTACAAACACGCTATGCGCAACCAATTCGTTTCTAGTTAGCTGCGTACTTATCCCTTCATCGCCCTTTTTGACAGCGTTGACGCGATCATCCCATCTCCCAACTTACAGCAACCTGACCTCAACCTTACTTACACACACCTCACCCATACCTCGCATTAGCACCTCACACCTTTCCACCTACCCTACTTCATCAACTCCTACCACCTCACACTCGCGAGTTCCGATATCTATTATCATCGCAACCTCCATTGCCGCGTCCTTCACGCACAGTTCGGCCCACAATGCCTCCGCGAAAGAACGCCGCGGCTGCGAAGGCCAGCGCGTCCACGAGGGGCCTGAGGACTAGAATGGCCGCCCAGCAGCAACAGCCAGCAGCCGATGAGAGCGGCGATGATGTCGATGCAGCAGCAGAAGCACAGATCAGAAATGAGATCGGCGAAATCCCCAAGAGCTTGACCAGGGGTGCGAGGAGGGCTGCCCCGATGGTCCCGCCCACCATAGCCGCCGTTGAAGCTCTAACCGGGAAGAAGAGAGGCCTGCAGACCAGAATTGGCGCTGACAGGAAACAATATCCTGTTATCGACGATGATGAGGACGAAGATGAGGAAGATGCTCCAGCGGTCGAACAACCTAAGCCAAAAAACCCTCCGAAGAGATCGAAGAAGTCTGCTCCAGGTCCTGCTTCAGGTCCTGCTTCAGGTCCTGCTCGAGGAGGTGCAAGAGCATCGAACAAGTCTACCAAGAGCAGAGGAAAGGCAATGTCTAGAGCGACAAAGCCCCCGCCAAAGCGCAAGCCCCAGCCCAGGTCTAATAAGCGCAAGAACGCCGACGCCGACGCCGACGCCGACGAAGACGAAGATGAAGATGGTGACCAATCCGATGCCGAGGAGCCACGTCGTCCCGGCAAGAGGCGCAAGCAGGCGGAAGAGGACGGTGAGACAGAGGACGAGGCGGAACGCCAGCGCAAGAAGCAGAAATGGTATGAGGCCCGGGGTCCCCCCATCAATGGCATCCCCACCGACAGACTCGAGGTGTATGTCTTTGGGGAAGGTTCTTCCGGCGAGCTCGGCCTCGGCAGTAAGAAGTACAACGGAAAGAAACCCATCGATGTGAAGAGACCTCGCATCAACCACAATCTGGACCCAAAGACTGTCGGCGTTGTCCAGATTGCCTGCGGTGGCATGCATGTCGTCGCCCTCACTCATGACCACAGCATCCTCACCTGGGGTGTAAATGATGACAAGGCCCTCGGTCGTGATACCCACTGGGAAGGTGGCACACGCGACATTGACGACGAGGATGACGACGAGGATGACGATGACACCGGCCTCAACCCCCTTGAGAGCACGCCTGGCTTGGTCGACCTCGATGGCACCCCTGAAGGCACGAGATTTTCTCAGGTCGCTGCTACCGACTCCGCTTCCTTTGCACTGACGGAGCATGGCGACGTATATGGCTGGGGGACTTTCAGAGGTTCTGACGGTATCATTGGCTTTTCCGAAGACGTACGGATCCAGCCTGTTCCTGTTCTCCTTCCCGGTCTGAGCCAGATTACGAAGCTTGCATGCGGTTCGAACCACGTCTTGGCCATGGATGTAAAGGGCAAAGTCTTCACCTGGGGTAGCGGAGGGCAGTACCAACTAGGTCGAAAGCCCCTGACTCGTCATGGGGGTCCCCGAGCTGGTTTGCGTCCGGAGCCATGCGACAGATTTACTGCGAGACACTATGCTGTCCATATAGGAGCCGGTTCGTACCACAGCTTCTACATTGATAATCACCACCGCGTTTGGGCTTGGGGTCTCAACAACTACTCGCAAACCGGACTTACCGACGGTTCCGGCCAGGATGACGCTATGGTGCTGAACCCTAAGATCGTTGGATCTCTCGAAGATTACGATATACTCCAAATCGTTGGCGGAGAGCACCACTCGGTTGCTTGCACCGAGGACGGAAAATTGCTTACCTGGGGACGTGTTGATGGTCACCAAGTTGGGCATCCCACTGAATTGTACAACGATGAGAATGCCGTCTTTGATGACAACGGCAAACCGCGTATCCTAGCTGAACCTACCGTGATTGATGGTATGCGTCCTTCCCCGTTCCACTGACCTTGGATATCTGTAGCTCAATGCTAACGCCGACCCTGACAGAAATCAAAGCGAACTTCGTCGCCGCGGGTACCGACACCAGCTTCGTGATCGCCCCTGGGGGGCAGGTCCACTCTTGGGGCTTCTCGGCCAACTACCAGACGGGCCAGGGCACCACGGACGACGTCGAGGAGCCGGAGCTCATCGACAACACCGCCATCCGCAACAAGCGGATCAACTGGGCCGGCGCCGGCGGGCAGTACTCGATCATCACCGCCATGTCTGGTTCGATCCAGGTTTCCCCGAACTTCCAACCCCCGATTCCTGAAATCGAAATTGGGGTGTCGGCGGGCGGCGGCCCCCAGCAACAGTCTGGGGAACAGAGGCACCCCAGCCCGCCTGTGAGGCAGCCGTCCCCGGTGCCGGACGAGCAACCCGAAGTGCAGCCGGAACTACAGCCGGAACTGCAGCCCGAGGTGGACGTCGGCCAATCTGCTAGTTCGGGGGCCAGCGGTCAGATCTACAAGACCATGGACGCATCTGCTGATTTGGAGGCCGATGTTGAGATGTACTAATCTGCTGGTTCGGGGAGCATGATGTTCCCGTGATCTCTTCCCAGATTGAGCACATTGTACTAGTATATAAAACCGTTTGTATTTTACGTTTCAGGGGGGAATTGCGAGCAAAAGGAAAGGAAAGGAACGGAACGGAAAGGGGAAAGGCAGGGGGGAGAGAGAGCGCTGCTACGTCCAAGATAAAGTCCAAGATGAATAAGCGCCGAGCTAGGAATTTTTCAGCGTGCGTGGTAAGAGATCAGCTAGAGAAGAGAGAGTTTCCATCCATGTACTGCCCTGACTGCATGACGATATGGTTCAACTCTATCTATGTATCTGAGCGGACTCGGACTCAGCGGACTGAGAGCGGGGGACCGGGGATTACTTAAGGTACTAAGTCGAGCGGAATTAACATGGTTCAACTTTTATTTAGTCTTTGTAATAACAGAGATTCAAAGCGATGGTTGTGCTTTTTGGCGTGCTTTTGAGATGGTGGTTTGAGATCTTGCTGGCGGCCTGTCACATTGGTGTTGATGAGGTTCTAGAAGGGTTAATTGACTATGTTGTTCTATCATGCTTATATCCCTATACTCGTGTCTTCATTGTTGGCGTGGCAGTGTGAGTGATTTGCATGCGCACTAGACATGAATTCCATGCTCGTTCCTCATATTTGTATATGTATTTACTAGAGAACCTGTGTATAGCAGCGTAGTCACCGTCTGCTCCTCCCTAAGTCGCACTATTTCGTAAATAGCTACAGCCAGCCTGTGAGGCCGATCTGTCATCTAGGTGTTAGTTGCACTGGTGTTCTCCGCATATCTAATCGTCGGCCCCTTACTTCAAGGACGCTAATACAGCTCTGATAGTTCTGTGACGTAATCAGAGATCTGTGAGACGGGAATACATAATCGAATACGTCGTGACCTACCGTCATTCTTATGACGCGAAGGACTGACTAGCACTACTTCAATATTTGAGAAGACGGAGTCGCATCCTCATGCGGGGAAGCGCGAACGTGAGAAGCCACAAGACAAATTCAGGGGAAGATAAAAAAAAGGAGACAGTGATTGAGATCGTCTAGTCGAAGAGGTCGCGACAATGCTCGGCCGCCTCCTACTCACTGTCGACGCCATCGGCATGGCCGCCGGCGCGCTGAAGATGGATTACTTCAGCGAGACGCACATGTTTAATCCGCGGTGGCGACCGCATGCGAAGTGAGTTTGGTATATCCGTTTGTTCGTATACCTGTTGTCTATGCGATTATGCAGTTTTGTTCTGTAGGGTTGGGATTGGCTTCCCTGGACTGGGAGTGTTGGGTCACGGAGGTTGAACTACGGCTTTGACAAGCTACTGAGATCGCGTTTCCAGCTTGATATACCCTTTTTCTTCACACGCACACACACACACACACACACATAAACCTAGCTAACCCGACCCCAGATTCCACAACGCGCAGACCATCCTCCTAGCCCTGATCCTCAGCGCGCAGACGCTGTACTACACGTGGCGGCGGGCGCGCAGCCCGCAGCTGCACCGCGAGTTCGTGTTCGCGGCCGGGCTGGCCGGGTCGATCTACTGGATCGCGGGCCTCCTCAGCATCCTGGCCCCGGGGACCATGGGCGTGGACCCGGAGTTCGGCGGCCCGGGGTTTCCGCAGGCGTGGGCGTTCGTGGCGTTCATGGGATGTGGGGTTTTGGGGGCTTGGTTGGAATATTAGGGGTCATGGGAGACGAGGAAAGATGGTGTTGTACTGATTCAAGGCGATTGGAAAGGGGTGAAGATGATGGGTGGACAGACTACCGGTGTAATACCTGAATTCATCTCTTTTGAGCTTCCAGGAATTCCAAGCTCTTCACGCCAAGGCTATCATGATTGAAAGCATTGTATAGTTCGTATTTGAAATCTATTAAGCTAAACACATTATGATGAAACGCATCACTCTATGGCATTAAATCTACGCGGCCTTCTGAACCTCTCCCTCAATCTTCTCCAGCAACTTAGCTACAACAAGTTCCACAAGCTGCGCGAGCGTACCACTCCCCACGATCTCCAACACGCTGAGCGTGAGCCCAAACGCGCCCTTAAACCACCGCCTCAGCTCGATCGCCATCAGCGAATCGAGGCCCATCTGCGCCAGCGTAAGCGTCGTATCCACCTCCTCGTCAGGCTTGAGCAGGAAGTCGTAGATCTTCCTCCCGATCTCGTAGCCCAGGAACTCGAAACTGCTCTTCTCCGCCAGGACCGCCTTGCCATCGTCGGCGGTGAGACGCGCGAGGAACTCCTGCAGCGCGTTGCTCTCGCTCGCCTGGGCGGAATCCTCCACGCGCACGTTGTGGTAGATCCCCATGCGCCGGTCGCGCCGCCACATGGTGCGGTTGTTCGGGTCCGCGAGGTCCTGCTCGGAGCGCAGCGCCATGACCACCTGCGCGGAGTTGTACCAGGGCGTGGGCGGGACCGCGCTCGGTGCTGCTTTGTCCGCGGGCGCGGAGTAGCCGTCGAGCAGGCTGAGCTCGAAGAAGTCGAGGAACTCGCGCTCGCCGAGCAGGTACAGGCCCTGCGCTTTGATGTTGTGCATGGCGTGCGCGTTCTCCGCCACGAAGCCGACGTCGTTGATGGGCCCGATGTTGAGAACCGAGGCTGGCAGGCCGAGCGCGTGCCGGTACTGGCAGAACGCTTCGATGAAGGCGTTGGCTGCGACGTAGTTACCCTGCCCGAGCGAGTCGGCTACGGTAACGAGAGAGCTTGCCATGAAGAAGAAATCCAGACTCTGGGATTGGAACGCCTGGTGAAGATTCCAGGTACCTGTTACCTTAGGGGCGAGGACATCTCTCCACTGAGTCCAGTCCATGTCCACCAGTGGGCCATCCTATAGTCTTGTTAGTATCAACCGCAGCAGTTAAGCATCGAGGGAGTTCTCACCTTCAGAACCATTGCTAATTGAATCACACCCTTGATGGGGGTCTTCGACCGGCTAACCGCTTCGTTCACGATATCCATGTCGTCGACACGACCAGCGACCGCCGTCACAGTGCATCCCATAGACTCTAGCTCTAGAAATAGGGTCTTGCTAACATCGCTGACACCAGCACTTCGCGAGAGGAACGTCAGGTTTCGTACACCGCGCTCGACCATCCACGTGGCAATGGACCGACCTAGACCTCCAACACCTCCTACGAGCAGGTAGGTGGCAAAGGGGTCAAATGTAATGCTACGAGGCTGCGGCAAGGACTTGATAGATGACCCCGAACCGGCTGTTGGGAACGTGATTGCAACCTTGCCAATGTGGTCACTATCTTCAAGATGGCGAAACGCTTTTAGCACTTGTTTCGCATCAAACGTGGTGACAGGTTCGATCGGCCGAAGCAAGCCTTGCTCGTAGAAGTTGACAAACGTGGTCAATAGTCTGCGAATTAGTGAGCACAGTGTTACGACCTGAAAAAGGCAGCACTCCAATGGATTGCAGGGATCACACTCACCTTCTTAACCACTTAGGCCTCTCCCGAAACTCGGATAGATTCACCCCGTGATATGATCGATTTTCCGCAAAAGGCAACATATTCAAGCGACCAGACCCCTTCGAGTCTCGCAAGCCCAGTTCAACCATGATACCGAATTTAGCGACACAACGCCACGACTCGTGCAACAGCTCTCCAGACAGTGAGTTCAGAACGAGATCTACACCCCGGCCCTCCGTCTCGCGCATAATCCCCTCAAGAAACGAAGCATCGCGCGAGTTGAAGATGCGTTGCCGCGAGACTCCGAACTGCTGTACCAGATACTCGACCTTCCTCTCACTACCCACCGTAGCATAGATCTCAGCGCCGAGCATCTGGCACACCTGGATAGCAGCGATCCCGACACCGCCGCAAGCTGAATGGATCAGTACGCTCTGCCCGCGCTCCACACGCCCCAGGTCGACGAGACTGTAGATGACAGTACCGAAGCACACGGGGACCGTAGCCGCGGCCTCGAAGGCCAGGGCGTCGGGGATCCGCATGACGATCTCGGCGGGGACCACGGTGTGCGTGGCCAGACAGCCGTGCGCGAGCGCCATCACGCGGTCGCCGGGCACCAGATCCGTGACGGCGGCGCCGACGCGGCGGACTGACCCCGCGAACTCGTAGCCCAATGGGATACGGCCGAGCGTCGGCGACTCGAGGATCCCGCGCGCCAGGAGCACGTCACGGAAGTTAAGGCCGACGGCGCGCGCCTCGATCTCCACGTGGTCGTCTGGCAGGGGCTCTGGCGCCGGCTCGTCGATCCAGTGCAGCGTCTCCATGGACCCGGGCTTGCCGATGTTGAGCGCTGTCCTCTTATCGGCCGACGGTGGGACGGCGTGGGCGTCGACGGGGTGGTGACCCTGCTTTAATCTATCGATTAGGGAAAAGGGGTGGTATCGCGGGATGCACACTTGTGAGTTGTCGACAGCGAACTCCCGATCAGGCGCTAGCATGCCGTCGTCCTCCTGCGTGCGGACCTTATCGAAAACGCCGAGGACGATGTCCGAGAACTTTGGCTCCGTAGCCTTGATCTCGAGAGTGCATAGCCCCGGCGCCTGTTCGGCTCGCAGCGTACGAGCGACGCCGAGGAACGTTGCGGAACGGGGATCCGAACATTTGATCTGGATGGGATGGGTGAGCCAGAGCACTTTTTGCTGCTCGATCGCTTTCGCGAATGTCTTCAGGCTGGTAAAGTTCTGTTCGGTCATATTGACGAACCAGTCGCTCTCGAGGTTCAGGCACGAAATGATGTCCTGATGAGGAGGAGGTGTAGATGTCAGCGCGCACGGGGTAACCTCCCACCCTGCGCTCTCGAGAGCCGACTTCAAAGTTTGAGATACGTTAGACTCTATTTCGTCGCACAGTAGAGTCACTTTCTTAGCTGGAATTGCGCGCCGGACTTGCGGCTGGGACACAATAGTAACAATATGACTGTAGGGCGCTTCGTCGTCGGTGACGACGGAATCCACACCTGTGAAGCCAGCACTCTTCAACTCGCTGTCCCACCGCTCAACTGGAATCAAAGGGTTGGTCGGTCTACTGTCGGCTTCACCAAGCCACCATCCGGAGAAGTGGCCGAAGGTGTAGTTTGCCGTTCGGAGAGTGGGCAATAGTTCCGTAAGCACTAGCTTTCCGTCGGGCTTGAGCAATGTCTTCAAATTACTGAGCGTCTCTTTAATGAAAGGCGTTGCGTGGACGACGTTGGCGGCTAGAATTAGGTCATATGCCATTTTTCCTCCCTCGAACCCCTGATCGGATGGCGACTTGGTGATATCGAGAACTTTGTACTCCATGTTCGGCGCGTATGAGAAGCGCTCTCTCGCCTGAACGAGAAACCCCGACGAGACATCTGTGAATGTGTAGACCGAATAGACGGGTGCTCCCCCGTCGTCCACGAGATCACGCAGGATCAGCTCTGTGGTTCCGCCGGTGCCAGCACCAACTTCAAGGATTCGCAAATTTGGCTGTGAGTTTGACAGTAGACGAACAAAGTCACCATAGCCGAAACTAGTACTGTTATAAATCGCTGTTAGGAGATTGCCTTGCATGAGGATATCTAGAGTCTCTCGCTTCCCAGTGAAGATCTCCTCCGCGTGCTCGCATACTCTCTTGATTCCCACAGAGGTGGCGCTATAACACCCTTTCTTAAGGATTTCGAGATGGGAGTCGATCATTGTCTGTTGTTCCGCAGGGTTCAATTTCTTGAAATGTGTCACATCCTCGACCAGAGGAAAATGTCCTCCATCTGCTTGCTCGATCTCTCTTTTCATCCACTCACGAAGTTTTGCAAAATGAGGCTGGCAGGGTACGAGCCCCTCTGTCATTTTTACCTCCTGAAGCATGCAGAGGAACGATAATTCTTGTTGTAATCTTAGATGTTCTCTGTCCGTAGTCGGACGAGTGAATAGCGTCCGCGGGTCCATGAAATCAAAGTCAGGAAGCCATTGTACGTGTGCTGCGGCATGTTTGTCGATAGAATTATTCATCTCCTCGTTGTCGAGGGGCGCTAATTGCAGACCACGCATTCGAAGAGCCAGTTTCCCATTTGCAGCGCACTCGACTTCGCCTAGCCTAAGGTCGCCTTTCTTAGTCCATGCTCGTGCATGCATCTCGGACGCACCCTGGGAGATGGTGAGTTCCTCGATAGAGGTGGGGACGTATAAGCCATCGAAATTGCGACAAAGCCCCTTCTTCGTGGCGATCATGAGAAGCTGCAAGCATGCGTCGATCGCTGTCGGGTGAAGAGAAAACGGCGAAGATGAATGATTGTACTGATCAATTACTCTAGCCTCGGCGATTTGCTCATTGGTGGTAGTAGTAATGTCTGCTAGGGATTGAAATTCAGGCCCATAGTTGAATCCATTCCGTACCATAGCATCATAAAATGCATGACTTGAGAGCTGACGCGGCAGCTTCTCAGGGACCCATGACGGTTGGCCAGGTTCCTCGATGTATTTAACCTCTCCGGTACAGTGTTTGATCCAAGTTGAGCCACTATAGGATGAGATAGCAAAGTCATACCACTGGGACTCATCGAAGTCGGTTAGGCGATTTTGGCGCAATGTTGTGAGTACCTCGACTGGCTTCGATTCACTAATAACAAGAGCAGTCCGCGCAACAACATGTCGTAAACGGTAGCTTGATCCCATATCGGCGCCTGCTACTTGGCGGATGGCCTCGCCAGCCATAGCAACGTACCCTGCAAATGGAAACACGACATCCTGCGCCACTTTGTGGTCAACCAGCCAGGAAGCATCGTCAAGGTGGAGAACGTTGCGCCAGACCGGCTCAGTATCAGGTGACTCGATCGACCTGGCGCCAAGTATGCAGTGATGAGGATACTTGCGGTGCCTCCAGGCCGAGGCCAGTCGGCTTTCATTCCAGAACGATTGCCCGCTATGATCCCATGGATACGTTGGGAGTCCTGGTACAACTTGGCCCCCTGGAAAGAGAGGGGAAAAGTCGATGTTGACGTTTTCTTGATAAAGCCGCCCAAGAGCAGATAAAAAGAACACAGCACTGTCGCCGCCACGGTTCTGCGAGGCAATGTAATTGCATTGCCATGAACCAGCAGTACAGATCTGGCGTAGCGGTCCAGCAAGTGCTGAATGAGGACCAATCTCCAGTAGTATATCTGAGTCACCTCTCAGAGCCAAGAGATTCTTAACTGTATTGCTGAATCGTACTGGCAAGACGAGATTGGCTACCCAGTACTGCGGGCCAAAGTCAGAGGCCTTGTCCATTACTTCTGTAGTGACGCTAGACATAAACGTTGAATGAGGTACAACTAATTCATCACTAGAGTCTTTGTCTTGCTGTAGCAACCGAAGATACTTGCCTCCTAGCGGGTTCATGTGGTCTTGTGATAGGGTCAGCCGGTTAATTGATCCGAAGGACATTACAATTGGTACAAGGTGGCTAGCCTAACGACTACACAGCCCCAGATCTAATATGCAAATGAAAATAGAGAATGCGACTTACGAGAATGGTAAGCCATATCGACTTTTAACAAGCGTGCTAAAGTGTCTGGCCGACACGATTTTATCAGGGAGACAGCTTCTTCTACTTGGAAACGATCACCAGAAATAGTAGTGCTCTGGGGACTATTTTCACACGCAATCACAACTCCACTAGGTAGAAGTTTTGCTACTTCATCTGCCCCAAGTCCTATAGCTGCCATAGCCCCATTGGTAGAACTGTTAGCGGTGATTAACCCACGATAGTAAGCCACCTTGATAGCAAACTCGAGAGATATATAACCAGCAGCATAGGCTGCGGCAATCTCGCCACTAGAATGTCCCACCACTGCTGCTGGTAGAATTCCAAGTCGTCTGAACTGCCGGAATATCGCAATCTGGAGCGCCGTGCATAATGGTTGGGATAGTGCGGCGTTGTTTATCTGACTATCCTCACGCGATTTCAGAAGTTCGGCTAAGTAAATGAGTTAGTGTCATGCTTTACATACTCATGATCCACGAGGGCTTACTCTCGATTTTCCAGCTTGGCTGTTTCTTTGCCCGTTTCAGAATACTATCCATGAGATAGATATCATTACGAAACTCTGCATTAGTTATAAAGAGGTCCCTTCCCATCTGGGCCCATTGACTTCCCTGCCCAGTGAAAACCATGGTCACCTTGCGGTTATGTGCCTTTGATGAGGCTCTCACTATACTAGAAGTCTCCATTACTTTCTCGCCGTACTTAATAACAAAGGCTCTCTGTGGGAGCGGTTCTCGGCGAAGGGCTAATGTGTACGCGATATCGGAAAGAGCCAAGGGATGCTGCAGAGCATATTCTCCATGGAGCTCTATTTGGCGCTTGAGCGACGGTTGCGTACTAGCCGAGAAAACAAGCAGCTCGGGGCCTGGAATGGATTCTTCTGAACTTATTAGTCTTTTCGGCCGAGGGAATGAATCAACAATGACCTGTCATAGTTAGCAAATGACGAATAGGGGCGATGGCGCCGATGAACCTATAGAAGGCTGATTACATGAGCATTGGATCCTCCTATTCCGAAAGAATTCACGCTGACTCTTTCTACTTTACTGGCAGGGAAGGGGATTGGTGTAGTTGGCACAGTCAATTTCTTCTCTTTGAAAGGGACTACAGTGCATCGTTATTAGCTTTTACCACTTTTCAAAGTCTCGTTCATTTACTTACTCTTGGGATTCGGCGTGCTAAACTTGATATTAGGGGGAATTGTCCTGTTTTCTAGAGCCAACACGGCCTTGATCAAACTCGCAAGACCAGCAGAACCCTCACAGTGGCCGATGTTGGGCTTTACAGATCCAATGTACACTCCGCTAGCTCCGAAGACCTCTCCTACTGCAGAAGTTTCAATTGGGTCACCAACTGACGTTCCAGTCCCATGACACTGAAATGGTCCGAATCCGATTAGCGATATGAAATTCTCAATTGGTGCCAGGGACCTTGGCAAGTTGATAAGTTCCGAATAATGCATACCTCGACGAAAGCGGTGTCAGACGGTTTCAATCCCGCGTCCGCGTAAATCTTCCTCATAAGTGCTTCGAGGGCTTCGCCTCGAGGAACAAGCATGCCTTGACTTTTTCCATCACTGTTGGCCGCAGTGCCACGGATAACTGCTCTAATTGGGTTGCCGTCGCGAATAGCGTCCGGTAGACGTTTAACGTAAATCGCAGTGATACCATCAGCCCGGGCATAGCCGTTGGCGGCAGCATCAAAACTCTTACATGATCCGTCGGGAGACAGAACGCCTTCCGAAGTCATTAATGCGGTAGTTGAAGGGCCGATATTCAAATTAGCGCCCGCAACAACTGCAGCAGTGGCATCGCCATATTGAAGAGCTCTGCAAGCCTCATGCAGGGCTATTAATGAAGCTGAACAGGCTGTTCTAATGACCATACTATAGTGTAATCATATGTTCAGTGAAGTTTCAACATCCCGTGCGATCGATTCTCAACATACCTTGGCCCGCAGAGATTGTATTCATAAGAGACACGATTTGCAAGCATCCAATCCCCAGACCCGGTGACAATATGATTCCCAGTCTGCTGATCGTCTTTGCTCTGCAAATGAAGCCACTCGTCTCCGAATGTGCCTACATAGCACCCTATGGACTTGCCCCGAAAGTCCGCTTCTCCCGCATCCTCGAGACACTCGCGCGTGACTTCCAGAAGCAATCGCTGCTGAGGGTCGCATCTCTCCAACTCCAATTGAGTCATTGAGAATAGCGAAGGATCGAATTTGCTAAGGTCATCGTCAAGGAAGTATCCTTGCTTGGTTTCTATGCTTCCCTTGCCGCCAAGTGAGCTATCAAACCCATCCGCATTGTAGCGGCTACTCGGAACCGGCCCGCGGGCATCTCTCCCGTTAACGAGAAGGTCCCAGAATTCTTCGGCACTGCGGATACCGCCGGAGAGGCGCAGACCGAGTCCGCAGATGGCAATGGGGCTCGACCCGGGAGTTCCGACATCTCTTATCTCTTCAAAACTAGATGTTGTAGAAGACGGTGGCCCATTATAGCCATTAATATCACCCATAGTGAAAATAATCTAGTCAAAAGGAAGACGCCTTAGAAAACAGAAATGCGTACAACAGTATGATGAGTCGTTACAAAGTGGAGATACAAGTTCTTTAACAATTAACTGCTCCCACAGGGAACGATGACATGAGCACGTTCTTAAGCGACGGGAACCACCATGAATGTCGGGCCGTGGTATGATCGGGGCGACGCCTTTATCAGGCCAAGTACCCGACCATGTTCAAGCTATAAAACTTAGGTTAAGTCGGTAGTGGTAACCCGAGGTAGCAATGAAACTGGTTTATGTCGCCTTCGGTTATCTCCACGTCGTACAGTGAGAAAGGCGGTGATGGCTTCTACGATTACTTCCGACATCGCC
Organism: Whalleya microplaca; assembly: GCA_022497155.1. Lineage (NCBI taxonomy): Eukaryota > Fungi > Ascomycota > Sordariomycetes > Xylariales > Xylariaceae > Whalleya > Whalleya microplaca. The sequence continues at coordinate 153,618 of MU385747.1, read as the reverse complement.
TACACGTAGCTCTTCGTTGTCGACCCTCTGATGCTGTTGGTAGTTGTTGTCAGATATCAATCCAGTAAGTAGGACGGCTTCTCCAGGGATGCAACCCGGCGGCGTGGTAGCCATGTTGCGTGTTGGTGCAAAACGTGGCATCATGCAGTAGCTCATCTGGCAACCATGAGCCAACCAAGTCACATGCATATTCGGGGCCCGTATGGACGTCTTATCTATGTGAGACTATTCCATTTGAGGCTGACAAGGTAGGAGAATAGACATTACTTGCCTCGGTATACCTTCGTACATACTCTTTCATATGGTCCTCGGTTCTCAAATTGCCGTTCGAGAAAGACAAGACTCACTGTTTGATTAACTGTCAGAAAGCAGCAGCTCTATAAATATTAATAGCAGACGGCCGATCAGAAAATGCATAAGCTAGTCTATATCTATCGTCAGTTAAATTTTTCCTCAGCTACCAATACTATGACCAACATCGTTACATTAAATTATACTGTATCCTCAACGTAGAGGAAGTACTTATTATTAGGACGGAGGAACACGGAGTTATGGGCCCTCGTGCAGTCAGTGAGCCATACCTAGTGCCGTTTTGGACAGCTAATGCAAAAAACCAAATTGGGGCCTACGAAATGAGCGATGGATTGAGTCCGGTCATTTAAGAAGGATAATACAATACTAGTATGAAGTAGTAGTATGCGAATATAGGTCACATCTGCAGAGTAGTATCAAGTTTTAGGAGCCGTACTCCTGGGTGCTTTCTGGCCTGTTAGGTTGGTCTTATATCTATACAAAGGCATATAAGCAACGCAATGCTGCAGATAATTGTGCATTGAACTGTTTTGATACGCTACCCAATATCACGAACTGTCCAGCTTCTCCAGCCACCCACATAAATCATACTATGTTAGCCCCTTATGAGACTACGTAATACATTAGCGCATCGGCCGCATGGTAAGCCCCCTGCAGCGCGCGCTTGAGAGAATCGGCCAACCCCGAACTGTCGTTGATAGCCTGTTACCTACACGTGTATGCAGGAATTGCACGTGTTTATCATACCCTTACATCGACGATGTACTGCGAGTAGGCTGCTTAGTCATTCTCCGCAGCTGAGAGAATCTTACGCAGATCACTCATGTATGACATGACGATGATACACGTCGGCTCCGCGGGTATGGACGGATACTTGACGTACCTGCGCGCATCCAAACATGGGACGCAGTGCTAAGGGCCTAAGGCAGTGTACTTTCAACAGGAACAATACAACTTGGCCAAGTCCACCAATTAAGTATACGAAGAAACTTCTAGCTTGGTAGATATCCTTGCTAGGCGGCCGGTTAGCTGAATCTTATCTTATTAATACGTGATCCCTTTGCAGCATCATTGGTAGCATTTTTCCGCTGATCCGTTTGACCTTGTTCGCAATTCTCGCAGCTTCACTGGTGAAGAAACTATGGAATCTATTCCGTGTCTATATTGATTCTCAATTTTCGCGGGAAAACCAAGAGGGCCCTGCCCGTAGGAAGCCAGGGGTAGGTCTTGTCAAATCCTCCTCCTGCTCGGATTTCTTTCCGCTAAGGCCGTTGGACAATCACATTTTAAGTTTTAAGCGATGGCCGTGGTGGCGCTCAATAGAAGAGCCCACCTCTCGTGACAAGGCCCCATGCAGCAGCGGGACAGGGGCACAGCAATTGACAATGTGAGGGGAAAAAGAGGCAGGTCGTCTGCAAGGAGGATAAAAAACGCACTTCTCTTATAATCCGTCAAGCCGTGTTGAATCCACTTGTGCTGACACGTCCTGCAGAAGAACCCCCTAAAACTAAGCATCTCAATCTTTTTTTCCCACAGCCATCTGTGAATAAGTAAGCTGGATTTTTAGACTATACCTCGAACGTGCCTGAGGCTCTTTACCTGCCTAGCTCCCAGCCAGCCACTCTGCCAACCCGATTATAATCAACCAGTCTCTCCCTCGTGCTTTGATCACCTACCAGAGTGCCACAGCGGGAACGGCCCGCTACTTAGCGTGGTGTAATCCATGGATCCCAACCCACCAAGACAGAGTAAACGGCGCCGGCCATTGGCTCTGAGGCCCTCGACAGCTCGAGCCACCTCCAGCAGCTCGGCACGCGATCGTACCCCGCACAACCCACGTTCCCCATGCACTGACGATATCCCGCCACCTCTTCCAGGTACACCGTCAGCAGCAGTTCGAGGCTCATCGTCGTTGTCATCTCCTACTAGTGCCCAATCTAAATCTCAGCACCATTATGCCCTTAGCCCTGTCAGAAGTGTACCCTCTGGCTTAAATGTGCGTTGCTACCTACGAAGTTCTCGCGTTCGTGAACTATTTTACAGAATAGTTATTGATGAAGGCAATAGATTAAGGCCAGGGCTGCGACATTTGATCAAGTGTGGCCACGCGAGGATCCAGATGAGGAAGCGGTTGCTGATGATGGTGATTCTGAAGTACTGCCTCCTTCACCCCAGACCATGAGAAGGTTGGTAATCATTCTAGACAATAATGGCATAACTATGAACTAATAGTGGAACCTTTCCCATTAGCAGAGGGTCGACAAAATCGTCCAGCTCTTCCAGATTCTTTCGCTCTTTAATCCAGAAGTTTGGTAGATCGTTTCATAGGAGTATGTTACTCGCCATGCTTGCAGGTTAAACTTAGCTGCTGACAGTTAACATTAAGACTATTTTCTTCCTCATGATAAGGTAAGTTTCAATGAGCGAGGGCTGACGCGGTCAACTATGGTCGGCTAACTTCCATCGATCTCCAGCAAGAACAAGACAGAAATAGTAAGATAAAATCCGACCCAATGGAGCATTGGTTGCTGATTAAAACCAGATCTTCAACACGAAATAAGTGTAGAAGTGCACGACGGCAACCTTCATTTGTCGCCAATAGTGAACCCAAAACGAGTTCTCGATATAGGGTCAGGTACTGGTATATGGACAATAGAATTTGGCATGTCTATCCCTATTAGATAGGGCGAAGGCATACATGCTAATATGACGCAGCTAGGAGGAATCCAAGTTGTGACGTTCTTGGAATAGATTTGACTTCAGGACATCCGACATTCGCGCCACCGAATTGTCATTTTCGAGTAGCCGATGTCGAGGATGACTGGAAGTTTGGCGACCCATTTGACTTTATTCACGTCCGCAGTCTAGGCGAACCTAGGAATAAGCGGCGCCTATTTAAAACGATTTACAACAATCTCACCCCCGGCGGTTGGGTTGAATTCCAAGAGTGGATTGTACACGCGCAGTGCTCGGATCACTCTCTCGACGGCACTGCTTTCCAAAAGTGGAACCAGCTCTTGGCCGAAGGAAAGTCACTTAACCGACCTCATTTGTCACTTTCTCAAGTCTAATGCTGAGATAGGGGCCCAAAAGCTGGGAAAGTCGCTTACCTTCATCACCGATTATAAGAACGTGTTAGAACGCGTTGGCTTTGACAACGTGACCGAGTTGAAATACGCTGTCCCCACCAATGCGTGGGCCCCTGGGAAACAGAACCAGAAGATTGGCGCCCTGCAGAAGCAAAACACTCTGCAGGTCATCGATATCTTCTCTCTTGGCGTATTCACCCAAGGCCTGGGGTGGTCGAAGGAGACACTGGACAAACTACTTGTGGACGTCCGGAAGGATATTGAAAACACGCGCATCCATTCATATTCTACATTGTAAGACATCTTGGACCGGCTTGTAGTAAGTAGTGGTGGTTGCTTACAGAGAACAGGATGACTGTTTACTGCCGAAAACCAGAGGATCAATCATCATCTACAGCATCATTCGATACATCTACAACTCCGGGGAAGCGGAGGCCATCTCTACCGTGAGCGACAGGGAAATGACAATACTTACAGTTTAAAACTTATAGTTTCCTTAATACTAACTTATGCTATAAAAATACTGAGCGTGGCGTTGAGGGGTGGTCAGTCAATGGATTCGGACACCATACGACATGGGTAATTGCACCGAATGAGGTTCCCTTCATGGTCGGAGTTAAGGGTTGGTTTTCATTTTCATACGCCTACTAGATGGCATTCAAGCAGAGCCCCAAGTAGAAACAAACAAAAATTAAAACTGTGTACATGTTACAAGTCTTTTATGTATAAAGACGAAATCACATAACGATAATCTTCCCGTTTCGCTTTTGGAAAACCTCAGAAACCGATATGTCATTTCAAGAGTTATTAGTACACCCATTCGCATCAGATTGGTAATCCATATCTTGTGTATACTATGATTGTCTCTTATGGGCAAAGGGTTGTACTACGCCTGAGTTTATTTAAAGTAAGCTTTAGTTCCAGCAACATTTCACATCGACGTAGGTTTCGTAGCAAGTTTCTTACGATTACTCTACATTCATCAAACTTAGGTTAACATGAAGTTGGAAATAATACAAGAGATGTACCATACTTGTGTAGTCACACGGGAGTGTTCTCATGTCTTGGTGAAAGCTCAGAGTGATTAATTTGGTTCATGTAAGGTATAGGCATTGACAGCGACTTAGAATCATTTTAATCTTGCTCCGCTTCGTCTGCATTGATCTCAACGGCCCCTCCGCGGTGCCCAGGCTTCACGTCGCGATATCCCGCAGACGTTGCTTCCGATTTGTGCTTATTATCCCATTTGGAATACAACTCCTTTGGTAGCATCTGTTTCCCTTCAACCTTCTTGACCACTAGCCTGTCAATCGTGATGTCATATTTGATGACAGCACTCCCGCCATACTCCCTTACGACACTAAGAATCTTCTTCATCAGCGAGGCCAATTTCTTCAGGCTCACTTGCTTTTCCTGCTCCCATTCTTTGATCTCCGCCGTCACATCTTCAACCTTTGGCGCTGTGAACGTGCCGTCCTTGTGGTAAGCTCGCACCAACATCGGGGTCTGAGAGGCCCAAAGCTGAGGCGCAACGCCTGAGATATCGAGGGGCTTATGCGCTGCTCGTGTTTTGATCTCGAGTGTAGATCTGAGCGGCACTTTACGGCCTTCTTGTCGAATGACCATTTTGGAACCCGCAGGAGTGGTGCCCTTAGGGGTGCTTTTGGCGTTCGAAAGAGACAGTGAGCCTAAGAGGCTGGAGAGGCTTTCGGTTCCTGGCCCTTTACTACTAGAAGATGATCCCCTGCGGCTATCTACGTATCCGTCCACTTCATGGCGGACGATGAATCTCAGGCCGCCGAAACGATAGGAGACGATCCTGTGATGACCAGTGCTGTCGCTGATCTCACAGGTCGTGTACGCCTTTTCGAACTCGTGACCAAAGCCCCTGAATTTGTGTGGTCCAATAAAATCCGTAGCTGCTGTTTCCGTCCGGCAGAAAATGACAGTATTTTTTGTGACCTCTACATTGATGACGAATGGATCCAGTCCGTTCTGGCTCGTCGAGGGGTCAACGAAGGAAAGCAGTTTCCGGATATTGTTCCGGTCGGTCACGACATCGATTGGGCTGATGTCAAATGAAGGATTTGCCGTATACAGCGCGCGGAAAAGTGGTTCAAGAGGACTATCGGGATGGCGGGCTGCGTTCTGTGCGATATAGATAAGGCCAGAGTCTTTTGGTAACTGTCGAGACCTTCCTGGAGGGGACCACCGAGGTGGAATGCCCGGCACGGAAATCGTGGGGATGGGTGCCTCAATCCAGCTGTACGATGCCAGATGATTGACTCTAGTAATGGTTGCCTGTGGAACAGCACTCTCTTGGAGAGATTGACGGGATATTTCCACAGTAGTAGTTAAAGCCATGATGATAATACCAGGTTGGCGCTACATGTACCGATATAATCATTGATGATGTAATTGGGAGATGGAGAGGGGATCAAGGTAAGTCACGACCAAATTTCTCTATCTGGATTATTTATAGATCGGAATTTTAACTGAAACTAAGATATCTTGCATAACTTTGATTGTAACACACATGCAGGCTCCCAGCCACTCAGGCGACCTAGTTTTGCCCGCCACCATATATGTTGCAGTCAGGCAGAAGGCAGAATCGTAATACATCCGGTGTGTAACCTAAGCACGGATTACCACAGCTTTAGGTCCAAAGTGAAGCGACAACCTACGCAGGAGAAACTGTACTGGCGATTCTCGTGCTAAAAGTCTGAGAGGCAATCAAGAGGACGTGCTGTAAGCGGAACAAGTAGGAAGAAGTTGAGCGAGTCGTGGCCGCTTTTGTGACAAGATCTAGCATCTTAGATTCAACCCCCTCTCCTGGAAATCAACGCTACCTAATCCGCACTCTAGAGACGGTATAGGACAGAGAAACTTGGGTCTTGTATGCCAACGACTTAGAGGATAAGACAGTCTAGGTTGCAATCTACCTATGACTTCGGTTGATTTATGATATGTCACCCTATTAGTAGGACGCATAGAGTTCTAAACTAGTCTCAGGAAATCGAGCGCTCGGTGAATTTAAAACTATTCAGCCTGATAAGTTTGAAGTGATCATGACAGTACCAATATAGTGATTACAAAGACAACGACCCTAATAAAAAACTACAGATATAGCTATTTATCTTAATGATCGGGTTTGTTTGCTTTCTTAGAGATCCAGAAACTGAATAGCTCATATGCAGCACAGCATAGGTGGTTTATTTTTAACTTTCGGAGTTTACTTGTCCAGCTGGCGGTCTGAACCTTGACTCCTATATTCTATCCCTTTTGGTATCCTTCACGCTACTTTCATAACTACATACCCCCTACTATAACAACCTCCCATTGTTTAGCTGCTACGATGACTATAACAGCACGGATGTGCTGCTAGGTTTGCGTAGTGGTCTGCCTAAAGAAACGTATAATAGGTACCCTGATCGGATTTTAAAACCAAGTTGTTTGCATATTTGTACAGGCTTTGACTCACTTTTTCGCCCATGCCGGAAATTCCTTATCCGCACATTTGTTGATTTGCTTTTTGAATATGACTAGGAATCACGGTAAAAGCTTCCATTTGAATAGTGTGGAGATGAGTTATCTATGTAATGAAGCTCATCATGGATCATCATGGGTGTAACAAGCGCTGGGATAGGGCTTGGAATATATCAAGTTCAACTAATAATTCTCTAGGGCTTCCTAGGTGCTTGCTAGCCTCCTAGCTCTAATGGGAGGAAATAGGTCTTTATACAGACCAATCTCAATAGTACATATTTTCCTTGTTACTGACGTAGCCGCTGTCAGGTTCTCGTACCTTCTGTTAGGTAGTCATACGTTCCTCAAGTAATAAGCAACAGCCAACAGTCTTCAATATATTGACATCTTGTATATTACGGATCGGATCTTGGCTGCATTTCCGTGTGACAAGAAGATGATAACATGTTAACAAATGGGGTACATTGAGTTAATTGCAGAGATCTGCTAGCACGTTTGAGCCAGGCAATTGCAGGACGAGTCCCTAGGTATCTAGATTAGTGAGAAGTTAAATTGAACATGGTATCTGTTATTGGGAGAGAATATTACGAAACTATCATCATATCAATTCAGACATTACTGGACAGTACAGTGTAATAGAGAGAAACTTCAATGATCCGACACCTAGGTTACCCAATTGTTCATCATTTTGAAAGTAGATACCTAAATAAATTACAGACATGGCCGATGTAGTGCTACATAATGATAGGCAGCCACACTTTAAAGCACTCATAGGATGTAAACTAGCAGACGATAAAGAGAAAGACCTACATCAGGCAAGGAGTCTTCTCGGCTAATACGAGTTCTTCATGGGCATTTTCCCCAACTTACGAATACCAATGAGGTGAGAGTTAGTGCGTTCGGGATCGGAATTAGGTGCCGTTCAAGGGCCGACAGCTTGATTTATAGCGGCGGCTCGTGCTACGGCGGGCCTCTACATGTAGCTGCTGACATCGGACGCGAACCGGGGGGCTGTCATTTCTCGAACACTTCCCTGTAACCTATGCGAAACTATCACCAGTTCAACGACATTGTCAGCCGACCTGTTAGAGTCGTAAGACTGAACAACATAGGGTAGACCAACCGTAGGATCAACTAAGCACCAGTTACCCGTGATGCTATTTTACCAATTGTCTAATTCATTGCGCTAATACTACATGCCAACAAGACGCTGATCGGCGATGGCGAGAACACTAACGTCGTTGCCGCCCGAAGTCCTCCATCTCATTATCGAGTATTTCGATCCTAAGCCCATCGGGATAGGTGCACGACGCCCGATCTCTCTTCATTACCGTAGGCAATGTAAGAAACGAGAAGTTCTCGGCAACCTCTGCCTTGCATCCCAACAACTGAACCGAATCGCAACTTCGATCCTCTACCGACACCTCACCGTTGAGACAGCCGTCCAATGCGCTTCTTTATTCTACACGCTACTTTGCACACCGCCTCTACGTCGATACGGTCGAAGTTTCTGCTGCTTAGCTAGCTTAGGATACGACGATGATAGAGAGGCGCGCCACCGGTTCGATCAGTGCCTGGAGGACAATCCTAGCTCGCCGCTCCAACTAGATGCTCGCGCAAAGGAAGTCTTGCCTCGCGTTCGTATGAGCTATGGCGACCAAAGTGGACTGGTCTACCCTTCGATAGACAGGTTCAGCGAAGCCTCTGTCGCTGGGATTTCGTTGTTGCTGCCGTGCCTAGAAGATATCTTAGTCGAACTTCCCCAGTTCCATGGCGATTACTTTATGTACCAGATCAGGAATCTTGACGTCTGGGAGAATGCCTTCGGAGGCAATGAGCCTAGCTGGGGATCTGCCCTTGGCTCGCTGCGGTCCTTGCGACTTCAGGGGGACCCGAAGATTACCGACCGCCAATCCGATGTAAGAGATACTGGCATATTGCCTAGCCTCGTGCCACAGATCTTCGAGGCCCCCAATCTGAAGCAAATTGAATTCCATGGCGACAGAGGAGATCTTAGATCATTCCGGAGTGATGAAGACAATAGAGGCTTTGACCTCGCGGAGCGGAAAGTATCGATACGAGGCCAGGTTGAAGAGCTCGGTTTATACCATAGCCAAGCACATCCGAGCATGGTCTATCAGCTACTGAAATGTTTTACTAACTTGAAAAGCCTCTCGTGGACATTTAGACAAGAGGCTTGGCGGCCCATAGCTGGCGTTACAGACTACAGTATGGATGAAGCACTTGAGCAGACTTCTAAAAGTCTTCGAAGGTTGCGCTTGGAATGCCTTACTGTTAGCTGTGTGTATGACTATTATTGGGACCCAGATCTCATCATTCACTTCGAGCTATTCGATACAGTCAAGCGTCTAAGCAATTTTCCGAATATCGAGAATCTCACAATTGATTTAATGTCACTGGCTGGGCCATATCACCTCCAACATATACGAAATCCCGTTTTCGACCTCTCAGCGGCACTTCCACCCAATCTCGTTAGACTGGAACTGATTGAGAAATCGTTGGATGACATATATGTGCAGTATGGAATAGAATATCGCCGTCACGATGAGTGGCTCGGATGTGTGCTGCAAAGTTTTGCTAAAGCTTGCGTGACGGAGAAGCCTCGGTTGCGAGAGTTCGTGTTTAGAGGGTTCAAGTATTCGAGAATCCGAGAGAGAAGCAGACCACATATTGCATTCTTATCGAAATGTTTCAAGCAGGCCGGCGTCGACTTCTTTTGGCAATGGGAACCTGCTGACAGAGTCTCCAGTCAGACTGGAGACGGTGTTGACGATTCTCACTGGTACATCTAGACTCTGGATAGGATCGCGAGGTAGCAATGAAAGGGGCAGTCTAGACATCGTTAATCACGTGGCCAACTCGTCTCGCTTCCCCAGTCATGGATCCGAATTCAATGTCACATCACCCCAAATGCTGGCAGTTCAATTTCTACCGAGGGTACTATGGCTCTTGATTTCGCATAAGCGCTATGCCGAGCCGTGCTGCAGTCTTCCAGTCCGTGTTCTAGTTGCTGCAGGGTCTCGTCCCGAGAGGCGAGGTCCCAGGAAAGCCCACGGTCCTGTGTCGGGTGTGGTAAGCGCATTGATATGAGTGGACATGCGGAACGATCTATGAGGAAGCAATCGTCGTCTACAATAAATATGCGGGGAGGAAACTTCACGACGTTCGGAAAGGGGTGCGGTGGCGACGAGTGAAGAAACGTACTTGCGTGGCATCTTCCTGGATTTTGAAGTTGGTAGGGAGGGATGCGAGGCTAGATCTCAACAGACATTCTTGTTAGCTGCCTCTTAAGATCATATTTGGGGAGGCCAGTAACCTGAGAAAGGGAGCGTGCACTGGGTCTAGTCTAGCTGCAGGTTCTACGAACCTGCTGCTGTTTAGTAAAATATAATCGTTAATTCATACTCTGATGTGTCTCGCTTCATTCTTTCCTTTCCCGTCTACCCCTTTTGTTTTCCCGTTCTCTCTGCCATATTGTATTACATTCTTTCTTTACCCAGCCCCTTATGCAGACCAGAGAGATCTCCCATCAAAGAAAACCCCCCGTAAGTATGCTTTCTCGTAGAGATGCCTTCGATAAACGGGCAGATAGCAATGCCCTCTATGTCCCGATAGGGCTCTCCAAGACCATTGGACTATAAACTCAGTATTTCTTAATGATTCTAGGGATCGTGTGCTCTTGATTGGTTAGGTAGTATCTAAACATGATATCAAGATGCATATGAGGTACAGGAATCAGTATGGCGGATTCTGGCCATACCCCTGATTGCCTTGATCGTTCTGACTCTGTTGGTAGCCCTGGGGTTGGTGGTACTGGCCTGGCGGAGGATAACCCTGCTGAGGCGGCTGATACTGGTCAGGTCTGTACTCTTGAAGAGGCTGGTTCTGGTACTGATGATAGTCCGTCTGATGGTCCTGTTGGTATCCGTGTTGCGGAGGTGGCACGAACTGATTACCATCTCCGGGCTGCGTGCTGGGCTTGGGCGCTCCCAGGCTCACGCCCTCGTTTCCAATATCATCTGGCACAGTGATCTTCACTTTGGGCAAGTACCTCTGCACCTTCTGCTCGACTGTGTTCTGCACGAAAATCCAGCTCTCACGCTCGAACTTGCGATGGCCGCCATTCACGACACCAAGTATACTCTCGCGCAACATCTCCTGCACCTTTTGCACGAGGCCACGGATCTTGCTGACTAGCTTGGTCTTAACATCAGTCCGGAAACCGCGGTCTGTCTGAGACCCAGCGTCGCGTTCGAGTTGCGAGTCGAAGGGATTGCCACCAAGAATCTTCTCAAGAGAACCTTGCAGTTCATCGGGGAGCAGCTCAAATAGCTGCTTCTCGATACCTCCCAGCACCGTGCGGAATTCAAGGCGAACTTCCCTGTGGACTTTAGCCAGACCAGTACTCAGCTTTTCGCTGATGATCTTGGAGAAGCCGCCGCTGCTGCCGCCTCCTTCTCCCTCGCCTCCATCGCGATGGTGGTCACCGAGACCTCTCGAGGACCCATGGCTGCGATCCTTCTTATTTCCGAAGAGGTCTCCAATGCCCTTCACGAGATCCTTGACGTGGTCCTCGACCTCGCCCCTGGCACCGTCGCCGAGATCGCGGGCGCTCGTGTTACCGCGTATCCAGCGCTTGATGTGGGTCAGCGCAATCTGGGTGAACTGCTCGGCGATAGGCGCGTGATGCTCGCGCAGCTTCGCGCCGACCTTGTCCTTGATCTCGGGGCTGATGCGGCGCGCCGCCTCCTCCGGGCTGCGCGCGACATCTTTGACGCTGCTGCTGAGCACGCCAAGAAGGCCGTCAAGCTCAAACCTCTGGCCGCCTGGCCCTTTGTTACTGTTGTTGTTATCCAGATGGTCTTGGACGACATTGACGGCGGCGGAGAGGAAGCCCCGGACTTGCTGAGACGAGGAGGAGTGGTCCTCTCCCAGGGACCGGGTGTCATCAGAACCGGTGCGGCCTTCAGCAAGGCTGAAAATGTCGCGCAGGTCGTCGCTTGTCTCACCGGCGATCTTGCTGAAGTTGCCTGTGAGGTTGGCGATCTCGTTGGCGAAAGGCAGAGACTGGCCGCCGTAGACATTCGGGATTGCGTCATCCAGGCCCCTTCCCGCCCCTGGAGAGGCAGCACCGTCGCGATCGAAAAGGGAGCGGAAGGCGTCGATGACTCGTGTCTCCAAAGTATCGATGGTCTTCTGTTGGAAAACCTCCAGCTCTGTGGTAATGCGGGGTTGAATCTGCGGGGTAAGTGAGTCGACGTATTCGTCAACCTTCTTCATCAGCACCTCGGGGATCCCGTGGGAAGACATAGTTGCGGCTTTTTAAACTTTAACTATCGTCGCTCGTTTTTACGCGTGAAACGAAGGGTTCTTGTATTGATATTTCTTTGTTGTTTTTTATTTTATTTTTTTCCAGCATAAAAATGTTGGTATATGTCAGGCCGCATAGATCGAGAGCAAATGCCAAATGGCAATCGAGCTGATGTCAATGATAGGACCTTATGACTCTAATCCTTTCATTGGTCTATTGCATATTTCGACGCAAACCCCGAGGCGTGAACATCATCCAGATAGACCACATATCGTTGTTACAATAACGGGGCGAAGCCGTTTGATTCCGTTAACTTACTGCCAAGGCCATGTGTGTGCCCATAATCCATTTTTACCTACATACACTAGATGATTATCCCTATAAATTATGTGACTTAACCAAATCGTAACGATTATATAGCCAATGATTTGGATAAGACTTCAATGCTATGTGTTACTCATAATTTGTTCATATGGTAATATGAGATGAGGATCACTTGGATAGTTGCTATGGCGTAAGGTCCAAGGCACCCATATAATTTGTATGTATGTACGGACTCCGTGCCTCTAGTGCTACAGGTCACATTTTGCGATCCCGTGTAATCCACGAACGAGATTACGAAAATTATCATTTAAATGAAGGGTATTCTTTCTGTAAGTCTAAAGGCTGACATAATATGTATAGGAGCGATCTGAGGAACAATATTGCGATATAGCTTGCATAACAATCGCACCCGATCGCGGCTCTGAGTAACCTCTAAGCGTCTCTTAGACTTACGTCGCCGGAACACCTGCCCGCTAGCAGCACTTAAAACTTCAATTTGACAATATGAATTCTGCAGATGGTGAATACGCCACTAGAAATACAGCGTTGCAAATGAAGATGCCAGTGACAACATGTGAATAGCAGTTGCTATTTGTAGTACCTATGGGAGTGGCCTCGCCTCGATGTTGATAGGCTTTCCTAGCTTTGCGTGAGAGAACAGAATAGACGCGTAACTATTCCTGAAATTATTAAGACTTGCAACGTCTCCCTCTAGAGGCGTCCAAGGACTGCAGAGTCTTCTCTATGCGCAAGCAATCTGAGGGCATCTAAACGGAATCTGGAATCCTCTCAGTGCTTCGGGCTTTATTCCCTGTTCACCTTTTTGGGTAGAAGGGGGATAGTCTCAACTTCACCATCAGCTACTCTTTTATCTACTTGATTTGTAAGAAATTCGCTGTAGTGACTCGTGTGTATGAATATTTGCAACTTACCGAGAGGAGCGGCGGTAGCAAGCTATACGAGGGTGAGAGTAAGGATATGTTTGGACGGCATCATGATGAGATTTATGAATTAGTAGAGTACTCGAGCGTATCAGAGAGATAATGAAGCCGGTAGCTATTTATAAGGGCAAGGAAATAATACATCCTCCCATTTGATGATAGGATGATAGATCGGAGATCCGAAACCAACCTTTGAAACTATACATGCTACTTTTCCTAACACAAGCATCCCTTATATCATGCACCAGCTCTTCTCTAGGTTGGCTTCACTCAAGGCAACTTCATTGGAAGCAGTATTATGACGAAGTGTACACAACTTGAATTGCTAGTTTTCCTAGGCAAGGCAGATGTTATGTAATGACGCGCGAAAATGAATATTATCACAGTTACAGTGTATGCAATGATTATTTAGGTGCTGCCGTGATCACTCTATATGGCTAAGTAGAATTGTGTAAAGGTCTAAGATCTAAAAGATCTTCTGGCAGCTTAAAAGATCCCTTTTAAGCTTATAGATCTCGGAGCAATCATATCTATAAGCTTAAGGCACTATAACTAATACCCCTATTATTGTGACAAATATGTATAGCCTTGGTGTTTGCCCTGACTGGCTGATCGCGCGAATTGTACTTGCTGAGTAGGTTGTAAGCATATGTTGAACTTCAGCAGTTGATGCTCAGCTACAAGATGGAGAAGAACACACTTGATGGAGTCCGCAAGGGTGTGTGTGCCAAAATGTTGATTGTGCACTTTCATGCCCCAGAAACGATTGTGAAGTCACTTATCTTATGCGCAATGCCAGTGTGAGGCGGCAAGATGTTACCTACTTCCGGTTTTAGAAATACTCGGAGTGGATTGATTGGGAATGCCCGCTTTGTTATGTACAATATAAACTGACAGTATGGGACAAGAAACATAACACATGGCGAGGTATCAGTTTCGTATGCACCTTGTATCAAAGTTTTACATCTCAGCTAGTGAGATATCACCTCGTCTTGCAGTCAAAGCAAGATGAAGAGCACGATGTCGAACTAGTCTACTAATTTAGCGGAAAGTATCCGTGATGATGATGAATGCTCATCACCAAATCGTGATCTAGAGAAGTTATTGCCGGAGCAGCACCACATTTCGAGTCATGGTTTCCCTAATCATCAAGAAAATCACCGGGTATCATAGTTTATGGTCGTCAGGGTTGTAATCCACTCCACCCACTCCACCAGCCACTCATATGGAATGGGTGGACTTTAATCTACTATAGACTTATGTGAAATGGGCTAAATGGATCTACTAGAAGGTTATATAGAGTGGGTGGCTATAAAGTGGACGTGAAATAGCCACAGATTTAAGGCGTATATTAGCCATAAGGGAGGCGTATACTAGCCATAATCAGCCACAGCTGTCAGCTATATATCAGCCACAGCTGTCAGCTATAATACCTATTAGGAAAATCAGTAATTTTACTAGTAATTACTAACAGCAGACCTCCAACTCTACAATTAGTCTACCTACCCACCCACTTCTACCTACGAGAGCTTTAAGTAGACGTAAATTAGTTAGCAGTAAGGTTAGATGGAGTGGAATGGAGTGGAGTGGCTCTTACAAAGTGGCCTACGCGTGGATTAGCGTGGAGTGGATTACAACCTTGATGGTTGTGGCTCACGGCTTCAAATGTTGGTCTCTGTCACACGGCTATTGGAGCCAAGACCTATTGGAAGCTATACGAGATATAGGAATGCTGCATAAGTATATATATTAGGTGCTATTAGATATTATTCGATACTATTGGAATATATAACTGCCTAACAAAAGGTATGATTACCAGACGGCGGTTACGTCAGCAACAGACTAAATACGTACCAGGAATACGTACGGCGGCAGCAGGTCTATAAAGGACCTGTCGCCGACCCTTAGACTCAGATTTAAATTTAAAACTATAAGCACCCTCAGAAGCCCTAGAGAATTATTAGCTGAATTAATATATTCCAAGCCCTGATCATAGCCCTTGTCACACCTATGGCCCAGTTTTAAGGCTTGTGTGTAAGGCTGTTATCCATACGCGCCAGATAGACTAGATATAGTAGGCATAGGGTTCTGCGTGGTCTAAGAATAAATATTGTCAGATTATAGGGATGTGTAGTTAAGGACTTTGCTCTAAGGACTTTAGTAATGATACTTGATAATAACTGCTATGACATTTATAGCCTATGTCTATTTCGTTAAAGCTCTCACCTTCCACCGGGGCCCTCTAGCTCAACTATTATCCTTATCCCTGACTTAAATCGTGAAACTCCGCGATAAGCAGCCTTGCTGACTATCCAATGACTCTGAACCCCGTTCAAATAGTTCTATGTCATCTAGCGGATTTACGTTTCTCCTTCGCATCTCGACGATCGGCTGTTCCTCATCAGTGCCTCTGGCTTTATTAGAAGTGTTCTTCCAATACTCTAGTTCGTGATGTCAGCAATGAACAGAAAAGGCTTCAAAATCTTCATTTTACCTTCACGTTTCCTAATTACTGTTATAGTCCATTCAAGCAAATCTAAGATTGACGGAATCCATGCGAATAGTGCAAGGATTTGACCGAAATCCAAATTGTTGTCCCGGAAATCCTGCCCCAGCGCGGAACTGAGCATTATCCTTCGCCTAAGCACATAATAGGAAAATGCCATTATAGCTGTGCTTGACGTAATGAGCCCGGCAATGGGAAGAATAACTGGAATCCAGATAGTAATCCAGAAGCGGGTATACGAAAAAACGTAGCAAATTGCGATTATGATCATGAAAATAGATGTGTTCGTTGTGTAGGCCGTATTAATGACGGCATTATAATTCCCGGATGTGAATGGGTATTGCGACTCGTAAGTGTTACAACCATTCCCGATAAGTCGTGGAAGTGTCGCAAGCTCTTGCTCCAGTCCGAGTGCCGAGTCCTCGAATGGTAAGGTTGCTTTTCGGCTATGTCCGCAAGAGAAAGATACGAATAAAAGGGAGTTTAATAATATGAGATAGCCTGTCCTTGTGTTTAAATCCAATTTGGTAGTAAATGATGTGTTTCGGGACTGGTTTAAAGTACGTTCATTTTGAGAGGATCTCCAGGACTTAATCCGACAGCGAAGGAAATTTCGTAAAGGCAATGGCAGTTCCGGGATCATGTAGTCACTTGTTGCTACCAAGCCACTCGTTATGCATACTTCAGTATAAGCCAGAGAGCCTAAAACGTGGCTTTCAAGGTATCGAAGCTGTTGAGAACCCCGGATATTGGTAGCAGTCAGGACAGATAAAGTGTATAGTGCATTAGCGAAACAAAAGCGGTGCAGTACTGCCCGCAGATAGCACCGTCCGACGTCGGATGAAAGGTGGAAAGCCAAAACCAACGGGCACGAGAATATAAATGTCAGGAAAAATTGTATGAAATACGATATCAATACCTAATAGGCCGTCAGGAGTATAATTATAAATGGCACTGATAATTAGATCGATTTGCCCTAATTATGTTTGATATAAGAGTGAAATTGTAGTTGATTACTTACACCTAAACCCCACATGTCAGGCGTACCATCTTCATAGCCCGGAAAGCAGATGCGAGGGCATGTGCGGATAATGGCTGTCGTGTCATTTTCAATTTGAAGAAATTGTTCAATGGCAGCTTCTTCGCCGTTACATAAAGCTGTAAGGTTGGTGATTTTCTCCATGACAATCTGACGGGCTTGGTTTTCAAAATTGGCTTCGTTCAAAAACCGGGACAACTTCGCGCGTTAAAGCTACTTTCGTAATATCTACGCTCCCGCCATGTTATTTTATAGATAACGTCCTCCATCAAATTTATCGACTCGTGTAATATGCAACTACCACAGTGTAATTAGGTGTCACCGCAGTCTACTCGTCGTTTCTCATTGGTAGTGTCTCAATGGCTACCTATGTACAGCCACTCTGCCACCCTGAACAGCGCCCCGTTCTGGGACGCCACTTTCTACTTTGAAGTGTGTTGCATTTATATGAGGCATATTGTGCTCCAATTGTGTTGTATTTTTGTGGGCACGATTGGTTGAGAGCAATTGTATTTACACCAGCCTCGATTGTAGGTATGCATATTCACCCACACCAGTTGCCATCACTGATACCCTGAAAGGCATCCAAACTTCTAGGTGGGCACACAACATGGTCAGTTCCTTGATAAATGGCACACCGCTGCATCAAGGCTTCCAGACGCACACGTCATCAGATAGATTGGGTAATTACACATCTGCATGGAAAGGAGAGATTGTTAACAGGCCATTAAGAAGACTGTGTCGAATGACAGGGTCTGCGCCAAAAGAAAAAAAAGCTCTAGTAAGGCATTTACTAAAGTCTATTATTTCTTGAGCCGGCTTCTATGTGTTAATTGAACTATGTGTTTATTTAAATACATCTAATAATTATCACGTATATATAGTGTGACGGCTTAAGGAAAGAGGTGGCGCATGTTAAGTAAAAGGTGTATATTGCTAGAAAATAATAAAGTGAGGAGTAAAAGGTCAGCTAATTTATTAGCTGTGTGAAAGCTTGTGAGGTCAAACTGTGTATGATTGATGATCTATCTAAGGTACTGTGAGTGTGAAGCTATAGCAATATAGGAGAGGGTGGCTGTGCGCCACTGTGAGTGTGTGCACCCTGTGGCCTAACAAATATAGAAATCACCCGCTCCCTCAGAAGGCCTGGAACCCATGCCCATCCTGACATGGACCGGCAGCAAAAATTGAGTAAGAAGAAAAAAGGGGAGGGGGGCCATGTCGGAGTGGTTATGTCGCATACTAGATCATTAGGTTTTCACTAACATCCACCTCGAAGAACTCGAAGATAGGAACAGCATAACGTCGAAAGCAATAGTCTCAAAGTGAAACACGTAAACGCCATTCAATATAAGGGCAGAGCTAACTTGAATTTTAGATTTTCCGGTCTTATGTCTTATCCTATGGGGGGTCGTTCTCGTAATAGACAATACACAGTTAAGAAAAGGTTATATATATGTAAACGCCGGCATCTGCGCGCTAGACTAGGACGCATCAGGGGGTATCAAGACTCGCAGATAGAAATTCCCAGCCAACATAGATCGTAAATCGTTCGCTACAAACAGCGTGTTCCTAGCACAGCAAAGGCGCACCCGCCTCGTCCTACCTGATATATTTCTCCTCCTCATGCGCGTCTACCATGCCGCCCAGCGGCGCGCTGATCTTCAGGTTGCCCATCTCGATATCCTTCTGTAATGCATCAATACGGCTGGTCTTCTTGAGGTTCCGCCAGGCCGGGCGGCCGGAGTCGAAGACGTCGTCCATCTCCTCGAGCGTGAAGCCCTTGGTCTCAGGGGCGCACAGGGCCATGTGCGCGCAGGCGGCGCCGTTGAAGGCCGCGAAGATCATATACATCTTCCAGTTGATGTGCCAGAGCAGCGGCGGCACCGCGAACGCCAGGATCATGTTCCACAGCCAGTTCGACGCCGTGCTCAGACTGACCGCCTTCGCCCGCACTCGGCTCGGGAAGATCTCCGCCGGGTACGTCCACGACGTCGGCCCCCAGCTCGTCGAGTACGTCGCTACGAACAGGTACGACATCGCGACTATGGCCGCCGACGCCAACTTGTTATCCGGCACGATCCATGTGATGTCGCTACTGCCGCGCCCGTCATTGGGCATTCCATAGACGGCCTGAAGCGAGCCTATGTGGTGTCAGCTTGTTCATGTTAGAGTACACCATGAAAGGTACATACCTGAAATAAAGAAGAAGACCATCATGAAGAAGGCGCCGAGAATCAAGGCGGGGCGCCGACCAAACTTGTCGAGAAACAAGATGCAGGGCAGAGTCAGAACGACGTTAATTACGTATTGTATCGAGGCGGTCGATAGAGCAGAGCCAATTTGGGCTAACTCCATGATGTAAACTATATAATACATCATGATGTTCATACCAGACAGCTATGGAGTATCATGAGTTAGGGTAGAGTCGAATGCGTTCTCAATGAGTGTGAGCTTACCTGTGACCACATCTGAATACTCATGCCCAGAAGAACTCGCCTAAAGATCCGCGGCTGTACAAGCGCCTTAAAATTAGACACCGTCTCGTCACGCTCAAAGCGCAGCGCTTCCTCGATCTCCTTATACTCCGCCAGCACCTTAGGGTGGTTGACGTCTCCATCTCCGTGGAGCTGCGCCAGGACCCTGATGGCTTCCTCCCAGCGATCCTTGGATGCGAGCCAACGAGGGCTATATGGGAAGAAAAATAGGCCGATCAGGAGAATCCAACCCGGAACCATCTGGACCCCCCACGGGATCCGAAACGCTGCTTCCGGCTGATTCGGGTCATCGGGTCCTCCACCGACTTGCGCAGCGCCGTACTGAATGAAGAACTGGATCAGAATACCCCATGTGATGGCCCATTGATGTAAAGAAACGACGCGGCCACGAATCTCCTTCGGGGCCACCTCAGACATATAGACGGGGACGATGGAGGAGGCGATGCCAACACCCAACCCAGAAACGACTCGGCCGGCACACAGCATACCAACATTTTGGGAGGCACATTGGACACTAGAGACGTCAGCTGGCTACCTCCGGGTTGATACTCATGCATGTTCGGGCGCCTAGCAAGAAGTGTTTCAGATATAACGTACATTGAACCAATGATCCAGAGGATGCAGGAAAATTGGAGAGCCACTTTGCGCGAGAACTCGTCGGCGATGAAGGAGCTTGCAAGTGAACCTGCACCGGAGCGTGAGAATGACACTCTCATTAAAGCGAGGACGCGCGAACTTGGTATCCCTTACCAACAAGTGAACCCGCCGGCATACTCGCAGTTATACCACCCTGCCGGGTGGACACTGGATTATTAAAATATCGCTTGTATGCCTGGGTTCCCAAGACACCGCTCATGGAGCTAATATCGAAGCCGAACAGCCCACCGCCTGGTCAAAAATTCAGCAACTTGAAATCAGGCAACCCCAGTCATCTCAAGCAAGGGAGTAGTTACCGATGGCGGCAAAGCCGCATATGAAATACACATTGCTGGGTTGATACATATTAAACGACCGCCTCGATGTCGCTAGATTAGACGATAGATCATTGTAGGCGCATTAACGAGAGACGGAGCTAAGAGAGACAGACAGTGGCTGTCTCTCGGGAGCAAGGGTTCTGCAACACACAAAGGGCGGCAGACAAGCGACCAAGAACGATAAAGAAAAAGCCTAAATCGATAGCGAAAAGAAAAGGGAAGTTAGTTTATGACATAGTATGAGATTAATAAATAAAGTCAAATGCAGTAACCTTAGCCGCTCGTACGACCAGACCCGAACCAGACCGCGGGCAAACAGCCAGCATGCTGTGATGAGCGGTGGGTCAGGCTGTTCCCCAGGGACAATCATCCCAAACGTCCCAAACGTCCGGGGTCGTCGACTAGGCCCGAGGCACGGTTGTGGTGGTTCCTTAGTACCGGAGGCCCTGTACATGGTGAAATATCTGCAGGCCAAGATGTACAAAATGTGACCCTGGCCTATGATAGGGCTGCGCCATCCGAAGAAATAACTGCAAGGTGGCTTTCAAGCCGTACTTCGTGTCCTCCATTGGTGGTCTTTCAGGTTTGTTAGAACGTCGATCTCCGACTCTGGACGGAGCTTATAATGCAACTCTTGCAACCACACATACAAACACACTTGTGTTATTGGCGGAGAAAGCTCTTCGCTGCCGTTATCCCCTTCGGCATGTCAGCCGGAACAAAGGCGACTAAGTTGAGTAAATATCATAACGCTGCATATGTGTAAACACCCAAAAAGAATACACAAAGACGAAACAGAGTCATAGCGGTGCATTGGTTTCTCTGGCTGTCTGGATGGCCTGCTCCCCGCATTTTACCAACATGTTTTATCCAGCTGTATGGTCCAGACGAGCAGACGAGGTGGTCAAGCATGAAACTCGGTCCAATAATATTCTTTCAGTGGGAGACTAGGCAGGATGACACGACCCCCGATGCAGCGAACCTCGCTAGGTTCCCCAGGCTGAGAACATGCCACATGCAGATCACTGCCGTATTGCAGGAGTGCCTTGAAGCGTTGGAGTAACAACAAGCGAGCCCTTGACAGGGTTATAATTGCTTGGAGTCGTGCGCAGGGTTCCCTTTCGCCCCTTGCAGATATAATTAATAGGGGTCCTCTCTCCACGAGCTCTCAATGCCAATGAGAACCTGATACTCAGCACTGTATTCCTTCGCGACGACACCGCAGAGCCTTCTCGACCCGTGACTGGCCTCTACCGAATGTGATTCTTTTCTGGCTTCTATCCAGTCAAAGTATGTTGTACGTATGTACATGTTTTTCATCCAGTTCTGCAGCACGCCATCCAGCACCGGAATATATCGCTTCATCCCCAACGCACCAACCTAGTCGCACCGAGAAAGCCCCGATTTCGAGGTCGGAGTCGGGAGTCGGGAGCGAACTAACCAGGTATTAGTCGGAGTTGCTTTGAGAGCCAAGCAGCTGAACACCTCTTTCACGATCGTGGAAAGTTTTCTATATCGGGATCTTAAACAGATGTTAGGCATTAGTACCGTATTGAGCTTCATGAGTAACATGCATTAACTTGACGTACATACAACTCTCTAGTCAGCCGTCAACATCTCATAGAAAAGGAGTAACTTTTCCAGCATCGTCACTCTCTGCAGTTCTCATACAGATAGACAGGATAATGAACACACATAATAGCCGCGAAATTCGCCTCATCTCAATTCTAATAATACACCTCTCAAGTGAGACATGAGCTGCTCCCCGTTACTCCAGTTCATTACCTCTATCTACCATGTACAAATACCCTCATACCCCGCAACCCCATCCCCACCTCCGCACTTTAGACCGAAAGAAAAGCCTCCGTCGCCTCCCTCCCGGTCAAACACTCCCAATACGCTTAAATCCACGGCGCGCACCTGAGCTGTGTAGCGTGACTCTCTCGAACGGGCGGGTGACACAACAAGTGCATCCCATGTATGTATGCGCTCTTCATACCATTGACTAAGAACCTAAGCAATTCCGTCTCTTCTCCCCGCCCATGTGACTGGTGCAGACTCGGTCGGTATCTACCTCTTCTGTACCTACATACATACATACATGTACGTACGCAGATGTAAATAGAAAACGTGATGTACCGCCCGCTGCATGCATGTCTCAGGGCGGATGGCACCGTCGCACCGCGCATCAGGAACCTACCTACCTACCTGCCTAACCTTCTTTCGGTAGCCTTTACCTGCCGGCAACCATGTGCGTACCTATGCGCGCGTGTCTCACGACCCCGCAAGGCGGGAGCGGGCGCCGACTGACCGAGTATGTCTTTAGGTAAGGTGGGTGAATAAACGCATTGTGCAGTCGGGGCGGATTGTCCGACCTCGCGCCGTTTGTTCCGCTCCGGAATCGTACGCATACATACTCGCAGAGCCCGATTAGGCAGCTTGCGTCGTGCAGGTTGAATCTCATGTTGAACATACCCCAGGTTACCTCATATGTCGTGCGGACAAGCAGTGCAAGTAAGTAACCAATGAACCCGGGATTCGGGATCTGATCTGGGCTACCTTCGCTACTTACCTCCTTAGTTAGACACCGGAGAGGCCATGCAGTATAGCACGTCATGTCATAAGGATCTGGTATGATATCAAGCAGTTAAACCATGATGCTAGATCTTATTTACTTGTAATAACATCGTAGCCGTCAATGATGAATATGATGACGAATATGTTTACGTCCGGGTGCTATCTACCTTGCTACACAACGACGCTGCTATGGAGTATAGAACGGTCAGGGTACCTCTTTCGAGGCAGAGCTGACGTTTCGCGTGACAAAAAGAAAAACGTCAAGTCTTATATTTGCTCCGTACAATCTCTCAACACCGGTACTACATGTAGTTGATCAATGCTCCCTATATAGATCATATTTCTAACTTATGTCACGCGTAACACCAAACGAGCATATAAGCACATACTCCATGTTTAACCCCGTACAACGCCCGCAGCGGACTTGAAAAGGAGACACCTACATACGTACATGCATACCTATGCACCAGCCCACCATAATGCTTCCCAATTTGGCCGACCTCTTTAGCTGTAAACGATCCTTGAAACCATGTAGGAGACCAATTTGGACGTACATGCCTGCCTACCTACTAACTTACCTGAGTAGCTACCCATCCACCTAAATTCATCAACACCCATCTAACCCATCCAGCAGCAGTAGGTATAGATAGATAAATAGATAAATAGATAAATAGACATATACACACAACTTCCTCTCCGAAGCCAAGCACGCAGCCCAGCATCCAGTGAGAAAAGGGGGGAGGGGCGAAGGCCGCACCATGCACAACACACGGTACGGCCTTCGCATCAGCAACGAACAACTGTTGAAGGTAGCCACCGCTCTTTTGATCGAGTAGGGCTTAAGTTGAGTTGCGTTGAAACCATTAGCGACATGTAAAAAAAAACAGTAAATGTTTCTCTTGTCTGGCTTTATTTGGCCTGTAAAGAATGTTAGCAATCCATGCCGCGAAGTGGCAGTCGCAATTGTAATCGAAACCGCAGTCGCGACCGTCAATGAAGCAAGTTAGCAGTCAAGGAAGCAGCAGCCCTAGATATCCATGTAAGTTGGTTAGTACAGTCAGTCAATCAGTCAGTCACGGCCATGCATCATCCATTTCCCACTGGAGAGGACGTTTATATTCTGGGAGAGCAGAAGAAGAAAGAAAAGAGAAGATAGAGAAAAATTAATATCAGGTCTGAATTTGTCTGCTTGCTTGTTCATTTTCCCTTGCCACTTGGCTTATACACGACGACCACACCCGGAGGTTGGGTTTGGCAGGCCGAGGCAATCGAGCAAGGGGTGTGTAGCGTAGGTGGTACGTAGGAGTGACGAGGAGCTTGACAATGACATGAAAAGGTCAGAGTCAAAACGCCCCTCGTCTATTATAGTACATGATGCCGCCGTAAAACAGTGGTGGTGCCCTGGACTGCAGAAAGTCAATGAAGAGAAAAAGCAAAAGGGGGTATCAGCAAGTACGTCATCGTAAACTGGAAAAAAAGCCTGATGCATCATCCATGGGTCCCGAGCAATTTTTGCAGATCCATTGCCGCGTTCGTGACCCGGGGGGTGTGTGCTCTCCAGTATGTATGATATCCACCTCGTTCGCCATACCGATGAATCTCTTGTATAATCCTATAATATCCGACTGGGGAAGAATCCGGAGTGAAGTGCCGCCAAAGTCGTTGATGTCGCTCCTTTACTCCGCAATCACAGACGACCGTCAGGGAGATGATGGAGCGTTTCTCGCCGCGCTGAACTACCAGACGACACGACGATCCCATGCAGGTTCGCTGGGTTCATGCAGCTCGTATTCCGGTAGGCCCTCAGCTGCCACCCTCTGCATGTAGGCCCGTTGGTGTCGGAAGCTTTCGTAGTTTCCTGCGAGCAGCGGTCCGAGAAGTGTAGGGTAAGAATCTCCCGTACCGGCTCCCCTGGCCAGTCTTGCCATGCGCTTTCGCAGGACTTCGTGGGCTCTCGAGAAATGACTCAGAATGGTCCTAGTGTTCGCAGAACCGCCAGAGATGTCGTTCTCAGGGTTGTTCGGGTCGAGGATAGACAGACGGTCCATGTTGCGATAGACTACGTTGCTGACTTGACTCTGATTTGCTGTTAGCATATTCTTTGGACAACGAAGGTGTGGAGCTAACCTTATTGACAAGACCAGGGGGATTCATGCGAATAGCTACTGTCTTGTACTGGAAGTGGTTACCGTAGTAATCTAGGAATTCCATCAGCACCTCACCGAGATGATGTTCGGCTTTCATAGAGCCGCTCTGGATCTGAGGCATCTGGTTCAGTAGATTGACTACCATGCAGATGACGGTGAAACCACCAATTCCGCCGCTGACTGGCTCGTTCAGGCCTCTCATTAGCAAGAAGTGCTTGATCCAGGCCACGAGAATTGGCATGGCGGGGTACTTCTTCTGCCAGTCGAGGAATACTTGGATTGCATTGTGGCCATCCAACTTCTCAAACGAAATGTCGACCTTCAGTGCGGTTTCATTATCAGTGTACTTGACAAGGGGGACTTTCGCATGCAAGATCAGTTCAACTTCGTTCATGTAGGGAATCCCGTGGCTCTGCAGATAATTTCTCATCTGGAAGAGGGTGTTCTTCCTGTCATACTTAGGGATGCCGTGATTCGCAAAGCTGCTCGAACAAATGGCAATGTCCATGTCGGCAGTCGGAAGGTAGAGACCGGACTTGAACGAGCCAAAGGGATAAAGATCGGCATCCGGCCACCTCTTCTTGATGAGCTTGGTAAGATTCTTGATCATCGCACTGCGGACATCCTCCTCGAACTGGCGGGGTCGCACGTATTCGTAGAAGTCCATGATCTCCTTGTGCAGCCTGAGACAACATTAGTACAAGTTCCGGAAACCGGAGAGGGAAGAGGGGAGAGGGGAGAGGGGAAAGGGTAGAGAACGCATACCGGGTGCCCATGGAAGGCGTGGCAGAATGATCGACCGTTGCCCAAGGACAAGGGTCCTCGTTTGCATTGGACCGCCATATGGGGAGGACGTCGCCAGACGAACGCATCTTGGTGGCGGGCTTGAGCGATGCGTGGGGCAACTTGATGGTATCATCGAAGGTGCGTTTGCGATTGCCGAGAGAAGTAGAAGCCCCAAGGTCAATTGGCTCCTTGCTGTCACCCTGTTTAGCAGCTTGGGGGCCCCGAGCTTCGGCGGGTGCTTCAGGATACGTGGTGTATGAGAGGTTAGAGGATGGAGCTGGTGGTTTAGCTGGTAAAGATGATGGTCCTGTGCGGGGTCCTACAGGTGCATTAGGCGCGCCGTTTCCAACACTGGCACTGCTTTGCAAGTATTCTGGCTCTTCCTTCACTCTCGGCTCACTGCCGTCTTCGCCCCCACCTTCACCTTCGCCTGCACCTTTACCTCTACCTTGACCTCTACCTTTACCTCTACCTTGACCCTCACCGTCGCTGAAATCGCACGAGATGAAGTCGGCGGCCTCTGTAGACACAGCAGGCTTCTGAGACTCTGCTGCTACTCGTGCTTTCCGGATTAGCTGGACCATGTCCTTCTTTTTCCGCGTACTCTCATCCGGAGGGGGAAGCGCAGTATACGGATCCGGGTTAGACCACTTGGGGGCCTCTTGCTCTGCCGTCGATGCAGTGGTATCAGCTGTCGTGCGCGCGCGTTTTCTTGCGGGCTCAGCTCCGTCATCGTCGGAATTGTCCGAGATGTCCATAGCAGCCTCGTCACTGTCGGAAAGGGTATCGACGTCTCGGTACGTAGCCCGTACTGTAGTATCGCCCAACATTACCTCTGCTTGGCCGTCATGTTTCCTAGACAGGAGGGCTCGTTCATGAGGCTTATCGGGTTTTGTGTAAGGTTGCCGGTTGCCACCGGGACGGCGCTGCTGCTGGGATCCGCGCCCACCGCCTCGGGGCCGACGCCCGTCGCGATCACGCCGTCTCTCGTTTTCGTCGCGGCGAGGGTTGTACGGTGGTCTGCGATTATTGTCACGTCTGTCTCTTGTATGAGTATAGTAATGTTGACGGTTGTAGTTAGGCTGGTATGAACCATACTGCGACTGCGACGTAGCGCGATCTTCTCTCTCTGAAGGTTTGTAAGAGTCGTATGACTCCACACCAGAAGGGCGATCTACACGGAAGGTGAAGTCACCCTGGGGAGGGTGAGGGTTGTTGCGATCGTTGTTTCGATCGCTGTTTCGGTCGTTGTTTCGATCGTTGTTTCGATCGTTGTTGCGGCTGTTGTCACGATAGTCGCGCTCATCGCGGCGGTAATCGTTTGATCGTGGCTGGTGACGAAGGCTAGAGTAAGGTCCACGGGATCTATAGTCATCATGTCTATCCTGTGGAACGTATCTATCATTGCGATCGTTGCGATCGTTGCGAGGAGGGTTGTCCCATCCAATTCCAGGCGGAGGCGGGTATGCAGCATACGACGGTTGATTCAGGTGGTATGCGCCGTATCCAGGCGGGGGCGGCGGAGGAGGGCCAGGCGCCGACGACGATGTATAGTTTCTATACATCTTCGCTTATCTGGTAGGGGAAGAGATGGGGTGTGGTGGTGTATTGGTGATGAGGGAAAGAATGAGGAATATTCCAAGATGCGCACACTTTCATCATGGAATTCCGAAGACGATGAGAATGTGACGAGGGCAGGATTCAATTAAGGTAATCTGCAAATGGCGGGATAAGGTGAGCAACCGTGCGTTTGATGGTACTAACCCTAATCCGTCGTTAGGCTGGGCTATAGACCAATCAGCTGCTGTTACCTGGGTAAATATCGGCGGTTTGTATGGTCCGTGCCGACCGCCCAATCTGCCAATGTCGGATACGTACCTAAAGTTATGGACTTGGAAAGCATATAGCTCTGTCAGGAATCGAACCTCGCCTATATGTAGATGATCTTTACTATAAGATTGAGCACAGGCGACATCTATACTCAATAAACAATATTCATCCGCTTGTATCTGTGAATCAAACCGACTATTTGTTACCTTCTTTCAACAGGTCTTTTTTGGATCAAATAGGATAGCGTCTCTGTATGATTCAAACACCTGTGAATATGTCGCACACTGATCAAGTACTGGAAACTTCCCATTGTCTCTGGAGTCTCGATGTCTCAATGTCTCACCATGAAAGAGTTATCAACAAAAACCACTGATTTCCAAATTCTATTATACAAGATCATATAAACTACTACTTACCAGATATAAGTTCCAGTTCCAAGAGCCTGCTATGTATGTAGTCGAGAAATACTTTCATCAAGCTAGGTATGCCCAATTGCGTGTGATGCGGTAATACCCTCGACGCAACCGGCTTGGGAGTATATCAGCACAGGGCGGGATCACTCTTACAATGAGCCTCCTCGACAGCAGCGGCAAGCAGGTCAGCTGCCAGTGACTGTTGACGTAGGCCGAGCAACACGGCGGACTATAAACGGCTTTATGCCTCCTCAATCAACGGCTCCGGCACAGAGTATAAGGAGGTCAGGGAGATCAGGGGGAGACAAGGCAGGCACTGAATTGTATCAACCCTGAAAAATCCAACTTGCATTGAAAAAAGTTTTATTCCTTATTGGAGATTAGATTAGACCACATTAGATAAGAAAATGCGTGCATTTGAATATCAATGCAGTTTTGAAGGAATGGGAGCTCCTTGAGTCTTTTGTTGTTAGTTGTTGTTGAAGATCTGCAGCACCTTGAGTGACTGTGAGGGTTCGGAAAGTAGGAGAGGTATGTACATTCATCTACGAGTAAGAAGTACTGCGGGGGAGGTACCGACTCTATCTAACAAACTTGAGTTTAATGTACACAGTATCATAATACAGTGGCTTTGGTTAGGAACACGGTGACTTTAGGTGTTTCGAGTTTGAATACCAGAGCCAAGTAAAAGAACCTACACTTTCAACATCACGGAATATAAGTCAACTCGGTCCGACTTGAAACATCGTGATGGATCCCGTCCGGTCACACGCACTGGACAATTTATATTGTGGCTCTGTTTCTAGGAAGGCGTAGACATCCCGCGCCGCCAGCATGGCCAAGGTGTACTAGGTAAGTCAGTAAGATCGATTACCGACCCCATGGGGAAGTAGAGTGACGGAAACACGGTACGGTAATATGTGGCCTCAAGCTGTGGTTGGTTCGTACGGGGTAAACTCCTTGATATGCTATATTATCGCGGACCAGTACATCCCGCGTGCCCTGATTGGTTTGGTAGCATTCAACATATAAGTCGATGGACGCCTTCTCATATGAGCGCGCGACGACACCACGCCCTCGCTAGCTCGCCTCAAGTGTCCTAAATCGCATGTTTGAGAAATCATGAAGGTTCCCTCAGCTATCATCGCTCTTGCGGCGCTGGCGTCCGGCCATACCATCTTCCAGAAAGTTTCCGTTGACGGAGTGGACCAGGGCCAGCTCAAGGGTGTTCGTGCCCCTGACAGCGACTACCCCATCCAAGATGTCACCGATGCCGACATGGCCTGCAACAAGGGCCTCACCCACAAAGATACCACTGTGATCGAAGTGCCCGCCGGATCCAAAGTCGGTGCCTGGTGGGGTCATGTCATCGGAGGCGCTCAGGGGGCCAACGATGCTGACAATCCAATTGCGGCGAGCCATAAGGGTAAGTCGACGAGTCATACAAGTTCGAGGTGCAACAGGTTTGTTGACTTGCATATGTTAGGGCCTATCATGGTGTACCTCGCCAAGGTTGACGATGCTGCTACGGCTGGAACTACCGGTCTAAAGTGGTTCAAGGTTGCTGAGGACGGGTTGAACAACGGCGTATGGGCCGTTGACAAGATGATCGCCGCCGACGGATGGCACTACTTCACGATGCCGACCTGTGTTGCCCCAGGGGACTACCTCATGAGAGTTGAGCTGCTGGCCCTCCACAGTGCCACAATGCAAGGACAGGCTCAGTTCTACATGGAATGCGCGCAGTAAGTGACGCACGCACACTTCCCAACTCTCATCTTATCAGAATCAACTAACTCGTCTGTGTTAGAATTCGCATCTCTGGCTCCGGCACCAACACTGGCTCTGACTTCGTAAGCTTCCCCGGTGCTTACAGCGCCAGCGACCCCGGCATTCTGCTGTCTATTTACGACTCTTCTGGCAACCCTAATGGCGGCGGCAAGGAGTACCAAATCCCCGGGCCATCGGCTCTTGCATGCTGAATGAGACGAAGAGCTTCGAGTCTCCAAGAGTAGTGCAGCCAATTTAGCCGGCGGAGTAGATATCCTACTGCCTCTTCACTGCTATGTAAGACAAACTGAGATTATGCGAACCATTCGAGCAGGGAGCTATTGCCAAGAGATGGCTGAGGACATAGTTATACTCGAAACAGCTAATCGTTGCATAAAGAGAGCTCCAATCTCCATATTCGGTACACACTTATTCAACCATTGCCTTCTTGCTGTTTGAACCTAGTTAACAAGAAAGGGGTAATGTTGCTTTTTGATAACCCCGGCATAGCCTAGAATTTCGTAAGATCATGAACGAAGAACCATACGACTATTTCCAGTCAGAAAAAAATGTACCACGCAAGTTTGTAAACAGGAGTAGACAATAGACATGCTTAATTCACCGTGCCATTAATCAGCCCTCCTGGAAAGCTTTTTTGGTCCACCTCTTTCCCTTCCATTTTATTTGCCCCTATCAGTGAATTGAGTCCCATACCCTGTACTCTCGCCCCTCTGCGCATTAACCTCCACCGCTCGGCCATACGGACTGATTCCAAACATGGCGCCCTCCAGCACCGGCGCCGGATTCTGGGTCAGGGCATCCTGAATCTTCTCGGCGCTCTTCAAAAACCGCTCCACAACGCCCTCGTAGCCCGGAAACGTCAACTTCCCGTCGCGCTTCTGGAACTTCCCATCCACCAGCACATGCACCATATCCCCGACGCCCGCATGCAGGATCACCGCCGCAACGGGGTCAACCCAGCCCAGCAGCGCGGGCGACCTGCCATCGAAGACCACGACATCGGCCTTAGCGCCGACCGCCAGCACGCCCAGGTCGGGCCTCCGGAGCGCCAGCCCGCCCTGCCGCGTCGCGAGCTGGAAGGCCTGGTTGACGGACATAGGGTTGTTGGCGGGGACCTCCCAGTGCTCGAGGACCTCGTCGTAGAGGCGCGAGCGCGTGCGCTGCAGCCACAGGCGCGTCTGCGTCAGCACGTCGCTGCTGAAGGTCAGGTGCGTGTCGACGCCGAGCGCGGACTGGTCCTGCGCCAGGTGCGCGTGCGCGTGTCCGTGCCCGTAGTGCATCTCCGACTCCGGCGTGATCGAGATGTACTGGTTCGTGCTCCGCAGCAGGCGCGCGCCGTTCGGCGTCAGCGCCGCGCCGTGAGAGAAGACCACGGCGGAGGGCACGTCGAGGATCCCGAGCGAGTGCAGGAGCTCGGGCGAGGAGTCGCCCACTGTTTTGGTTGCATTGTTGTTAGTTTGGGGTTGGGGTTGTGCGGATAGGTAGGTTTGTAGGGGTGTATAGGTGTGAAGATATGTGAGCTGTGAGTTCTAGGAGGGCAGACGTACAAGGTCCCCAGGCACCTCCGACGTAGTGTGTGGTGAGAACCGGGATCTCCACCTCCCTGATATGCAGTGAGCCGATGCACAAAAACAAGATCCAATGGATGGTGGCTTACTTGGCCAATGAAATGACTGCCCGCGTCTCCTCCTCTGACGCAAAAGTCCAATAATCGTACGCGATGCCGAGGGTGGTGAGATCATCCTCTTTGGACTTCGTAGCCGCCAGTTTCCTGAAGTCGGCGATCTGGTCCGAGATCGTGTACTCGTTCACGGTGCCAAAGGCCGGACTCCAGAAGACCCTCGCGCCGCTGTCGATGGACCCCTGCAGGCCGGCTTTCATCCTGTCAGAAGACCACAGGTGATGGGCGTGGTCAAGCGTCGTAGTGACGCCGGCGTTGAGAGCCTCGAGCAAGCCCGCGAGCTGCCCGATATACACATCCTCGGCCGTGTAGACGGCGGCGGCCTCCTGCCCCCTGTATCGAAACAGGTAGTCGGCCAGGGTCGTGTTGGGCGACAGCGTCTTCAGCGCCGTTTGCCAGCCATGACGATGAGTGTCAACGAAGCCTGGCGTGATGATCTTGTGGGTGCAATCGACGACCTCTGCGTCTGCCGGCACGTCGCTCGGGTGCGGCGTGTCGTAGATCCCAGCAATGCGGTCGTTGATTATCAACAGGGCGCCATTGCGGA
The DNA here is from genome assembly GCA_022497155.1 of Whalleya microplaca. Taxonomy (NCBI): domain Eukaryota; kingdom Fungi; phylum Ascomycota; class Sordariomycetes; order Xylariales; family Xylariaceae; genus Whalleya; species Whalleya microplaca. The sequence goes on along the minus strand of MU385747.1, from coordinate 121,345 downwards.
TGACGTTGAGTTCTTCAGTCTCTTTGTTGAACGCTATGATCGTTCCGCCTGAGAGGAGAACGGAAGAGGACATGGCTATAGTTACGCGGCATACAAGTACAATACTGTGTTAGTATCAATATGCGTCGACCAAAAGATGGAACTCATGAAAGAATTGCAAGTTGTCAGATGCCAGGGGTTCCAGTTGGTTGGACGGTAGTTATAGTTTATGAATACCAACAGCGACGAGGATATATATATGTAGTTGGCTTCACAGTACAGCGCCAAGGACGATCGATTCCAGTCCTCTGATCTATTTATCAGCAGCTGAAAAGATAGATCCGCTGCGTGCGGGGTTCAAATGTTGGTTCGTACATGTGCACTTCGCGATTCGCCATTCGCGAGTTTTCTTCGGCAGCCGACATAGTCAATGTAGTTATAAGTAGTATCATGGTCATCCGAGCCATTTCAACTAATAAGGGCTCTAAGTGGGTAACACTACTCAACTTGGCAATGATGCAATGATACCTCAAATCGGGGAAAGCCATCTAATAGATCACTATGCCACTCGTTGCTACATACGGGCTTGACAGGATATTTGTCTGCAAAGCCAGCAACAGAACTAGTAGTCCGGAGACTGGTTGAACAATTATAACCGATGAGTTTGATAATATATCGAGAATTTAAGATTTCATGTAGGGACGACAACAAGAGCCCCGCTCGAAAATGACATATATTCCGGTTAACTCCGGTATGGAGACTAACCAAGTATGTTGGAGCCAATTGATATTTCCCATCAATCCCTTACAGTAAGACCTAAAGTCCACTCACTTGGGCATTTTACCTGCTTAGCACAGGATGATTATAACCAAAGCGCTACATGGAACCAGGACGTTGGATGCGTTGTAAAAATTTAGACATTTACTTTGTGGGTGTTGGTTTTCCCGCAGGTCTGAGGTATCATTTCTCAATCCCGCTGATATATCACAAGAAACCCGCCGTGTTGTTCAAGGAAGGCTATCGTGGCCAACGGTCGTTTTTTAATGGCATTGCAGTCATCACGTGAGGTGTAAAACACAGAGCCTGACTAAGTAGTAAGTAGATAGCCTATCAAACTTTCGAAGCGACCTCATTGTGTCACCTTAGGGATGAGAGACATGGCTACGGTACTTTTGTATCTTGTCAGTGTTTAATCACTTGTGACTCTTCAACGATCCTGGAACAGGGGATCCAAGCATTTATCCCAGTGGCTGTATGCGAGTTGAGCCAATTCAAGAGCGCTTGGTGAGAAGCAGAAGTCACTTCGAGCTTTGATGTAGTCCTTTCTTAAGCGAATATATGTTAAATTCTGTGTGTAAGAGGGCTTTGGTGATCTCGCTCAATCTGAAGTCCACCCTCTCCTTCTCATTGTCGTAAGAATAGAATTTCCGAGGAGTATTCTATGTGGGCTAACTCTCTTCATAATTGCATCCTATACAGATGCACAATATTGGATTCATATGATCCTAATTCTAAGATGCTAGCCCCGGCATGAATTTCGTAGCCTACCGATTAAGATGGTCCACGTCTTTTAGGTTCAACAGTAACTTGCAATGTAACGAAGTCGTCGATACAGCTACTGTTCATGGATCTGCGGATGCTTCTCTTTGCTCAAATATCACTACCGCCATTCGCCCCTTTGCTCGAGAATCTGATAAGCATAGAGTGGTGGAATAGACAGGCTTTATTACGTGGTCAAAGGAGAGAAGTTCAACGTAACATCCTTGACCGTATGTCTCAATGCAGATGGTACATGTGATTCATCAAAAATGCTCCAGAGCCATTCTATCGCCCTCGCCTTTCCATTCTCAATTTCAGCCACGTGCCCGCCTACGGTGTTCCTCTCGTACGTAATGTCCACGCCCACGTCACAGAACTTCTTGACCAGCGCGTCCGTCTGGCTTACTGGGCAAAACTGATCGCCAATAGCCTTGTACAGGAACATAGGCATGGCGGGTACCCCATGATACCCAAGCTTCATCTCTACATTATACACCTTCCGCAGCACCGGCGCCTGTAGATCTGCCGCACCGCCTATGAAGTAGCTGAAGACATCTCTCATTGCGAAAAACTTCACGGTCTCGCCGACATCTATATCCCTAACTCTCAAGAACTCATCTGCGGTCTCGGGTCGCAGTCGACTGCGTAAGTACGCCTCCGCCTCAGGATATTGCGCCGTCACACCCAGCAATACGGCGACTAGAGCGCCCGCAATAGGGCTCTCGTTGATCAGTTCAAAATCCGCGGAAAAGTCATCAACGAGGCCGCCTAGCACGGCCGCACAGAGTCTAAGCTCGGGAGCGTACTGCACCTGCAGCTCAGCTGCCGCCTCAGTGGCGATACTGCCGCCGCAGTAACCCCATATAGCAGCGGTAAAATTAGCAGCACCAGTCAGCTGGGCCAGGTTAAGAACTGCTCGCACGGCATCGAGTGTAGCATGTCCGGCCTGCACGCTGGCGCCGAAGGCAGCGGTGGGACCTTCGTGATCGGGAGTGTTAACAATCCAGCCTTGACCGAGGAGCTCGTTGATAAGGGAGGTGCTTGAGGAAATGCCGAGGTCAGGGTTAGATTGGGCCATTCTGTAGTACAGGCCGTAAGATGGGCTAGAGTCGAGGTTGGCCGAGTTATATGCGAACTGGTAAGACAGCATAGCAGTGTTACCAGAGGGTGAAATATAGAAGGATGCAGGAATGAATAGTGTAGTCACAGCCCAAGAGGGATGGTAACGGGAGTCGGTAGTGCGGAAAAGGATATTATAAGCTGCCGTAGCGTTCTTTCCAATAATGACTGTAAGGTTTCCTGGTGCGGGGCGTATCCGGAGGATGGTACCGGAATTCTTAGACTCAAAGTCATTCGGCGCCATGTACCACGGGTCTTGGCTTGGAGGTAGCGGCTGAGATACGGAGCTGATATCATGGGATGTGGTGGCGCCTGATGACTGTGGCACGGCACAGAGGCCAAAAAGCCAGCTCAGGGGACGATTGTTGCTGTCCAAGTCATTAAGGGAAGATGAGAGGCCGCTGAGGAGGGACGTGTGTGGGCCTTTGTGTTTGGAAGCAGGAGCAGAAGTAGGAATAGCCGCGGGAGCGGAACCGGTGGGGGGTTCTGCCATGTGTCTGTGGTCTATGCTGGACTGACTTAGCATAATGTTAACGTAGATGGAAGTTTGTGAATAATCAGGCGAAGTAGATGTGCTTTACAGTAGCTGATTTCCCTCGATGCTTAAACGTATGTATGGAGCAAAAAATACATAAGTTTATGAAAACTCCAAGATGCCATAATATTATCCATTGACCCATGGTAAGCAGCCTGGACTGGGTGTCATGCGCTGCAGGTATGGCTCTGTGTAACCGTTGGTTGGCTCGCTAATTCATCCTGGCCAAGTGCTTACACTCCTCATGCCATACAAGCCAGGATATTCAACACGAATAAGTTTAACCCTGGAGTATAACTAGAAAGAATCCTACTCGACAAGCGCTCTAAGCCCAAACCAAGTTGTCACGATAATAGGGATATTAAAGATCTTCTGTAATTAGAAGATCCTTCGGATCTTAAATCTTTATACAGTTTTACTAGAGTGATTACGGCAGCACTTAAATGATTATTGCATATACTGTAACTGTGATACAAGTATAATAAATATCTCTTTAAATGGTGTTTATATACTAAAAGTAAAATGAGGTTATAATACCTTTAGATATAAATGTAATTTCGTAAAATACGAAGATATGTGAAAGAGCGCAAAGCTTTAACGCTTGAGCCAAATAAGGAGCTATCATTTTAATATAATTAATAGGTGCTAAAAAAGTTGTCCTTTTTCTTACTATTATTCCCTTTATCCCGGTAGTCATTATATATTATAACTTGTAATAATACTTAAAATATATCTCATTAATAAACACCTGTTATATCTTAACTAAAGATAAATCTATCTCACTTGACTCTATCGTGAGCTAAGGTCCATTCACTCCGCTAAAAATGTTGGTGGAGCAAATAGAGTAATGTATAAATATAAACAAACAGTGTAGACCGTATTAGCCACCTCACTTTCACGGCCAGATAACTGAGTTTTTTTCTAAACACAGTTGCACCATCCAGGAATCTCTCTTCATTCCGTCAACCATGCTTCCTAGGACAAACTCTGAACCTATTTATCCATGCCAAGTCTCCCTTTGTTCCATAGTATGGTATCCAAGCAAAAGGGGTTGGCAAGGCCACATGTCTCGGGACCGACATGGCTCTGAACCATCGAAAAACACTAAACTTCATGGTCGCCATGACTGAAATTCCAACTTGGGGCTTCATTTATGCTACCATAGTGAGGCGGAGAGAAGTAAAAGGATGTAAGGTGAAGACTTAGTGTCGTGTGGTAAAGTGTAACACATAACTGTATGGAAGGAGCCAACACATATTAATCAAAGGCTTATAATTTTAAAACTAATAAAATAGTCTCTTGATCGAAGGCAACTTCATTGAATCATGTGTGTCTTATATTATGGAAGTGCGTGTTCCGAAAGAAAGAAAAAAGAGCATATTTTATACCCTTTATTACCTAGTAATACCCTAACCCCATTCCATTATCCCACAGGAAAGAGATTAAGTATAAAGGAGTGTATTCGTTATTATAAAGTTGAAATATAAAGGAGTGTGTGCTTCACGTCGGTAAATAATCCGACAAGGGGAAAAAAACAGCCTTAATAACGGATGCCGTTAAAAGTCCAGATTATTTGGTCATTTATTTGGCTGCGCACTCCAAGCACTCCCCCTCCTGTATATTAACGCCATCATTTTTAACCACATTATCGCAGTCAGCCTTTCCGATCTTATTTGCGTATAGGCATTTATAAAGGGCTTCGTTAACGGAGCACTTATTCGTTTCACTTATTTAGCTTCCCGTAACTTTAAGACATTATACCCTTTATACCCTACCCGCGCTTCGCGACTATTTAATATAAAGATTAAAAATATATATCTATACGTAAAATATTTATATATTACGCTATATTAAAATTTCTCAACCCTTCTATTTATAACCTCTTTTTATAATAATTAGAATTAAAGCTATTTTAATATAACCTTTAGTAATATTTTTAATAACTTTAAAGTTTTATAAGCCTTTTTTTTTACCGCTATTTTATTAATATAACTATAGTTTTCCGTCTGCTACTTTTATCGGCGCGTTAATTTATATATATACCTTTTATTAAGCTTACTATTAGCCGCTTTTAACGTATTTTTTACAAATAACTACTTACTCGATTTTAGATTTTATAGCTTTAATCGATCTCGATCTCGATCTCGTTCGAAATTTTAATTTTAATTCGTATATATTTTTTCCGGCCTACTTTTAGCCGCTTTAACGTATCTATAAATAATTACTAACTTAGCTTTAAATTCCGATCTTACGTTATAAATTATACGGCTTTAGATTATATAGCTATAAATTATATAGCTATAAATCATACGGCTTTAAATCTGGGAAAATTTTAATATTAAAAATGCCCGGCAGTAAATAATTTACGCTAATAATAATTAAGCTTATTAAATATCCTTTTTTTAAACTATTTAAATAAATACTAACGGCCTATCGAAACAGATTTTTTAATAATCTTTTTGTTATAAATATCCTATAAATCGGGCTTTATTATATTAGTTTTTTATAGAAAAATATAGCGGATTTTTACGTATATAAATAAATAACTATCGATTTTTTAAAAAAAAAACACGTTAGAAGTTAAAATTTTATTAGTAATCGGGAAGGAAAAATTAAAATTTTATTAGAAATAATAAAGGGTATATTTAATATATATAATTATATATTATATTTATTAGTAATCGGGAGGAAATAGCTTAAATTTTATTAGCAATTAAAAAAAAAAATTAAAATTTTATTAGCAATAATAAAAGGTATATTTAATATACGTAATTACGCACTATATAAAAAAATTATATATATAATTATATATAATACTAAATATTATATTAATTTCTTGAAATTTTAACTTACGCAACTTCGAGCTACATAACTTTAAACTTAAATTTAATTATTATATATATAATTATATACTAAATTATATCAGTTTTTAATATTATATATATAATTACGTATTTATAACTATAAGCTTTCTTAACGTTTTTCAGCTTTTTTAACGTTTTTTAACTTTTATAACCCCCTAAATCAACTACTTAAATTCCTTACTATTAAGCTATATTTAAACCTAATATAATAGATTTATCGGCTATTTAAATACCTTTTTCTATTATACTAATATATAATAAACCCTCTATAAAGCTTTAACAAACCTATTGTACTAGTTTTTCAACTGCCTTAAAGTCTTATTATTATTTCAGATATACCAATTAAAACTTAGATATAATATAAGGAACGGTATAATAAAAAATTTCGTATTTAGCGCTTTAATAAAAATTAAAGTCTCTATATTTCTCCTCCGTTTTTACCTAACGGTCTTATTTACGTTAAAAAATAAATTATAAAACCTTTAATTCTTAATTACTTAAAGGCAGCCGTTAAAATAAAACGATTATAATTTCGATCTTAATCCCGTTTTCGGACCTTAAATTTAAAAATTTCTATCTCTAATAATAATAAAAATTTTAACGGATTTAATTAAAAGCCCTTAAATCTAACGCTTCCGGCTACGTAATAAATACTCCCTATTCCTATCCCTTTCCCCCCAAATCTTATAAAACGACAGAAACGGATATTTCGATTTTATAAAAAAGTCTTTTATAACGAGCCGGATTTTATTACATAAAACAAATTCGAAAAACTTAAGCTATAATAATTTCCGACTTATTACTAATAATTTAAAGCCGAAAATCAGCTAAACGGCATAAAACTGTCTTTTTATTATCGTTATTATAAAAACAAAACATAAAAATCTAAAGCTAATTAACGTATTAAACATAAAAAACAAACCATTTATTAGCCCGTAAATTATAAAACTCGATTTTTCGCCCGTTTATAACCTAATAGAACTATTAAATTTTAAGGCAATAATATAAAACATTCTTATAATAATTAGAAAAATATAAACCGTATAAAACTTTATAATAGCTTTCGTTTTTAAATTTAAACCTAACTAATAAACTAATAAACCCCGAAATAAATTAAGAATTTACTTAACGGCAAAAAAAGGGACCTATTAATTTAATTAACACTTTAAAATTACGGAATAAGATATATTAAAACTTAAAATATTAAAAATATCCGTAATGCTTTAAAAAAAACCGCGAGAATAATTTAAAACTAACTCTAACTTTCTATACCTATATCGATAATCTTAATAAAAATATTTAGTTTAAAAAAGTCGATAAATAATTCCGCCGTCCAAAATAACAGATATATTATTACAAACGTCTTATAAAATAACAAAATAGCGTAAAATCTAAGGCTTTTGTCTAATTATATAAAGATTCCCTTAATATCCTTATATAACGAAATATAATTACGTTAATAAATTTTACGCATAATATAATAATATATAAATAAAAATAATATTTATTTAATATCCTAATACGCAATAATTTTAATAGCTAAATCCCTTATACATTCTTTTATACCAAACATCAAAATTCAATAATAATTCGCCTATATCTTCAGATTATTATTAAATAGTTTAATAGCTTTAAATATAACTAAAAACCGCGATATATATTTACAAATAATAATAATGCCAAATAAAAAGCTATCCATAAGGCCTTTCCTACTACCGCCGATTTAAGCAACAATTAGCCAGCTAAAATCATCTATCTTCTTTATATACATTACGTTAAAAAAACTCTAATACGGCGTATTAAAGCCAAAAGCCTACCGCTAAAAGTATATAAATATCTTATAGTTACGCTATATATACATAACTCCTTTAATAGCTGCTATAATGCTATAAATAAAACTATTATAATCTATAAGAAATACAGGAGCCCCAAAAACGCCGAATATATTACTAGAAATTACGCTCCGAAATCATAAGCATAGGCATATTATACTCGAGTAAAAAGTCTACTGCTTTTTTAATACTTTATAACAAACGCGGTCGAATTATAGCATTTAATATTAAAAACAAACGGCGTAAAGTATTAAATAGCTACTTACGGAACCTTATTTACTAGCGTTATATCTATATAACATAAGGAAAAAAACAAGCTTACAAAAGCCGAATCTATTACAAATAAAACTAAAAAAAAGTACACTACTTTTTATTTAAAGCTTTCCGGACTAGGGATTTGAAAATCTGCCTTTTAAGGTATAAGCTATTATCGAAAAGCAATATTTCGAAACTAAAAAAACTTATAACAAAAGTAACGATATAACAATTAACTACTATAAAAATATCGTTATTTATAATATTAAAAAACTTACTAATAATAATAATAATAATAACGACAATAATAATAACGATAATAACAATAATAAGAATATATTTAATAAGCCCGAACCTTTTTTCTGCTTTTATTTATAATTTAAAAATAGTTATTCCCTTATAAATATATCTTCCTTTATTAACTATTATATAGCCTTTTATTTAAAAAAACTTTCGCAAGTTTTATTTATAAATAAAAAGGTAATAACTTCGAGATATTCGAGCATTTCAAACGGCCGGTATATAAAAGTAGTTATAATTACGTATATAATATCCCCCCAAAAATAAAAGTAAACTTTAAGAAAATTATTAACTAGTTTTAGAAAAAAATATATAAATATTATAATAAGCTATAAAATAAATTATAAGCGCCGTCTATATATAAAAAAAAATAAAAGCGTTAAAAAAATAAATATAAGTTACCTTTCGATCGGTAAACGAATTAACGCCGGTAAAAAAGCGTTAAGTTATAATATCCCTAAAAAATCCAATTTGCGTAAAAAAAATTAATTTTTAGTTAACAAATAAATTAAATAAGCTAAAATAAAAAAACGTATATATTTAAATATTATTGCAGTTTTAAAAGAATTAAACGTTATTAAATATTATTATAAATTATTAAAACATTTAATTAAAAGTATTAAAATCTATTATATAAAAAATATACATTTATTTATTAATAGAATATATTACGGGATAAATAACTCTATTATTAGATAAAATATAATTATTTTTATTTTATATTATTAAAAAAGTATTATAATATTTAATTAACAGTATTAAAATTTATTATATAAAAGATATATATTTATTTATTAGTAAAATATATTACGGAATAAATAACTCTACTATTAGGTAAAATAATCTTATATATTATATATATATAACTTACGTACTTAAAATAAGCATTTTAAATTTATATAAATATTATATATATAAATTTATATATTTAAAATAAACATTTTAAATTTATATATATAGATTTATATATTTAAAATAAGCATTTTAGATTTATATATATAAATTTACGTACGTAAAATAAGTATTTCAGATTTATATACGCAGATTTACGTACCTAAAGTAAATATTTCAGATTTATATACGCAAATTTACGTACCTAAAATAAACATTTCAGATTTATATACGCAGATTTACATATTTAAAATAAACATTTCAGATTTATATACGCAAATTTGCATATTTAAAGTAAGCATTTTAGATTTATATACGTAAATTTATATATTTAAAATAAACATTTTAGATTTATATACGCAAATTTGCATATTTAAAATAAACATTTCAGATTTATATACGTAAATCTATATATTTAAAATAAATATTTCAGATTTTATATATATAATTACATATATAAAATATATTATATTAAAAATATATAAACTATATATAAAATAAATTTATATTTATTCGGCTAACCCGGCTACTAATTCCGCTAAAACCTCGTTATCGTTATTATTATTATCGTTTTTTTTTTATTTAAAATTTCTTTAAACGGCCGAAACCGTAAGTTTTTTTTTTTTTCCTCTTTTCTTTTTTTCTTTTCTTCTTTTTCCGCTTTTATTTCCGCTTCCGCTTTTATAAAAGCGGCTAACCGAACTTTTAAATTAATACAAGTATCGGCTTATTCGGTTTCGGATAAAAACTTATAATATATTACTGTTATGGGGCTAATATACCGTGGCACATATATATCGCTTGTCTTTTTTTTTTTTTTACTCTTAGATAGAACATATATAGCTTAAACGGCCTTATTGCCGACAATAAACATATCTTTTTTTTCGATTAATCGCTATTATAAGTAACTCTTTTATTCCGTCGCCTTAATTACCTCCGATCAGCTAAAGCTATAAAGTAGCACCTCCTTTACCCTAACACTTTATCCCAAAACATTTAGCTCTCCCGGATAAGCTTTAACTTTTTCGCCTTTTTAATTAATCAAAAAAAACAGTCTAAATAAAGGCAGCAATAAAATAAAACCAAAAGAAAAGGACTTTAATAAAACTCCTAAAACCACTAAACTAACCGAACTTATAAAAAAAAAGCACTAACTAAAAAAAAGAACTAACAATAAACGATTATCTAAAATAAAAAAGTAATGCCAAAAATAAATAAATTAATAAAAAAACCTATAAAAAACCTATAACATATATTAATAAGCTAATAATATAAAAATATAAAAATATAAAAAATATAAAGTACAGAAAACACGAAAATATAGTAATATAAAAATACAGAAAAATATAAGTTCCAATAAAACAAGTTAAATACGAGAAGATTAACAGCACAAAAAATTAGGAAAAATTAAAAAATCATAAAATATATAGCAAATAATATATAAAAATATGCTACAATTTAAACTTATAAAATAAACTAAAGTAAAATTTAAGTAATAAAAATAATATCCGAGCTTTTAATTAGCCTATAAATAATCTTATTACGTAATTAATTAATTAATATAATATAATAGCTAAATTAGCGACTTATTATCGAGATCCTCTTTAAAAATTTCCTAATCTTTAAGGCTATTATTAACATCCTAAAAAATAATTACAATCTTATATCTAAAATATTATAAAACTATAACCTAGCACGATTAAAAAAAATAGAATATATTCCTTTAAAATCAAGTATAACTAAAAAATTAAAACAGCTAAATAATAAAACATCTTAAACTATACCAAATACAGCTAAAAAGAAATCCTTCCGACTAACTAATAATTAAAGGACTATTAACCTTACTACTAATCGAAAATACCAGTAAAACAAAAAAAACTCGGCATTATATAATTAAAACACTTAATTAAAAACAACTAGCTAAAAAACTTTATTTTTTAATACAATAAAAAATATATAAATCGATAAAAAGCCTACAAATTAAAATATAGCTTCCGATTAAAAACGACTTACTATAATCGGAAAAATTAAATTCACAATAACAGCTACGTTACTAAACCCTTAAAACTACCTATAGCTTTTATTCGATAAAAATAATATTATAAATTAAATCGAAAATATAATATATATATTTAATAAATACGGCTTAAAAAATAATGTTAAAATTAGGGAAATATTATATTAAACGGATAATTAAACTAATAAACGACAAATCGAAACTTTACTAAAAGGTATTACTATTTAAAAAAAACAAAAGCAATTTTAAAGCGATATTTTAAAATTAATAACCTAAAATAAACAAAAACCCCTATAAAATAATTAAAAAACCTAAAAAAAGGTAACAGATTATTCGAACTAACAAAAATTTATTATTATATTTTAAATCATTCGGTTCGGGTAAAAAACGTCCGGAAATAAGGGAAAATTAAAAAATAAAACGCCATTTTTGTTAATAGTTTATAACAAAAAATCAATCAAAAAGTTATTAAGCAGATTATATAATTTTATTCGAAATTATATAACAAACTTTTTAAATTAGATTATAAAAAAACCTAAAACGTTATATATATATAAACGGATACTATAGTCGGCTTAATAAACCATAATAGCTGCAATATCCGATAGGTTTTACCCGATCGACCGCATAAAAATAAATTAGTTAATCGTTAACGTTCGGTTCGGTTCCGCTTACTACCAGCAAACCTAAAACAGCCTAAAGTTATTCTAAAAAAAAAAGTCCATTTTCCCAGCCAGATAAAATAAAAAACCTAATTAAATTTATAAAACAAATATCTATCGCATAACTTAAAACTAACGAAAATCTTACTATATTTATAAAAAAACTTTAATTAATATTACCGAAATTAAAATACTATATCCTATAAAAAAAAACTTCTATTTAATAAAATACTTAAAAACGTAAAGCAAAAAATATATCTCTTAATATTTATTACACCAGGCTTTTAAATAAAAAAAAATATAAAAAATATAATAGCCGATAAAATTAAAACAGTCGATATATATTATAACCGATATTATTCCAAGGGTATAATCGAAATATTTATTTCTTTTGCGGAAAATTAAGCCACTTTTTTACTACTTACTCCCTAATAGCATCGTTAAGCCGCGATAACATAATATAATATAATAATTAACTTAAGAGATATTTTATCGGAAATTTTTAAACTACTCCCGAAATTAGAAATATCTTATTCTTTAAATATATAATTACCGCAAGTAAAATAAATAAAAAAAATATTATTTAAGCCTGCCTATAATTTTTATATAAAATAAAAATATATAATACTGATACGGGGCCTTACGGGCCCCTATCCCTCAGGGCTAGCTTAGCTTAGATAAGATAAGGTAGATAAGAAAGATAAGAGATCCTAAGCATTTAAGGTGCAGCTCCGCTGCAACTTAAATGCTAGATCTCTATCTTTCGTACAATATACTACTCCACCCTATACATTCTATATTAAATACTTAAATTCGGAAATTAACTTATTATTACTTTTATAAATATAACAAAATCGAAAAAGATATAAAGTTTAAATAAAACTATAATTTTACTCGATTAATAATTAATTTATAAAATTACAACCCGGAAACGATATTAGCTATAGATTTAAAAGTTAACAATATTAAAATAAAAAGCCTAAAAAATAATACCTTTTATAAATTTATAAACCTATAAAATTACTTTTAAAAAAAACTAACTATTAATAAAAGCGGGAATTCTATATATAAAATAATAATTAAGCTGTTTTAATATAAAAGCAAAAATAAAATTAACGTCTTAATATTAAAAAGGCATAAAAATATAGACAGTAATATATCCGTAAAAAAAACGATCGATAAAATACTACTAAAACCAAACCCTCTACCTTTAATAATCTTAAAAACGCCGAAACAAACCCAGGCTAATATACCAAAAAACATTATATTTAATTAACCAGCCTCAGCTTTAACTTCGGAATACTAAAAAAAAAAGATCTTTAAAAATGTAACGAAAAAATTTAAAGTCTTATAAAATAATCTAATTAAATATTATACGGGATTTAATAAAATATTACTCTAATATTTATTCGATAAAATAAATAAAATAAGTTAAAAACCTTATAAAACGATTTATATCTTTCTAGCCGAAATAATTTATTAATAATAATAAAAATAGTAATTTTAATCTAATCCTATACCAAACGTATTATAGCTAGTCTTTACGCCTAATAAATTTTAAAATAGCCTTACGAATATATCGATTAATAATATATTTATAATATCTAATAACGCTACCTAAATTATTATAGCACTTTTGCCGGTATTTATTTGGGATATTAAAATATATATCTAATTATTATCCCGATTAATTATAAAAATTAGCTTTAAAAAATATAAGAACTTAATTACTATAATTATTAATATAAATATTTAATTAAATATTATTATATAATTATATATTTTTAAATATTAAATACTTATACGAAAAATTAAAATTACGTAATCCGGCTTTAATATATTAATAAATAATAGAACTAAAAATTTTAGCCTAATTAAAAGACTTATATAATTAGTAAACTATAGCTTGCTGTTATTAATTTATATAGTTAGAAACTCTAAAACTATATTCCCGTTATTTTTTGGCTTTAATTTTATTTTCTAATTATATATAATCATTTACTTTAAAAAAGGTTTATTAATAGTTTCGATATTTTTCGGAAATATTAGAATTGTAATACCCTTTATATATAATAAGCTAGCTAAACGAACCTTAGCCGACGTTATAAATCTTTCGGAAAATTAATAACCGCCGATACTAAAAGCCAGGTCGATAATAAATAAAAACTTTAAAATATTACAGTAATAATAAATTTAGCGAAATTTAAAAATATAATTTAAAATAACTTAAGTTTAAAATAAGTCGGTAAATAGATAAAAATTACTATCGATAAAATACTCTAAAATAGCAATCAAATATAAGCCTTGCTATCTAATAATTATTTATTAAGCCTATTATAAAAAACCATTAGAAAAAAATCCAAATAAATAATACGGTATATAACATTATATCGTAAAAAAATATTACGGAAAAACGAAATCAAATTATATATAATATATAAACTAAAAATATAAAAAATTTACTTAATCGATAATACCGAATCGGATAATATAGTCCCTCTAAAATTAATTAATTAAAAACAAGCGATATTATAAAATATAAAGCCAAATTTTAAACCCTAAAATATATTTAAAATAAACAAAAAATATAAAAATATTATTCCGCGTTTTGTTTCCGCATTACGAGATATTAAATTAATAAAAAAACGCTTAAACGTTATTAAAATAAAACTACTAAATATAAAGCTTACAAATTAAAAAAAAGCAATACTAATCGAAATTTTTTATCGATAAAAAATAACACTAGCTTAAGATTTTATAAAAATCAGCTAAATTAGGGAAAAAATATTTTTTTTGTATAAAATCAAAACAATATTATATAATATATAATAAGCTAAATTAATTTTTATTCTAGCGTTATTCAAAATACGGGTCTTAAATATTTTATAAAATTAGCTCAAAAATAAAATATTAAAAAAATCCTATACCTTATACCGTAATGCTTAATTTATAATTAAAAAAAAATAAAAACTTTTGGTTAATTAATTCGGCTATAAAATTAAACGCTATATAAATACGAAACGTCTTTTTTTCGAGTAATTATAACAAATTTACGGAGAAATTTATTATATAAATAATAATTTCTATAGTAGATTTTTTTTTAAGATATAATTAAATATTATTATTTATATTTAGTAAAGATTATATTATATTTTTAACGCCGATCGGGCTTTTTCAAATAACGATTTTGTTATAAGAAAAGATTAATTCGGTAGTATAATTTTTATATATTATTACCCGGATCTTATTTGATCTTATATCCGATAAATACAAACTATTCTTTAATAATATTAATATTAAAAGGCTAAAAACGAAATATAATAATTAAAAAATTACACCAGAAATAAAACAATTTATCTATAAATATTTAAAAAATATCAATAATATCTTATTTAATTTTAAACTAGTAGAAACTATAGCTAATATAAAAAAAAGTAATTAATATAAAAACGCTACCGTTATTATCGGCTATTTATATAGTATTAATAGTCGTTCTTTTAATTAAGTTAAAGTTATTAAAATTACGAAATAAATACCTTATAGCAATATTTCTAAAATGCAGGCATTCCTAAAAATTACAGTTTATTATTATATATAAATCGTATATTATATATTAATTACTTTATTACTAATAAAACTTCTCCGGAAAAACGTAAATTAAAAATAAAAAATAAAATAATAATAAGCTATAAATAAACTTAAAATAGCGTTAATTAATATACCCTATTTAATTACTTTTAATTATATAAACGGATATATTATTTAATTTAAAGTTAATATATTAAACATTAAATAAAAGTATATATTAAAATAAGAAATTAATAAATATATTTAATTTATAAAATTTAAATCTAATATATAAAAAAAGCCAGAACTTAATTATAATATTATAAAACAAAAATGCCTTAAAATAATTAAGTCTTTTTAATAATTGCGAAATTATTTTTATAGTACGAGATTTATTTTTAAAACTAATATTAAAATTTTAATCGCTTAATTAAATAATAGATTCTCCAGCCTACCTAACGCGGCATTAATCCGGTAAATAATTTTTATTAAAATATTTAATTTTAAAATAAAATATATCTTTAAGAAACGATATTAAATAGTAAATAATTTATTATATAAATTATTAAAGCCGTCCGATAAACTAAATAATTAATAGAAAAAAAAAGTCGACAATTTTATTAATATCTAACTTAATATCCTTATAATAAAAATACCTTAATCAAATAAACTAATATATAAAATACCGGAATTCTCCCTATTATTTATTATTTTATACCCGCTAAAAAACTGGTCCAAAACTTCCTAAAAAATCGCAATATACCTTAATACCTTAAAGCTACTTAATCGATTAAAAAGTTCTAATATAATAAAATAACATTATACGAAAATAAGCTTCCGAAATAAAACTATTAAATATATAATCTAAAAAAAAATTCTATAACAAAAACTTTATAAAAAATATAGCTAATAGTGTATCGTTAATAATATTAATTAACGAAAGCGTATTATTAAAAATTATTACTCGAGAGTTAAAATATATTAAAAACGAGAATCAACTTATAATAAAATAATTAAATTTTACTATTAAAAAGAGATATATTAAAAAATCCAAACTGTCGTTAAATATTGCCTAAAATGCCAGCCCTTTGCGGATAGACAATTTAAAAATCAAGAACTTTTTTTAACGCTAAAATAGTTACTAATTATTTAAATTATTAATATTTAGTTTTTCTTAAATAATAATAAATATTCGGCTATTATTAAAACAAAAGATAAGCTATTAGGGTAACCTAAAGCTAAAGCATTAAAAAATATAATAATAATTAAAATATAGAAATTTCTTTAAAACTATATTTATACTAACTATAATATTCCTATAATAATTAAATATAATAAAGGCTTAAAAAATAAGGCAGAAATAACTAAAAATATTATATAGCTAGGTATTAAAGTATAAATTAAACCCGTATATTACTTTCAGACATAAGGATAAATAAAGGTAAGCCATTAATTAATTATAAAATCCCTTATATATATAACAGAAAAAACTAATAAATTATAAGTTAAAAAATTTAAAACTATATTTCAAACTAATCAAACGTCCATATAAAAACATAAGTTTATATTATATAAACTAGTCTATAATAAAAAACCTATTATACCGATTAAAATAGTTTTACCATTTTAATAAGTCCTTAATTAGTCGGATATTTATAATAAAAAAAATCTTATTATTAAAAAAATAAAAATATTTAAATAATAAGACAAAAATGTCGCAAAAATAATATAAATCCTGACAAAAAAGCAAAACAAAGCGGCGGAATAAAATAATCGATAACACCTATTAAAAAAATAGTTGGAATTATTAAAATAAAGCAGCCTAATTTTACTCTATAATATAATACGGGATATCGATATATCTAAAAACAAAAAGCTAAAATATAAATAAACTAAGCCCTATTAAATTATAAAAAAACAAAAATAAAACAAATTTTTTTTAAAAAATTAAACGGGGTAATATTATAAGGAATATTTTTTTCTAATCGATTAAAAGGATTTATTCGAAATATAAAAAAGTATTAAAAATTTAATAAACCTTATAATAACTATTAGCCAGGTAACTATAATAAAATAGGGGATAATTAAAAAAGCCCTAAACTAGTAGATAATAATATATTATATTAAAATAAGAATATATAAAAAGGCCCGGTAACCTATAGCCAGACTAAAAAAATTAAGCCTAATAAAAATTAAAGGATTATAAAAGATAGAATACCTAAAAAAATAATTAAAATTAAATTACCTAAAATATTATTAGCGGAGCGAAAAACCTATAATCGAATATTAAAAAAATAGTACTAACAGATTAAATTATTTTTTTTTACGTTTTATATAAATTAATATTTTATAAAAACAGGGTTTTATAAAGTTACAACAAATATAAAGAAGTAATAAAAAAAAGAAGCTTAAATTAAAAAATATAATCGAAAACTCTAATATATAATTAATTAATTAAACGAAAAAAACTATTGCAAATTATAAATAAAGCCGTCTATAATTTTGGTAAAAAAAAACAGATTTCCTTAATAATTTAGCCTAAATATATATTACTTATAAAACGACTTATTAAAATAGAATTATCGTAATTAATATCGCTATTAAAAAAAAATCTCTCGATCGATAAACTTGTAAATATATATACTTTTTATCCCGAAATAAATATTTATTTACTTAAATACCGACTATATAATTTCTATATAAACCTTTAAACCAGCTTTTTATTAATCGACATTTATAAAATAGCTATATTTTATTATAACGCCTATCTTTAAAACTAATAAACCGATTCTTGTAAAGCTAGTAAAAAACTTTATTATAAATATTATATTTTTAAATAAAAACTCTAAATTATATACAGTAATTTTTAATTAAGCGAAACATTAAGTTATTAATAGGGTTAATTTTATAAATCTTGATAAAAAAAAGATATCGTTAATTAAAAAAGTATTTCGTTACTTTAAAATACTTAATATATTTTAGGGCAGGCTTTTATATTTAACCTTTACAATAAAATTTCGAGGCTATAAATTCCCAAATATAATACTAACCTTCCCTAAAACTATTAAAAAATCTAATTTCCACTAATTAAATTATCTTACATTAATTAGTAAAAATTACATACGTTAAATAAAAAAAAAACTTACCTAAATAAACTTATTTATTATATTAGCCTTTAAAAAATAATAGTTTATATTATTCTTCTAGAATTAAAACAGCTTATTTTTATTAATTTTTAAATTAAAATAACTAAATTTAATACTAAAATAAAAACTAGAAATATAATTAACGTTTTTTATTATCGAATTAAAAATTCTTAATCGCTTAAAAACAGTAGACCTAGAACGTAAAAGGAACTTAACGCTAAAATATAAATCGATAAAAAAAAAATAACGAAAGTTCCTAATTATTTATATAACCGATTTACCTACTTTAGAAAAAAAGCGATAATAAAATAAAACGGGATAAAAAAGTCGAAAAAAAAAATTATAAAAACTAGAATTATTTTAATAAAATTTAACTCGATTAAATAACGGGAATTTAATACCTATTTTATAAATTCTAAAAGAAAGATTATTAATATATGTTTCGTCCTAAATATTTATTAGATTTTAACGAATTATTATAACCCGATAAAAACGTTTAAAATTATTTAACTCTTAATTAACGTTATTATAATAAAAGATTTAATTCCCAAATATAAAACCCTTTATAAAAGAAAAGGAAATAGACGACTTATGTAAAAATCTGATAAAAAAAATTCCCTTCTCTCCTTTTTGCCCCCTATATAATAATAAGCTTTATAATATAATTACGAATAATTAATTAAGTAAATACTATA
This sequence comes from Whalleya microplaca, assembly GCA_022497155.1. Taxonomy (NCBI): domain Eukaryota; kingdom Fungi; phylum Ascomycota; class Sordariomycetes; order Xylariales; family Xylariaceae; genus Whalleya; species Whalleya microplaca. The sequence continues at coordinate 101,944 of MU385747.1, read as the reverse complement.
AAGCGAAAATAAAGAATAAATAGTTAAGTTAGTAATTATTAAAAGGAAAAAAAAAATATAAAATATAAGAATAAAATAAGTAAAAAGTATAATAAATAGCTTAAAAAGTGTATTAAAGCTAGATCGAGTAAGCCGACTTTTAAAATCAGCAACAATAACTTAAATGCCTTATTATATTTAATATTTAACTTATTATAAATTTAAATAACTAATTAAAAATAAAAAAGACTTCCTAATTTACTTTTATTTATTATAAATTAAAACCTAACGTAAAAAAGTTTTTTTTATACCAACTTATTAATAACTTTTACTTAACTACTTATTAACTTTTTTTTTTTTTTATTATTTTTAATTAATTAATTCAGTTTTTCTATAATTTTATATTAGCTTATTGCTATAATATTATACTTTAAACTTTACTTTTTATATTATAATGGGGCAGGGGATTACGGGTATTGATAGCAGCTTAAAAGCCACTAGAAGCCCCCTAGAGCCACGTTATAGGGCATTCCACAAGGTATTCACAGGGCATTTTATAAGGCAATTTATAGTGGATCACATACCTGTATTTAGCTGACCTTTTCCCTCATATCTTTTTCACTTTTTTACCACAGATATTACTAAATAATTAGATAGTTATATATATATAGCTCTGGCAGCTAATATACACTTATTTTTAACTTAATATATTTCATTTTCGCTTTACCCTAACACTTTATCCTAAGACATTTAGCTTACTCCCGGATAAGCCTTAATTTCCTTGCCTTTTAATCAATCGAGTAAAATAGTCCTTTTTATACTACAAGTTACGGAGGCATAAAATTTACTAGTAATAATTACTTAAAGTATATATTGTCAAGCTTATTTTATCTTTATCCGATATATTATATGCGATTATTCCATTTCGTCCGATAACTACCTGTCTTTTATATAAATCGAACTAAGCTATATATTTAATCGATAGCTAGCCAGCTGTTTTATTTATATATTACATTTATATCACTTGTTACTTACGATTTACGAATTTTCTTTTTTTTTATATAAAACACCAGAAATATAAAGCGCGATAATACTAGAGATATTAGACCGTATATTTTTATATATAAACCTGTCTATTTTTATATAGGCAACGGTAATAAGCTAATTATACTATTAATATATGGCTAAATGTAGCCAGCTATTAACACGTATATAATTTATATAGACGACAATATCGGATGATACTTTTTTACACACCCTAATACACCTTATCACTTAAATGCCACCTTTAGTAGCAAGGGAGGCTATCAGCTGCTGCTGCTAATAGCTATGGCTAGCTGACCTGCTGTCACCTGCTAACCTGCTATCACCTGCTGACCTACTATCAGCTGCTAGGGAGGCTTACAGGAAAGTTACCTAACCTAACCTGCTGCTACTAATAGCTATGGCTAGCTGACCTGTTATCACCTGACCTGCTGCTGCTGCTAATAGCTGTAGCTATTTAACCTATTAAAAGCCGTGGCTAACTATAGCTAGCTAACCTATTATCACTTGCTGTTACCTAACTTGCTACTAATTAGCTATAAGCTATAGCTACCTAACTTGACTTGCTGCTGTTGCTACTAATAGCTGTGGCTATTTAACCTATTACCCTAAGGTCCCTGGGGTAAAAAGTTTTTTTTTTCAGATCTAAAGGTCAGGCATTCAAGTGTGGGACGTGTTTTCATTTTTTTTTTTTTTTTTTTTTTGATTTTTCAGCTGCGTAAACGCTAGCTAAAAAATCAGGGAGGGATATAATAAGGCAGGGGATTACGGGTATTAACAGCAGCTTAAAAGCCACTAAAAGCCTCCTAAAGCCACGTCATAAAGCATTTCACAGGGTATCTATAAGGCACTCCATAAGGCAATTTACAGTGGATCACATACCTATATTTAGCTGACCTTTTCTCTCACATTTTTTTCATTTTTTTACTATAGATATTACTAAATAGTCAAATAGTTACACACATATAGCTCTGGCAGCTAATATACACTCATTTTTAACTTGATATATTTCACTTTCGCTTTACCCTAACACCCTGTCCCAAGACAATATATTAAAATATCGTTATAGCTATTATAATTTAAAAAGTCACCTAAAAAAGGAAAAACAGGCATAAAAACCGGAACAAAAATAAAAAAGTTAATTAAGCGGCCCGTAAAAACTTTAAGCTTATTTCGAAAGCTAATATTAAGTTTAAGGCTATATCTAAAAATAAGGCTAAAATTAAATTTGCGGCTAATTCCGACTTTAAATATAAAGCTAAAATAATCTTATTTATTAATTCGCTTTTATAAAAGTAACTTCCCTTTTTAAATTTTAATGCGTTTATTATAGCAGCTAATATTAATTTTTATATTATTAATTAATTTCGCGGCTTTTTTATTAAGATATATAAATTTAAACTTTAGACTAAAAATAAGCTATAATATTTAAAATAAAAAATTAAATAAATTATCGATTCCTTAAAAATAAATTTTTTATTAATTAGAAATAATAAAGTACCTAAAATTACTTCTAATTAAAACGTCTTTTTTAATTATAATAAAAATAAATAAAAAATAAATAAAACATTAAATTTATATAATACTTTTTTTATTTATTATAGACGTTAATATTATAATACTATTTTTATGGCTACTATAATTTAAATAAATATTACTACTTTTAAAAAAAGACTTATTAAAACGGAGGTTTATTTTAAGACTATTATAAAACTTAATTAAAAAGTTACTTAAATTAACGACTAATTTTTTTTTCGAATTGTCTTAAATAATTTCCGGTTCCTTATATTAACGGCATTTATATATTTACGTAACCCTATAATTATTAACGTTAAAAAGAAAGGGAGCTTTTACTTCTTTTTAATTATTATATTAGTAAGAACTTGTATTACTTTTTTATTTAATTCTATAAATACTTGTAATAAAAAAAAAACTTAGGCTATTTTTAATTAACTATGTTAGGTTTAAGTTTAATAAAATAATATAATTCCTACTTATATTAAATTTATTTAAATAATATAATAATAAAATAAATTTAATTACAGCTTTTAAATAGTTTATTTAATCTTTCGCTTTTTTCGCTTTTTTATTATATTTTTTCGCCTTTATAAAAATCTTTATTTTATTAATAAAAAACGAGAAATAAAAAGCTAAATTATAAAAATAAAGCAAATAGTAGTTTATAAAATTATTAATTAACCTAATAGCTTTAATAAACTAAAATAAAAACCCGAACCTAAGTTTACTTTTACCTTTAGTTTATTTTAAGCAAAAAAGATATCCCGACGCTAGCTTAAATTATATAAAGCTTATATAAGTTTTCTAAATCTCGATTAATATTAATCCCTTTTAAGAGAATAATAAAAAACTACTTATTAAAATAAGAAGGCCTATATTTTATATAAATAGATAAAAAATAAATTTACTATATTAAAAAAATAACTATAGTTTACTTTTTTTATAAAATAAAATAGTTGGGCAAATTACGAAAGACGTATAACTATTATTAATTAATAAAAAACTCTTTTTTTTATTAAGCCTAATCGATTAGAATATATAAAATAACGTAGGTTTATTAGAAAGTATATAAAACTAAATAAAAAAAAAAGCAGTTAAGCCTAAAGCAAAAGCTTTTAAAAAATAAATAAAGTAAATACTTTTTACGTTTATATTAATTAATTAGATTTTTTTATAATAAAAATATTTATAATAAAATTTAAAAAAAATATTATAGGGCTAATGTGCCGTAATATATATATATCGCTTGTCTTTTTTTTTCTTTTACTCTCAAATAAAATATATATAGCTTAAACAGCCTCGTCGCCGATAATAGACATATCTTTTTTTTCGATCAATCGCTATTATAAGTAACTTTTTTATTCCGTCGCCTTAATTACTTCCGATTAGCTAAAGCCATAAAGTAGCACCTCCTTTACCCTAATACCCTGTCCTAAGACATTACTAATTTTAGGCCGGCAGAATTAAAAAATATAATAGGCGGCAGTAGTATTAGTACTGTTACTGCTATTACTACTACTGCTATTACTACTGCTACTTTTAAAAATATTTAATTTATTACTACTATAATAGGCGTAAAAGCGGCAATATATTAAAAGATAACAACTATTTATTATTAACTTTATATTCGAGTTTTATAAATTCTAATAACTATATATATACGTTAATAGAAAGTAGGTACTTCCTTATTTATTATAATAGTAATAAACATAAATATTACTTAATATATCGGTTTAACAGTTAGGAAAAGCCGGTTTACGTATATAAAAAGCTTAAAAACCTTTTTTTTTAATATAATTACTATATCGGGCGTTACTTCGCTACACCGGGCCGCAAGCTTAAATATATATAACTAAAATGTTTTTTTATAAACTTTTAATTAATATATAAGATATAATTAAAGCGGCTTATTATACTTATAGTTAGCGCGGCTTTTAATAATAGCGAAAGGGCAAAAATTAACTAATCGTTTTAAATTTGTAATTAAGAGGTTATTAGCGACTAAATCTAATAACTTTACGATAAGGCTATAGTTTAAGCGGGGGTAAAAAACGAGATATAAATAAACTACCGAAATAGCTTTTTATACTATTTAGCGGCCTATAATATAATTAATTATATCCGGATATATTTAATTATTTGATATAAATTTATAAATATATATAAAAGGTTACGCGGCATTAGCGCTCGCAATAACGGGAACGCGGTGTTATGGCACAGGGATTAGGTACGGGATTTAAGGTGTGGTCTGTGCGCATGTTACGTAATCACAGCTTAAGCCTCACACCTGACATGTATGGTAAATTTCTCGGCCGACCTTTTAGCTTAGATTCCTTCTTTTCTCCTTTATCTTAGTATTTCACAAAATACACAGGAATTAGGTCGCCAAGCCACCTTGACCCTTGTAACACGTGACACGCGGAATATTATTTTCCGAAAAAAGAATATTATAAAGGTCGGTAATAGCGGCTATAATAATAATAATAATAATAATAGTAATAGTAGTAGTAATAATAATAATAGCGGCAATAAAATTAGTTTAAAAAGGTTATAATTAGTAGGTTTAAGTCTAATAAATATATAATTATATTTATATTTTATTTTATTACTTTAATATTATATATATACGCAATTATATATATAAATTCCGATAGCGAAAATAATAAATTAATATATATAATTACATATATATATATATAATAAAACTAGTAGTTAAATAATATATATAGCCGAATAACTATATATATATATAATTACGTATATATATATATAATAAAACTAATAATTAGATAATATATATAGCCGAATTATTATATATATATATAATTATATATATATATAATTAAAACCAGTAATTAAATAATATATTTATATAGTTAAATTATTATAATATATATAATTATATATATAATTTATTAGCCTAACAACTTTAATTTAATAATAATAAATAAGAAATAACTAAATAGTTTAATTACTTTAAACGCTCCCGTATTAAATTCGCGTTTAAATTATATTATATAAATAATATTATTTCTAGTTATATTAGTAAATATAAGCGCAAAAAGGCAATTACCTAGCCAATCGGAGCTTCCGGCTTTTAATTACCGTATAAAATTGGTGGAGTAGCGAAATAGCCAATATATTACGCAAAGGTCAAAATCTGCCCTGTGCCGTATATGAATAGGTGCTCCGTTAACGACCCAATTTATAGAACTTGATCCTTGGCAGACGGGTCTTCCCGCATCCCACGCATGTAACCTTATGTTTCTATTCTTGGCACATGGTCTAAACTTGGAATGATCTGTGTAGAAAAGAATAGTTGCCAGATTGCGTGGAAGGCCTCGTTATTTTAATCAAAGGTCTCGATGATAGCCCGAGTTGGTAATAATAGGAGAGGCTGTTTAGATCCTAGTCGAGCCTAAGAGTATATTTTGGGTACAATTAATACAGCACCGCCTTGCTTTGTGATTACAGAGCTCTACGATCCAAGATCCTCTCAAGAAAAGGAAAATCCACGGCGTTTTATAACGAGAAATAGCATATAAGCCTGGAGATTACATATGAGTCACTTAGCCTTCTGACAATGACTGCGTTGGTGGCCATTTCCAATTCGATGCGACTCCAAACAGTTGGTGAGTCCTCTCTTTAAATCATGCAATAACATGGCTGGAGAGGACGGAGATAAATAAATCGCAAACTATCTTCCTAGATAAATGTTTGCTAACGCACTTTCACATGTTATACATAGGGTGGCTTAGTCAAAGGGCTCATATTGAGTCATACTTGAATGAAGTTTGTGCAAATTTGGAGCGTTAGGAAATTTACAACATAGCAACTAACACGCGCGCATCTGTTACGAATCATTTCAGTCATCCCCCTCGTTCACCTAGAAAAAGAAGTCAACCAGGGATTTCTTATGAATCGGAGTGAATATTCATGATACATCAGGTTCCAGCTCATTCTAACGAGCATATCTCTACATCGTTTTATCGCAGCTGGCCTCCGATAGGACCTTGCCACTTAGAGGGCTTACGGTTTGTTTTCATGATATAGCACTAGAGTCCAGGTATTATTAAACAGTGGTCAATGGAACAAAGGCTCCAGGTTACCAATTATATTATCAAGCAGTCTATGACACCCTTGAGAGCATGGTGTTTTATAGAAAACACTTAGTAATGTGTTATAGATAGCCACGGAATGGCTACTATGCTGATATGCTAGTAGGTAGTCAATCTGCTATGCCAGAACATAGATATCACAACAAATCAGAAAGAGATAATTGCCTTAGTGAACGCTTTGAATGATGTATACAATATACATATTGATATATAACCAAAGTTCCTAAGTCCCCCAATATAGTCATGTGTACGGAGTAGGGTGCCTTTATGCTAATCATTTTATTCTATCTATCAATGGTGAAAACCGCATTCCCTTGAGTAGAAGAGCAAGAAAGAAACTTTAGGGATCGGTTTGCTTTGGACGATAATGTGATTCATGTTCTAAGCTTCGTTGGAAATGACGATGACAGGATTGTGGGTTATCAGGCCAGCTTCTTTTGCAAAGGGTCAGATACGTGGTATTAAGCCACAACATGGAACTTAGCCACAATGAAATTAACCAATACCTAACTTAGGATTTGGGATTGAGGATAGCATAGACAATCAGACCCTGGCACAGGACACACGAAACAGTCATGGTGAATCTGACGTATGCAGCAAACTAGACGGTTAAAGTAACACAACTGCACATCCCGCGCGTGATATCCTTCAGCTGAGAGCGGACTTATGACATTAATAAGAGGGGGAGGGGGCGTTTGTGTTTGTGCGATGGATGGGGTTGCATGACTGCAATCCCACGATCCCATATTATCGAGATTTGGCGTAACGTGTTCAGATCCTGTCGAGATCCGGCGATGCGCCACCGTGTCCAATCCGGGGATGCGGGATACTTAAGCCCCAAGATCTGCTCGGAGCCAATACATACGACCCACGGAATTGTAACCATGAAGGCAAGCGACATCCGCTGCAAACTTACAGATCTGTTGGTCTACTGAGCTTTAAATCCCACCAAGTCTGACTAGCACCTGGCTGACTGGCTTGTGATTTCGAAGCGCATCCACTTCTATGACATGTAAGTGTTCCCGAACCAACCAAATTTGACTTTTTCACCTCGATCCATGAAGCGAAGATGTTCGCAATAGGTATTGACAGTCCAGGCCAATCTGCTATTATGTATGCATAGCACGTTGCACGCCCCAGCAGACTCATTCTGGATGCTGCGCGTACCTCACAACACATCTCACACCCCGCTCTTGCGGGGTTTCGAGGGTTTCATACTCGGCGGTCACCAGGCGACTCTTGTGGATGAACTCTGGATCGGCCTGCTGGCGCTGGAGGCAATATTGATTACCAGTGTCTTGGGCTTCCGGGTCTTCAACGCTGTAAGTGGGTCAAGAAGTTGTAGAAATTTAGCAATAAATAGGAACATGAATGAAAAAGAACACTGAATGAGTTGTGCTTTTATGGAGGGGTAAATCCGCCATCTGATACTATGCCTACCGTACTGTAATCATCTTGGCGACACGGGAATTCTCCACCATCAGTCATGTCTACAATTACTTGACAACATAGAAGACTCGACTAAGCCAGAGAAGAAGCAAAAAAAGAATTCCTAAATTCTAAGGAGATGCTGTGGACAATCTGGGAATTGAACCCAGGCTAAGTATTTCTGTTAGCCAATCATTTCAACATAGTTTGTCTGGACCTAGACTTACACCCTCTGCATGCACTATTGATCGTCTAATGCGAAGCAGATATCATACCCCTAGACCAATTGCCCGACCAGATGCGCTATGAAAAAGACGGTTGTCTAACACTGCTCTTATGATAAGCCCTGCTGGCTTAAGAGATCGTGAAGGAGACTGTTACTACCCAATCTTATCCGGCCCAACTGTTATTAATGAAGCTCGGCGACTTCTCACTAAAGCATATACTAAGCGATTCGATTCGAATTATCTAAAATGAGAGTAAGCTTAAGATGCATAGACTGTGAACATTTACAAGTTCTGCTGTGAAACTCACTTAGACATGCGAGAGGGGCTAAATAACAGTTAATATTCAACTAAAGTGTAGCAAAATTAGCTGACATAAAGCGATGTAAGAACACATCGGACAGACCGGACTAGAAAAAATTAAATATTCAGAGTTTTCCCGTTCCAACTCGGTCAAAATGAAAACCATAATCTAGCAAAAATAGAAAAAGATGGACATTCTGGGAATTGAACCCAGGACCCTCTGCAGACACTATATGTTTAGATAGCGTGTATCTAAGTGCGAAGCAGATATCATACCCCTAGACCAAATGCCCGAGCTAGACGAACCAGGATTCGCTGATGGAATGTTGATCGCGATAATTGATATAGAAGCTCTGATCGCTCTGCGACCGCCATGGATATGTCAATGAGGACACAGATAGAGCTTACTTTGGTGAATGTCTTCTAATAGACCACTTACCAATTGATAGAGGAGATTTCACCGAGTGCATAGAAGAAACTGCGCAGTAGGTTTACTTGAGGGAGGGCCTGCAAAGGTTGTGAAGAATATGCTGGTCGGCCACTGAGCCACCTTGATTGAAATTGAGAATTCACCGATAGTGACTAGGTTAAATATTCCATGGTGATGAGGCGCAACCTCATATTGAATTGTGCATTATCAGCCTCTATAGTAAGTCCTTGACTTGATGCAATAATTAGGAGGCACTGGGCGGATGAGAATCAGTCTAAAATCAAGTATAGAAATGACAATCACAGAGTCACAGTTAAACATGTCTAGGTACGGCCAGGCAAGTAAGAACATTGAGTCATAACGGGCTGAGCTAGCACATCGAGTCTCCAAGGTTCTCTGTCTATCTACCTGCAAGGTCTGAAATGAGAAGAGGAATCGTTGACTCGGGTTAAACTTGTCTGTGGATGAGATACGGAAGGCGAAGAAAGCAGCAGCATTTCATATTCCAAGTCCTGCGGCGACTTGTATTAAATCATTGAGCCTGAAACAAAAAAATTTCAGGAAGGAACACTATCTGAGTATTGCCTCAATAGTATTGCCTCAATACTAGGGGAATGCAAAGTACTTTTCTGAATGCGCGTGATGTCCAGCCTAGCAAGGCGATATACGTACCCCTGAGGCGAGGCGTGATGGCCAAAATGGGTGCTTGGCCCTCGATCAAGTGACTTGTCGATATGGACCTAATTGCCTAATGCCTCATTTGATGAGGACGAGAACATGCTTCACGTCAGCTGAAAATTCCTCGTATACTATCATTGATATTGGTTATTAAGATTACTGGTGTTGTTGGAAAAGCCACTTGGAGGAGGACAATACGACCAAGATTATGACACTTGTATATTTCGACCTGGATGTCTCGAGAAAGAACATAAAAAAGACTTGGCAAGATTGGACATAAAAGGATAACCCTAGGAAAAGAGTTTCAGAAGCAATACCACGATCCAGTAAACGCTTGGAAAGGAGAAGACAGAGATTTCTTGGACTCCTCTCGTGGATCAGGGGCTGCAATAAGCCAACAAGATGTGCTACTCAATTGTTATTACGAACACATATTCAAGTTATCTCCCATGAACTTGGTCCTAGGTTAGTCTTGTATTTACATACCCGAGCACTCGACAATCCATTACACAAGCAATGCAAAACACGCAGAATCCTTCTTCTCGACACCATCTACATGTATATCACACACTCTCATAAAAAAAGCCAAAATCAATAGTCCAGAACCGTCGCAATAGATAGGCGAGTGTATTTATTATTTCTTTCAAATCATCACGCGTTACCGAGGTGCGTTGCTCTCCGCCTCCGAGCTGTAAAATACACAGTATTATATGCCAAAACCTCTACCTCTCTGTAGGGACCTACTTGTATAGTTCCTACACGTCGAAAACCCACCTGAAAACTCCGCACAACGCCTGATCGCCGCTTTCTCCCGTATGGTGTGGTGTGGTATGAGGTATATACCCTAGTTGGTCATTGGTCTGCTTTAGCGACAGCCCTTTTACCTACCCCTTTCTTTTTTTTTCTTTCTTTCTTTCTTTCTTTCTTTCTTGCCCTCGCGAGCTACATGCAGCTAGCCCTCTCACGCCTGCAGCTTCTGCTGCGCCCTCTCCAGCCTCGCCCGCTCGCGCACGTCGCCGCCGGACGCGCGCCACCAGACGTCGCAGCCCCAGCGGACGGCGCGCTCGACGGCGCCGCTCGGGGTCATGGCGGGCCGGACGTCGAGGTAGAAGACGGGCTCGCCGGTGGGCTCGGGCGGGCCGGAGTAGTAGTCGATGACGTAGCGGACCTCCTTGCGTTGGCCGTCGGTCTCGCGCGAGACGTACCAGTCGTGGCGGTCGAAGGGGGGTTCGGTGCTGCAATCGTAACATCCGTCAGCAAATACTTCGGTCTAGAGAAGACTCAAGAGGAGACATTTGACTTGGGTTGTAAAACTTACGCAAACGCTCCCGGGTACAGCCACCCCATAACCTGGATCATAGCAGCCTTGGGCGTCATCTCGCTAGGCCGGCCCTGGAAGCGAACGAGGCTGGGGCTGAGCTCGACAATCTCCCTCTCGCATCCGTACTTCCTGGCCATGTCCTCGAAGTGCTGCTCGCCGCGGCTGCACAGGCGCCAGCCGCGGTACAGGCCGCCGGCGAAGCGGCGCTCCCAGTCCATGATCTCGGCCCAGGCGCCCTCGTTGAGGAAGTTGTGGACGGAGACCATGCTCTCGACGGCGGTGACGTCGGTGTCGGTGTAGCCCTTGCGCAGCAGCGCGTTGTACATCTGCTGCGGGCTCGGGTACTCCCAGTTGCCGTCGCCGTCGCCGCGCGGGATCGTCGACGGCTCGCGCGACGTCGGCAGCGCCTGCGTCTGGTGCGGCGCGGGGGCCTGCGAGAGCTCGCGGAACATGTAGTTCAGCGGGTTCAGGCGCGAGAAGGCCGATTGCGGGTGCGACTCCGACGGGTCTTCGGTATTTGTGGAAGTGATGTAGGCGGCTCGTGATTCGTGCGGTACGGGGCACGCTGAGGGAGGAGAAGGAGGGACGGATGAGGATGCGGACGGACTATTGTGCTTTACCGGACAACTACTGGGAGGAAGAGGAGGGGGAGCCATCGCGTTGGCGGCATTCTGGTGCTTGTGCATCGGACATCCTGGCTGGAGGCAATCAGAACAATTAGAATGTGCCGGAGAGAGTGCTGGCGATGGATTACACACTTACCGGTGGTGATCTCGGCCCATCTTGTGGTATGGAAAACGAATAGTGTGAGAAAGCGGATTGGGATTTTGTATTGGAGGATCCGTCTGCCCAGAACCAGCCCATGGTGATGATGGGACAGTGTTACGATGATGTAGACGTATGAGAGGGACACTGAGGATGAGTAGTTGATATAGTTGATATGGAAAAATCTTGGAAAATCTAGGTTATCGTCATGGACGTCGCAACCCTTTTTTCTTTCTTTTTTTCTTTCTTTTTTTCTTCTTTTTTTCTTCTTTTTTTCTTCTTTTTTTTATACGGCGAGTATGTATGTAATCGTCAAGGTTGATGGCAAAAGACGGCGTCGGGCAGAGCGAAAATGACCGCCCCCACTCCACTATAAACCACCTGCAATGGACTAGCACATGCTTAGCCGCATATCTGCCGGAACTCTTTAAGACAATAATATCATCTAATCCGTGTGTCATCTGTATGTTGAACTTTATGCTCCAAAGGGCATGATATAAGTGGAATTACATCGGTTTACAGTCATACCAGCGTATCCACTCCTACCACTGTACCGGTTTCCATGATCAGCTCGACCGGGATCTGTTATCGCCCAGATAAGCACGTACAGAATACTGTACGTCACTGTTCGCGATTCTCATCGCCAATTCGCGTGCCTTCCGAGCTTTCCAGGAACACCATCAGCACGTGCATCTCCAACTCCAGGAAGGCAATGAATTAATTCAAGTTCCCTGTGTTGTTGATATCGTGCAATTGGACTACATAATACTGTAGCTGAGATTAGACTTGCCCATCATGCTAACTCCTTCGTTCTGCTCCCATCCTCAGTTATTATAGAACAGTGATGCGGCCGGCCGTCTTCCTCGGCCGGTTCTGCGCGCCCCGGAGTGTCCTGAAAGCGAACAAGACCGCCGCCAACCTCGGCCGGTGGCATTCTACCTTCTTTCGATCCCGGCTGTCATTCGGTCCGGCACCATCATGGCGGAACTCTAGAGTTAAAACTAGAGTTCTCAAAGCGGCTGCCACCGGCGGCGCCCTCGGAACCGCCGCCTTCGTGAAGCTGTCCGAGAAGGACAATGGGAACACAGAACATACCGCCGAGGGGCGCATGCTCAAGGTGTCGCGGGACGAGCTGAAGAAGACGGTGGAGGATGACGAAAAGGGGCTGTCTCGCTTTGGACACAAGCTCGTCATCTTTCTGGACGTTTACTTGTGGGAGCCCCTATGCACCGGCGTGCGCTTCGTCCAGCTGGTTTTCATATTCGTGCCCGTCATCCTGTCCGTGCCGGCAATATGGATTGGGCCCCGCCAGCCGAGCCACGATGACGAGAGATCGGGCACATTGTGGTGGTACGGCTTTTTGGTAAAGAGCATGGAGGCCGCGGGCCCGGCGTTCATCAAGGTGTGCCTACGGCGACATCCCCATCCCTAAACTCATCATCGGCTAACCTACGTATACATCGGACAGCTTGGTCAATGGGCTGCCTCGAGGACCGACATCTTCCCTAGCGAGATGTGCGATATAATGTCTAAGCTTCATGCTAATGCGCCCGCGCACTCCCTGCACGCGACGAAGCGAATAATAGAGGCCGCCTTCGATGGCAGAGACTTCGAAGACATATTCGAGGAGTTCCACGAGACGCCCCTGGGCGTGGGCGCCATCGCGCAGGTGTACAAGGCCAAGCTGAAGCCCGACCTCGCGGTGCCGGGCGACGTGGACGTCTTCGATACCCGTACCAACATTCGGCAGAACGTCCGCCGGAAGGTGAACACCGTGCTGAAGAGCACGCCGAAGCGCGTCCCTTCGTCGTACGTCGCCATCAAGGTCCTGCATCCGCGCGTCGAGCGCACCGTCCGACGCGACCTGCGCATCATGCACTTCTTCGCCTCAATGCTGAATTTGATCCCGACCATCGAGTGGCTCTCCCTGCCGGACGAAGTGGCGCAGTTCGGGGAGATGATGAAGCTGCAGCTCGACCTGCGCATCGAGGCCGCCAACCTCGCCAAGTTCCGCCGCAACTTCAAGGACCGCACGACGGCGTGGTTCCCCTTCCCCTACCTGGAGTTCACGACGCGCCAGGTCCTGATCGAGGAGTTCGCGCAGGGCATGCCGCTGTCGGACTTCCTCGAGAACGGCGGCGGCGTCTTCCAGCGCGACATCTCGCAGGAGGGCCTCGACGCCTTCCTGCGCATGCTGCTGATCGACAACTTCGTCCACGCCGACCTGCACCCCGGCAACATCATGGTGCGCTTCTACCAGTCCCAGCAGCCCGACCTACCCAGCCTCACCCGCCCGCGGGGGGTCAATAACCAGAAACCGCACCCGGCGGACCAGGCCGACGTGACGGAGCAAGTCCTCGCGCGACTGCGCCCCTACCGCAAGCGGAAGGACACGGTCGCGTGGGAGGCCGAACTCAAGAAGATCGACGAGGAGGGGTTCCGGCCGCAGCTGATCTTCATCGACACGGGCTTGGTGACGGAGCTGAACGCGACGAACCGGGCCAACTTCCTGGACCTGTTCCGGGCGGTGGCGGAGTTCGACGGGTACAAGGCCGGGCAGCTGATGTGCGCGCGGTGCCGCCAGCCGGACGCGGTGGTGGGCGCAGACGTGTTCGCGCTGCAGATGCAGCACCTCGTGCTCGGCGTCAAGGCGAGAACGCTCGCGCTCGGCAACGTGCGCATCGGCGATATCCTGCAGCGCGTGCTCGACCTCGTGCGCGCGCACCACGTGCGCCTCGAGGGCGACTTCGTGAATGTCGTCATTAGTATTTTGTTGCTCGAGGGCATCGGGCGGAGTCTGGACCCGAATGTGGATTTGCTGAGCTCCTCGCTGCCGATCCTGAGGCAGCTCGGCGCCCAGAGCGGTGCTGATATGGTCAAGGGCGGCGATTTCTCTATGCTCTTCGTATGGGCGGGGTTGGAGGCCCGACGGTTCATGCAGGCTAGTATCGAGGATGTGAGTTTGAGACCCGTACCCTAAACCCAAACCCCCTTTCTCTGCACTGCACATAGCTGTGTGCCATGATGATTGGTATACTTACTTTGATTTTCGCAGGTCGAAAGATGTGTCAAATACGACTTGTTATCGCCCAATGTGTAATTCTGATAGATGGTCAGCGGTAGAGAGGTATCTAGATCTTGTGTATGCATATAGCGGCGTTTAGACGGGGTTCGATTTGGCAAGATATATACTACTACTACTCTACAATGAGCATATGCAATAACAGGAGCCATAGAAGGATTTTCTTCGAAATTTCAACTTCGTTCTTTGCCTTGCTGACGACCAGCTATGTGGGCGGTCACTATCACACTTCTTTCCAAGCCCCATCCCCATCAACCCAAACTCAGCCTCACACACAGCTCCCTCCCCCCTCCCACCACCTAACTATCTCAGCTCGTCTGCGCAGCCAACTGCGTAACCTGGTCCACAAACGCCTTATCGGCCGTCCCCGCATTCTTCGTGACCTTATCCCGCAGATGATCGACCTGCAAACCCGCCTCCGCCGGCGGGTTCCCCTGCGCGGTCTGGATGCGACTGACCTGCATCTGGAGGAAGAACTTGGGCGCCTTGATGGCCAGGCTGCCGCCGACGCTGCGGATCCCCGCCTCCGTCGCCACGTACACGTCGCGCATGTCCTGGAACGTCTTCAGGTCCGTGTCCGCGAGCGTGCTGGCGGTGGCGAAGGTGTCGAGCGCGAATTTCAGCGGCGAGGTCGAAGCCGTGCTGAAGTCGATGCTGCTGTAGGTCACGTTGCCGGACGTCACGTCGGGGACGCCGGAGATCGTGGTTTTGGAGGTGGAACAGGTTATGGAGTTGGCGAGGGCGGACGCCGCGTCGGAGACTTCGGCGGGGAGCGTGGTCGACCCGATTACGGAGCAGAGCTTTGTGTTGCTCTGGCGCGCCTGCATTGGGATCGGGGCGAAGGGGGAGAGGGGGCCGGTGCGCGGGAGGGCGCTGCTGAGCCCGATGAGGGTGAAGGCCGTTAGGGGTAGGGAGGCGTGCATCTTGGGTGTTTGTCCGGGAGTACGATCTGGTTTTCTGGGAGGTCTTTCTGTTTGGTGGAAAGAAGGACTGGTGTATTATGTTCCGCGGATATGTACACAAGTAATGAACGAATGGAAGAAAGACCCTTTCCAGAAGGACGATTTAAAAAAGTTCAGATGATATCACGCAGATGAAGAACGAAATACCAGTACATACGGCGATCACACGAGGATCTCCAGCGCTCTTATAGATATACCACCAATCCACGAGCGCATCTTATGGCAATCCGCCAAGCATCATCTAACCCAGGGGTGTGCTGCCGAGTGCCGAATTGACAACGCCGCTAAGGAAGCCAAGATGAACCCTTAAAACTGCCTTCTATGAACCTCGTCTCATGTTCGGCCGACGCTGGTTTGGTGAGACTCGACAAGCCTCCTTTCCCATCCCCAGCGCAACGCGCCGGGGCCTGCTTTGCGACGATCCACATACACGCATGTTGTACAACCGCGGGCGACGAGACCAGATCTGGGCAAAGACCGGGGTTCCCTGCCCAGAGGCGAAGAGCCTCAATGGTGATCCCCTCGATACGATGATGATCCCTTATCAGGGGCTTGGGGGCTCTGCGACGGCGAGGGGTGCACTACCCCCACTGGCCTGGGTTTCATGGTCGGGGTTAGCCAATTAGCGACGGGTTCTCCTGTGTGATCTACGCCGTCCTGGTCGAGGCCACATGCGACCCCACGTCGAGTCTATCTTCGCTTCGGGCTTCCACTTCGTGATTTCGCGACTTCGTCTTTTTACAACTTCAAATTTGGGGAGATTTTCATGGAGATTTTCATGCGGTTAATAAGAAGGGTGATTGGTAATGTGTCAAGTGATCGTTCTGGTCTAGTGGACTGACTATGGAATCACATTTCTGGTTCTTACATCGCTAACTACTGAACTCGCTGTTCCCACCGCAGCCAAATATCTCTTATCAGTGGGCCCCCGTGTACTGGCAATTATCCGTCTCAAATGAGAAGCAAAGGTTTAGAATTCCCAACGACAGCAGTTGCACCCTGGAGCAATTATCCTCAATCCTCAGTTCACCCCTGGACCAAGATTGGAGTTGGCTTTTGCAGTCGATGTGGTTCGTTCTTTATGGCAGGAGACCAAGCAGACCGAGGCCGACAGCTGTAAGCAGCTCGTCGGTGATGGCTTTGACGGCGATAAGGAGACCTGTGACGACCGCGTCGAGGGCTTTCAACAACTTGACGAGCGACAGAATCAGAGGGATCAGGGAGATCAAGACTGGGCCTAGATTTTGATGTCTCTGTTAGCTTCGGGTCCCAGGTCCAAGTACGCCCAGTGGCAGTATGCATCCGCAAGAAAATAAATGGTGATTTGATTTGATTTAACGCCGACAATTACACTGGCAATGGACATTAGGTTTTACTTACCTAGACCGAGCTTGAAAAGGATGAACTTGATGGTGCCGAGAAGCTCCCACAAGATGATAGACACAGTCACGAAGATATCCTCAGGTCCGAAACGGGCCTTGAGAGCTCGCTTAGCGATGGAGACAGAAGATTCCAAGAGCTCTGTAATGGCCTCGAGCTGAGGTGCAATGGCATCGGCAGCGACCTGAGCCTCCTCCTCAGGGGCGGCATCAGGGACCGGAGTCAAAGTTTCGTCTACCTTGTGTTAGTCTTGCTTGGGATTCATTCTGGCTATGAGCACCTACTGATCTTGGCAGTCTGCTCCTTGATCTGGTCGAAGAGCGTCTCGAGCTGTACCTGAATGCCGTCATAATCTTGACGTTTCTGGACGGTGGTCTCGGCAACAACGGGGTTGGCGATGCTGGTGGCGAGGAACCCGCCAAAGGCAAAGAGAGTGAAAATACTAGTCTTCATTGTGCTGACGAAGATGACAAGGTCACAGTCGAAACTTGGATACTGAGGATAGAAGAGCTGGGTCGTCGGATTTGTTGCTGCTGATGAGGAACGGGAGATAGTATTCTTTGAGGGCCGAACGACTCTATTTATCTCTTCCTCGCCCTCGGCTAACTCCTCCTTACCCGACGCCTTCAATCTATCATCATTTCTCGCGCATAGGTGATCGTTCAGAATTACCTGTTTCGTTAAACACTCGACTTCTATGTTGCTACGTTCTGACGTCAAGATTCCCCGTTTCTCGTTTTCTGTTTAAACCACATGTCCCGGTTAACGCTTCTGCAGGACTGGGAAGATCGGGAGTTGTGGTGTTGATCGCCATTGGCATCTTGGATGAAGCAGTAGAGTCTGGTTGAACAGGTCCTACCCGCCAGAAAACAAGCTCTTGTCAATAACATCGAGGCCCTCGCTCATTGGGAAATTATTCCAGCATTGGAACTCGTCGACGGATAAACAGCCCGAAACCCGAGTAATGGTTCTTACATCCCGGCAATAGATATTATCTTGCATAGGCGACGATGTGCTGTTATATTGAATGAACACGATATGAAGGTGTTGCGGCCTCCTTCGCCATTGGTTCCGATGCCCTACCCCTGACTCCGTGTCCTGTTATTCACGTTTGACAAGGCCTCCCAAAATATGACCGTGTGGGAAGCAATACGAAGTTGCTCTGGCATATATTGCTGTACTGCGGTGCGGCATTCAATGCATTGCAGAACGTATTGTGATGTCATAGGTTTGAGGAGGCAGAACTCATTAAGGGATTGCGCAACTACGAGGGATATCTCAAAGACGTCAAGGCAAGACCTGACGATCACAGTTGCCGAGGTTTAAGCTTATTTCCCCTGTTGGCGATCGACGATGATCAGCTAGATCGTCGACTCTTATGGCCTAGACGCCGATTCCCAAGTTTCCAGAAGCGATACTATTCTGCTTACGCAAGTATGGGCCAGTGTTGCTCTAACCAATTTCTCTGAGAAAGCCGTTCATCCATATTGCGTGTACCACGAGGGTCTTTCAGTTGGTTGGATTTGCCACTGGTGGCGGGCACTTCCGGTGGGTGAGTATCGAACGAACCTAGAGTATTAAGACCTAACTTACAGTCAGAATCGACTGCGCAAATCGACAGACCGCATATTTGTCTGCTATACATCAAAATTACGCAATATCGCGTATCTGAGAAAGAGACGAAGGAAGGTGTGGACACAATGCCGAGAGCCGCACATTAGATTCCCTGCAACATGGTTCAATTTATCCACCGCCCTACCAATGGGAATGTGGCGGGGTGCATCGTGCCTGAGCACAAAAGCAACGTCAAAATACAAGATGGCGACAATTGCTGCAGTTGGATGTTTACGGAAGTTCATCCCGTACCATTTATCATCAAATATTGGCTAGAAGCACGCCTTGTAGGCAGGTCATGACATCAATTTGACAGCTCATGCTCGTACGACGACGCGTCCTAGATGAGGGGCGAAGTGAATGAATACTGTCGAAATATTGACATAGAAAATATTCGGTGAGAATATTTCGGGGCAGCAAACCGCGAAGTCTTTCGTGACAACGTGGGCGCTTTGTCTTCCGGCAATTCGCGGGTCTACAGGGTCACTTTCTGGCTGACGATGAGGCCGTACAGCATGAGATGCAGCACGGGTTGAGGGGAGAAAAACTGATAGGTAAAGGGCGCCACTCTACCAATCGATCAAAGAGTTATAAATCGAGTATATCACTTACCTAATATTAATAGTACGTAATATAAATCGAAGTCTCCCACCTTGCGAAGGCGGCACAGGTTGCTATTATTGACATTCAAATTCAGCCGATATATGAAATTAAGCCACCTCAGAAGCGGCTCAATGAACAAGAGAGCCTAGTTTAATGAAGTTGCAGTTCTCTGTCTCATGACGTTTGAAACCTGACCAAGGACTCTGCCTATGTAACACAATGAGGCTTACGCGGCGTTTACTACCCTACGTCTATGAAAAACTAGGTTGAAAGATTGGCGATGGACAAGACTGCGCTGCCCGGTTTCATGCTCATCATCTATCAGCTCATCATGTCGCCACGTCTTCTCTGATACTCGAATGGATGTGCAACGATTCATTGCACGAAGGCAAGTTTTGGGTTCTTGGAACGGAGACATATTCTAGTTACCCTCCGTGGTTTCGCCGTCAACTCTCTAGGAGGATAATTAGCCGAATCGGAGCTTCCTATCAACTTAATACCTGCTAGTCTCATTCCCTTTCTAGTGATGAGATCGTTTTTCGGTCGTCGACGGTTCTATGGGCTCTTCTTCAGGTCTGGCTGACCCCGATTTGTCTGCAATATCCTCTCATCTTCGCCAACACAGCGGACCTGGCGTTGGGCTTCTGCTGGGATCGCAAGAATGTGATGATTCGAATGCGGGCCAAAGAGAGGATAGGATTCAAACATGGAACAGGCAGGAGGTCCGACTACGGATATGCGAAAATCTCAGGCATACGTGTACCCGAGATATCGGTAGCTCATTGGGTTTATTCCGTCCAAGGTGTTAGTGAAGCTATTTATAGTCATCTTGTTAGACCGTTGCTGGTTGACTGTAGCTTTGTATCTCTAAGTGACATTGTAATATTGATCAAATATTATAAGAGGTGAATTAAAAGGGGCGATGGAGCTGTTTGTGTTGGGCTTCTTGGCGACTAAAAGTCCTAACGAGTATAAGCCAACATTCAGCCATACCTAGATTAAAGCTTATCGATGCATATTCACATTTGGTACCACAATGGAGATTAGTGGTATCGTTACTAGACGTTATCTTTGATATGGTTTCCATCAAGTATTATATAATCGCGTCCCTGAGTCAGGTTTTCTCAAGGGAGCCGTAACGTGTAATCTCGGACGATTAAGTCATGTGCTCGTTATTCTCATTTTCACAAAGCATCAGGCCAGCTATAGAGATAAAACATCTTAACATTCATAAACATTCCACTATATACCAAAGAGTAAACATACACTCCATTCTCCGAACTCAGGTTCAACTATACCAAGCATAGTTACAACAAAAGACCTATGTTGTTCAAAGAGAAATCAGAACACACCTTATTACCTGGGCACAATATTCGTGATGGTTGTACAGTAATATGTACTGCAAGCAGCCTTGGACATCACAGACTATCCTTCTGCCGCTATGAGTGCATAAATGGTGTTCGTAGTCGTCAATAATCAAGAGTGGTAATACAGCAGGGTTCTCTTGAGCAGTCATTGCAAGTGAAGCACCACAGTCAATATGAATCCAAGAGAAAGTACCACGACTAGCAAGTCGAACAGGGCTCTCTTGCCCAGTCTGTCAGGCCAAATATTACGGCCCTCTGCTGGTTTAGCTCCCCTTCCGCTTGGAGGAGACGACGTTCTGCATACACCCTCCGCCGGTCCCACAGCGAGCAGGTCTGGCTTAAATCCATGACGACCTGAGACTGGATTTGCACGTCCCGTTCCAGGGTGTAAAGCCTCTCGCATTCAAAGTAGAACCCTTCCTCCCACTTCACGAGGAACCGTTCATCGTGCGCAAACCAAGGAAGCCAGTCCGGGCTGAGCTCCTCGAGATAATCCCATGTCGCTGGGTACTCTTCGGTGTATGCGGAATCATTCCCGAGGTACGATATTCTGACGTGCTTATGCATTAGCACGTAGTACTCACATTCCTCGGGTATCAATATATCGTCGTAGTCTGAGTCCGAGCCTGAATCCGCGAGATGCCATTCCAGATCTGCGCAGTACTCCACCTCAGATATCGGTATACAGCAACTGTGGTACTGGCACGAGGGCTTGCTGTTGAGAAGCCACTGCCCCGGGATGGGCAATGTTAACTCGCAAACGTGGTGGCTTGTGTGTCGGGGGTTGGCGTAGATGGGAGCATTCGAGATCATGGGGTCGATGATCATGGGTCTTCGCACATCATGGTGCATCTGGTGGATAATAGTTCTCCGACACATCTTTGAAATACCCTCGTATGCCGTCTCTTCGTCCTTAAAATAAATTTCCAAGTGAGATGTATACAATACAGATCTCAATGTGCTTGATCGTTCGTTATTAAATACTCTACACCAAGACCAACCTGGTTCTAGTATCGTATTATGGCGTGGCTTGATAGATCGATCACCCTGCGAATGAAATGCGGTTCCAGAGCAGAATTAGATCTGAGATATTATAGTATAAACCCGAAGCTAATATATATATATATACGGATGCCTAGCGAACGCAAAGCACATTAAGACTGAAGGGAAGGGAAGCACTGGAAAGAGACGACTACCCCATACAGTAATAACACATTCAAATGCAAGAATTTATGAGAAGCTTCGAGTCCAAGGTAATTGCTGCGGCCTTCTTAGATATCCATCAACCATAGTTTGTTTCATTTAACAGTTCCATTATGCTTAGTCTTTGAGAATTGTGAACCATGAAATTCAAGACATTGTTCAGTAAAGCTCTTTGTTGGGCAGAAATGGTCAATAATGTTATAGTTGGCGAGCCTTTGTAGTCGGAGAACCACCCAAGGAAATTACTGAGAAGGTGACTACTATGAACTCGCTTGCTTAATTGTTAACCTTTGGAAACGTTAGGGCTTCATTATACATTATCGGTGT
The DNA here is from genome assembly GCA_022497155.1 of Whalleya microplaca. Lineage (NCBI taxonomy): Eukaryota > Fungi > Ascomycota > Sordariomycetes > Xylariales > Xylariaceae > Whalleya > Whalleya microplaca. The sequence goes on along the minus strand of MU385747.1, from coordinate 79,598 downwards.
TCCAACTTTGTGGCCATATGAACTAGTTCAATACTATGGATTGAAAAGGGGCAGTTACAAGTTCTCTTACAGCGATAGTCTAGTTACAAGTCGAGCTGTGTGCATTCCATAGGCCGCTATGTACCAATTGCTTCAGACCAATAATTGCTGCTATTTATTGACTTTAGGACACATGCATTGATGCGGCTTCTATATACATCACCTAGATGCAAGGATAAAGGACGCTTTGATTCACGTATCACTTAAAATATGTCGAAATGATAAGGCCAGATTCTATACAAAACTTTGAACTAATTGAGAACATGGGGTGGAAATCGCTGCGGAAGCTTAAGCTTAGACTCAACAAGCATTAATTGCTGAGGCGCTTCCCGCATCCTGTGGAATAACTTGAGCCTTGACGGCGGACTGGTAGCACCATCGCCAATCATCGTACCCACCGATGTAATTGCACTTCCAAGACCAGAATATCCAACCGCCAGCCTTCTCGAAGGTTTGCACCTGCGCGGCCCACCATTTCCTATACCAATCGATCTGGTCGGGTCGATTGTTGATCTCGAACTCGTCATTGTGTTCTACCTTACTGGCGACCGAGAGCGACCACTCGCCGACGACGGTGTCGGCCCCACCGCGGTTATCCTTACATGCAGCTGAGATATAGCCGTCCTTGGTAGCCTCCACCCTTGTGTCAAACTTGTAGTACCTGTGGTCGTCGAAGAATGCATTCGTCCTGTTGTTGGGAAGAGAGCTCACAGGGTCACCAGAACCCCATGTCTTATCCTGTAACATTGTGTCAAACTTGCAGACTAGTTTGCTATCATGATAACCAACTTACCATCATCTGGATGTGTATGAGTTTGTCCTTACTCACGCCTAGCTTGGCTTCACGGGCCCGTATGCGATTCCAGGCTTCTGGGTAGTAGTTCTTAACCATATCCGCCCCCTGGGAACCGTCGATGGGCTCGTTTACAATTTCCAGCATGCCAGCATTGCGGTAGGCGTGGTTCTGGTGGATTCTCTCGGTCATCCACTCGAGGAACTCGTAGGCACGCTCGTAGTTATCCTTAGTGTAGAAGCCAGGTGTATCCACCCCATGCCCGGTGAACTCTTCGTTTTTGGCTTGGGAGCCGGGGGCGGCATGCAGGTCTATAATGGTGTAGAGACCTACATCGCTGGCCCAACCGACGATGCGATCGAGATAGTAGAGGCCGCCCTTGGGATAATATTCATCACTGTGGACGAGGTCCTCCTTAATCCAGAACCCAACGGGAATCCGTATAGTGTTAAGGCCTAAGCTTTTGATCTGTTTTATATCGTCCTGTGTGATCCAGCTGTCCCAATGCTTCTTAAAGACACTGTCTGCACCCTCCTGACCGAGTTTCTGTACGCACGACCACTCATCACTGGTATCACCACAGCCCATGTTCTTGGACCATTCATCGTTCGCCATCCACTTCTCGATGATAAATTGAGATCCCAGGTTTACGCCACGGATCTTACCATCTGGCAACCATCGCTTGCTAACTGGGGTGGATCTAACAGAGGACTCTAGAGCTATTGCGAACGTCAACAAGTTGCGCGAAAAGGGTAGCATGGTGATGCCTACGTGAAGAGTTAGCAACCCAGGCGCCAGCTAGGGCCAGTAGTGGTGTGGTAATGGATTTGCACAGCATGTTGTCACCAGGAGTGTAGAAAAAACGAATTGCTATCACTTAGGTAGGCAAGGCTTTCTGCTGTTGTTTAAGAAGACCTTGGGGGAGAATCGGATTCCACACAACTTCATGACTTCCAGCGGCGAACGGCCTTCTTTGTAGGGCTTCCGGGACCCGACATCATCGCACAAGAGGCAACATCTGCGCCTCCATTTCCACCAAAGTGGTCTTAAGGGGGAGGCAAGCTGAAAAAAAAAACCCCCTAAAAAGCACAGGTCCTTCATTCAGCCAGGTGACATCAGGTTCAAGGCAGATCTGCGAGGTGAATAACGCGATTAAAGTTAGAAACATTTCATGGGAGTGTCCTAATCTTGTTTCCTTTGCGACGATCCTAACCGTGTCCGTAGATTAAGTCCTTGAGTTTAAATCCTTCATGCTGAGATGACGAGATCCCGCACGGTAGCACCGCCGTGGCTGCGTGGGAGAGCCAGTAGGGAACGATTACGTAAGTACGGGACCCTCCACAAAATCATCGATCGACTATGATTAGAAACTCCCGTGCAACCGTTTTTAATCAAACTAGAACGCCCGCAGCTGTATTTTGAGGCTGAAGTTACGCTTGTTCAACGTAAAACAACTTGCAAAGACGAAGGCTGACTGCAGCCTTCAATCATACATAGCAGGTGTTACATATTATATTAATTCAGGCACGTGAGGATGCTTAGTGGCTACATAAAATGCAGTCAGCAATGGCTTACAGCGTGAGAGCATGTTGTGCTACTCCGTAAACATCTGGCGATTGATTGATAGATATGAGGTAAGAATTTTGTCATGTTACTGTGCCCTGCTTACCTATGGCTACAGTATTCAATTATAGGTAGGTTACTATCCAAGACTGTGGATTGCTTCACTACCTACACTTATAAAGAATTAATATGGACTCGATCTATTTCAAACATTAGATGATTACGACTTCAAGTGAGCTCGCTATTATATGCCAAATAGCGTTAAACCATGACGACTCTAGTAACGTTTGGGTGGCTTTCGGTGGGGCCGAAAGATCCATTTCAGCTGAGGCTGAGGACTTGTTTATATGGGTAAATACGTCATGAAAATCAATAAGTATTCACAGCAAATGCATCTACGCAAAAATAACGATGACGGGGTTTCTGTGAATTTGCAACTGGTGGATTTATCTGGGTTCCTTAGATCTTATTGCGATTACGGGGACATAACTTGAATATAAGGGGTCCCAGGATACCTGTCATCTTAAACCTTAAAGAGGCCGGCTTTTTAATTCATGGCCAACACCAAGGAAACTCACTAATCTTATTTCCTTAGGACTAATAAAGAGTAGCACACGGACTATCATAGAGGTGAACACAGTGTAAGGAGCTTACAGGCTGAGAAGCAACAGTGGCTATTCTGCATTTCGGAGAAAAGAATTACTCAATGGTCACCAAGGCGCAGAACCATGGAACTATTTTCGCCAAAATATAAATAGAAGTCAATTTTAAGAAACATACGAACTACTAGTTAGATACTGTGAAATATAAGGATATATGATACGCCTCTGCGTCTGCTTGACGAACGTGACTCCTAACTTACAGGGGAGGGGGGCTCGATTCTAGTATGCCCATGCTCCTGCTGAACCAGAAGAAGAATTTGTACCCAGATCACAAGTATTTCCATCCGGAACAGTGGATGGGGTCCGAGATGCGAAAATCTGCGGACAAGATTTTTGCGTCATTCGGCAGAGGCACGAGGAGTTGTCTGGGGCAACAGTAGGTGTTGAAATATCCATGTCTTTAGGCCGCGCCACGCGCATGATTTCCCAACCAAGTAGCAACTGCTAACTAAATCCCTCTACAAGCCTTGCGTGTGTCAATATGTGCATAGCCATTGCCTCACTTGTCCAGAGACTCAACTTCAACCTCGAAGGCGTCGGTCCCGATGACATCGAAGCCGCCAGCGACAAGTTCTTAACCGGCAATGCCTGGCAGAATGGATTGAAAGCATCAATTAAGTAGCATAACGATTGTGATGAAATATACGCAGGTTATGAGTAGTATAGTAGTTGTTATTAGAGAAGTATCATCACTAGAGTCAGTAGGAGGCGAAGCCTCCCATATATAAGCCACAGCCATGTGGGGCGTCCAAGCCACCTGAATTATCACAGCCACACATCCCTGTAATCCGTCAGATTGAGTTTAATTGCTTCCTTATAAAAAAAAATACTCTCCCTAGTTCTTGCTGTACCTACTTTGTAGCTACTTGCCTTGTCAGTTAGATAGCATGATATCGTCCTCAGTCGTTAGAAGTCAATGCCGATAGGAAGGGATCGAGTTAGTTGAGCGATGAGCACCGTCATGTGCTAGTGTCAGACTAGAGAGATTCCGTCGGCCAATCTCTGCATTTTGGTTTCGATTAGTCTCGATCGAGCATGAGGCTCATTAGGACTGGTGTAGTGTCCTTGGCGCTTTCATCAACTTTGACATCTAATATTTCTTAATAAGTAAATGTTTCCTATATGGTGACACGCGAAACGAAAACAATCAAGTCGGGTTTAATTATTGTACTAGATAGTCAAAATGCTACAACAGTAAGTTTTGCTAAAATACGTTATAAGACTTGTTGACCTGACGTTTGGCTCCTTGAAGAAGAGGGCATAGCCCAGTCAAACCTATACCTAAGACTAATAGTATATTCTGTCCTGTACTCGTCTAGCTAACATGTTACTTCAAAGCTTAAACGCACTCATAGTGAAAGAAATTAGAAAGCGATGCCAAGAGCTCATGTATAGGGCCATGCCTCATACAAGGCTTTCAGTAGCCTTGTGAGTATAGGAGCATAATCACATCTGATTCATTGCTAGTAACGTTAGTTGAGTGATCTGTATAGACAAAGTCTACATGAGACTATGGTTGTAGCGGACATTAGCGATTAATACGTAATGACACCCACCCGGTCTATGCTGGACTAGCTAGTCACCGGAGAAGCCCCCCGTGCGCGATAGCAAGATTTAACAAAACAGAGATGTCTAAACGACTGATTTAACATATACACGGAGGCCCTAAACCTTATAATGATATTAAGAAACATATGCCCCTGTTATCCTAGATAAATATGTCCTTGCAGTGGAGGGAACAGTCGGTGAACTCGCTTGAGAACCAACCATCGTGCTCCGGGACGGGGTGGAGTCACTTATTCCTCTACTTCAACGAGTCAAAGCTTCGCTAATTTATATTACATAGACCATGGAATTATCATGGGCTTGGATAGTATAGCTGCCTCAACGCCCCGTAGAATCTTGTCCCCAGATTCCTCGTATCCACCGTTACATCAGCTCCGCACCCATCCTACGAAGTACACCCGGATATATTCATCCCGACGCATATAATTATGCCGTACCACTGTCTCCAACTTATGTATGCTGGACAATTGGCTAGAAAAATTGGAAAGCTTGATTGACATGTGTTTCGGCTATCCATGAAGAGGCGAGAGAGGTCCGCTGTCGGTATGCTTTCATGTAGTATATGACCGGCAGTCCCTTGACTTCCAACCAACAGAGGCACCCGCGAACCATTGGCAATTCTTAGGACCGTTAGGATTAAATGGCTAGGTCAATATTCGGTATCAACGTAAGTTCTATGTAGCTAGTAGAAAACTATCGGACAATTTTCCCAAATGGTACTTATCAGTAGATTTTCTACATCTATAAAAAGTGGTTCAATTAAGCTAAACATACTTCTCTCCCACATATCAGGGGCCGATTAGCTACTTGCTACATAGGGTTGCTATATAGCGTTGAGGTTAATATCTGACTAATCTAGCAATTCCAATCACGGCGGGATTAGCAGCGGACAACCCACATCGGAATCCGATATTGGGGTTATTCACATGAGCGGCTTCGGCATTGGATTATGTGGCCGGACGGCTTCAACTCCGGTTATGTTATGTCGTCGTGTATAATTATAACAAGACTATGAACCTTGGATAACTTTCGTCATAAGTAATGCATAATCACTGGTCCAAATGGGAGGGGAACTTATGAATTCCATGTAGCTCACCTCTCCCATCTCGTCAAACTTATAAAATCTGGATGTCGTCCATGTCTTTGTAGTTGATCGAACTTCTTTGCGGCTTGATCTCTGAAAGCTAGCTTGAATCACCACATTACACGATGGCGGTTGCAGAAATAATCCATTCTGCGGTCTTGTCCTTCAGTAGCCGCTACTGTCTTATTCTCGCACTGGTAGTTTTCCTCTTAGTACGTTTCTTGAGGTCGCTTGCATACTTCTCTGCTAATACGTAATAACAGCCTATCTTTTACTATGCGTGTTTCTTTATATACAACCTCTATTTCCACCCCCTTTCTAAGTATCCTGGTCCTCGCCTTGCGGCTGCCACTTCATGGTGGATTGCTTTCTCCTACGCCAGAGGAACTGGTCCAGCGGATTACTTGAAATTACACAACCAGTATGGCCCGGTGGTGCGAACCTCTCCCAACGAACTTTCCTTCATAAATCAACCCCAATGGAAAGAGATATACGGCCACAGGCCCTCTGGAGCACCTGAGTTCACAAAGGATAAAAAGTACCATTCGGGTATGAAAGTAGACAATATTCTAAATTCTGACCGACAGCACCACATACATCTACGTAAATCATTAGCCCATGGCTTTTCCGACAAGGCCCTGAGGGAACAGGAGCCTGTCCTTCAGCAATATGTGAGCCTGTTGATACAAAAGCTGCACGAGAACAGCCAGGACGGGACAATCCCTGTAGACCTCGTGTCACGGTATAATGTTAGTCAACAATCAATCCCTCTTATGCGCTTATTGCCCTCTGCTTATGACATATTATAGTTCCTCACATTTGATTTCATTGGGTTCCTCAGTAAGCTACTCTTAAACTTCCCAATGTGAGTTGCCAACTAACCAAGTATAGCTTATGGTGAATCTTTCGATTGTCTGAACGGTTCCCAAATGCATACCTGGGTCGGGCTCTTTTTCGCGGTCTTGAAGATCATAGCCTTGAACCAGGCTATTTCTCGTCTGCCACGCCTCCTTCAAGCCCCAGCGAAACTTTCCGTCATCCCAAGATCCGTCAAGTCTGATAATGAGACGATGAGCCAGCTGAATACGGTAAGTAACTGCGGATGCACCACTCATTCTAAATTCATACTGAAATATTCGTAAGGCGAAAACCAAGCATCGCTTGGAGACCAAGTCGACAATACCAGACTTTATGGACAAGCTGATCGACACATACGAGTCGGGGAAAATATCATTCGAGCAGCTCACGAGTAACGCCTCAATCCTAATTGGCGCCGGTAGCGAGACCACGGCGACATTACTATCAGGTCAGATATTACCTTACTTAGGCGATACGCAAGTATACGACAACAGATGCTGACAAGAATAAACGATAGGTCTTACTTTCCTACTTTTCCAACATCCCATCGTGCTCGAGAAGCTCACTATGGAGATCCGTGGCAACTTCCAAAGCCGCGACGATATCACAATCACTGGCGTCAACAACTGCAAGTACCTACTAGCTTGTATTGAGGAAGCACTGCGTGTCTATCCCCCGTCGCCACAGCCTCATCATCGCGTTATACCGCTAGGGGGAGCGATGGTCAACGGCGAATTTCTTCCCGAGGGTGCGATTGTTAGCATCCCCATATATGCATCGTCAAATAGCCCGGTGAACTGGTTTGAACCGGAAAAGTTCATCCCCGAACGCTGGATGGGCGAGGATGCCAAGTTCGAAGGTGACAAGAGGGAAACCTCTCAGCCCTTCTCTTATGGTCCACGTAACTGTATCGGCCGCAATCTCGCATATGTAGAGATGAAGATCGTTATGGCAACGATTCTTTGGCATTTTGACATGGAAAATGCGACGGAGGGCGACTGGCTAGACCAAAAGGTATATTTGGTTTGGGAGAAGAGCCCGTTGTGGGTCAAACTCCACCCTGTTCGAAGGAGTTAATTGAAACAAAATATTGAGGGTAGCTGTGGACTTAAATAAGTCGCACTTACGGACTGTACGGGATTAGTCTTACGGTCTCCTAAGTCTCGTATAAGCAATATAATTACTTGTAAAAGCCTTATAAAATTAATAAAAGTGATATAGGGCTTTTAAGGGACCCTGTAGCTAGTATAAAAATTAATTATAAAAATTTTATTTTATATATATTTAAAATATTATTCGCAGTCCACTAGTTCAGCTACGACTTTTTTTCTCGTTAGTTTTTTTGATCCAACATCGCGAGTAAACTCAGGCATTTGTAATGTAGCGACAACTCGAAGGATGATGGTAATGCTAGGCTTATCAGGCATCAAAATGCCCAGAAATGTGTTTTTTTCTGTGGCTGAGCCAGTTCAGGGATTACTTATACCCCGCACGATCGCCTGATATCAGGCATCTCTCACGACGAAGGGGATATCTATCTTCATCAGGTAAAGCAACCTTCTACAGTCACAGCGCTATTCAATGACGAGCATCTCCCTTTTAAATATATTTGTGTGTTAAACCCTATTTTATCGGTTTTGACAGATGCCAAAACCTTCTTGACGTTTTCGGTAGGAAGCTGTGGTGGTGTTCTGACCCAGAGTCCTGCCTCCTCAAGAACAAGGGACGCGAGAACGAGAGATGGTATTAATCAGTTAGCTCTCAACACTCCGATTTGTCAGTCCGCTTACCACATACAGCTTGTTGGAATGCCTCGAAGTCTCTCATAAGTTACGGACACAAAACCTGACCTTCAAACCCGCCCTCATCCTAATCCTAAGGCCGCTGCAATGCGACTATTACAACGTAATGACGATGGCGGTTATACCCTTACTCCAGACCTTCCTTCCGATAACATTCCTTCCTATGCGATTCTTTCCCACACATGGGGACCCGAAGAGGTGCTCTTTGCAGACATAGACAAGGCGCCGAGTAGCTGGCAACAGAAGGTGGGCTACAATAAGATTCGGTTTTGTGCCGAAAAGGCAAAACAACATGGGTTGCGATATTTCTGGGTCGACACCTGTTGCATTGATAAATCGGATAGCATTGAGCTTCAGACTGCCATAAACAGCATGTTTCGGTGGTATCGTGATGCGAAAAGATGTTACGTTTATCTCTCTGACGTTTCCCACATCCCGACTGACGCGACCACGGCCGATGCGGGTGGAATAATGACTTGGGAGGGTGCCTTTCAAAATAGCAGATGGCATAGTCGTGGATGGACGCTGCAGGAGCTCCTGGCTCCCGCCGTGGTCGAGTTTTATTCAATGCAAGGGGTATATTTAGGGGACAAAAAGTCTCTAGAGCATCAATTATGCAATATCACAGGCATCCCTGTCCGTGCACTCCGTGGTGACCCCTTATCTGACTTCCTCATCGTAGAAAGAGAAGCATGGGTCCGTAATCGTCAGACAAAACACGAAGAAGACATGGTATATTCCTTGTTCGGAATATTTGACGTTCATATGCCTCTCATCTACGGCGAAGGGCGACAAAATGCACAGAAGAGACTGCGAGAGGAGGTCCAGAAGGCTAAAAAGGGTAAAGATTGGTTCCAAGTTTCAACGACTAGATTCTGTCTGGAGACTGACTCGAATAGGAGCTAAATACGAGGAATTCTGTATTACCTTCAGTCTTACTGACGTTCCTGAAATACAAAATTTCGTCGCGAGAGAGAGAGAATTGGTAGAGATACACAGAGTGCTGTCGGGCTCGGATGGCGCCCGTCGCTCTGTTGTTCTCCATGGCCTTGGGGGCATTGGAAAAACACAGCTTGCTATTACATACGCGAAACGATACAGGGATGAACACTCGGCTGTAATCTGGTTAAGCGTGAAAGACGAGGCTTCTATCCAGCAAAGCTTTGTGAAGGCGGCGAGGCAAATAATGCAGCAGCATCCAGATGCCAGTTGTCTCCGTGGATTGGATCTCCAGGACAGTGCCAAGACGATCAACGCCGTCAAGACCTGGCTCAGCTTGCCAAGCAATACCAGGTGGCTTCTCATATACGACAATTTTGACAACCCAAAGCTAGCTAATGGGCCGGATGATACTGGAATTGATATTAATCGTTTTCTTCCTGAGGCGTATCAAGGCTCGGTCATCATCACAACACGCTCATCACAATTGGATGTAGGCCATCCCATGCGGATAAGAAAGCTTGAGTCAATCGACGACGCCCTTCAAATTCTAGCAACAACCTCGGGTCGAAACGACCTTCAATATAGTAAGCAAGGCATATCTTTGACACTTGAATTAGGCAGAACATCCTTAACTCTTGTTATAGGCGATGATGCTAAGAGTCTCATGGAAGAACTTGACGGACTTCCTCTGGCCCTTGCCACAGCTGGGGCATACCTGAGACGCGTCGCAATTAGCTTCTCTGATTACCTCTCCCTATACAAGGAGTCGTGGAGCAGGCTTCAGACAAGTACCCCAAACTTAGGCTCTTACCAAGACCGTACGCTCTGTTCAACATGGGAGCTCTCCTTCGTCCAAATTCAGAAACAACATCCACTCGCCGCCCACCTACTACGATGGTGGGCTTATTTCGACAACGAAGATATTTGGTTTGAACTTCTACAAAATGATATTCCAGACAGGCCGGTATGGGCGTGCGAACTATCTGATAAACTCAGCTTTCACAACGCTATTGGTACGCTACATGACTATGGATTTGTTGAGCCACACGCCTCAGCTCCGGATCTGATCGGATCAAGAGGATATAGCATCCACCCCTGCGTACATTCATGGACTATTTACGTCTTAAATAAAGAGTGGGATACCAGCCTGTCAGAGCTTTCCATGAAATGCGTAGCATCAAAAGTTCCACCAAGAGATCCAAGAGATGGGCCTCCGATGTGGCTACTTGGAAGACGGCCCCTGCCACATGCTTTGAGATGTTCCGCCACAGTATCGGATAGCTACAGCAATATGGGATGGGCGTTTCGCAATCTAGGGTTTCTCTGTCAATACCAATCTAGACCACAGGACGCCGAGGATATGTACTTACGGGCGCTTCGAGCATTTGAGAAGGAATTGGGGCCCGACCACATGTCGACAATAGACATTCTTAATGACCTAGGAACCCTTTACTGGGACCAAGGCAAGCTGCGAGATGCTGAGGACATGTACTTACGGAATGTTCGAGGATATGAGGAGGAATTGGGACACGATCACAGATCGACACTGAATTCGATTAACAACCTAGCACTCCTATACGCGTATCAAGGTAAAGTGCAAAGTGCCGAGGATATGTACCTACGAGCTCTTCGAGGATATAAGAAGGAATTGGGACCCGATCACATATCGACATTAAATACTATTAATAACGTCGGACTCCTTTATATGGACCAAGGCAAGCTTCAAGATGCCAAGGACATGTATCTACAAGCGCTTCGAGGATATGAGAAACAATTGGGGCCCGATCACCCATCTACATTAGATACTGTTAATAACCTAGGAATCCTTTACAAGAGGCAAGGAAATCTGCAAGACGCCGAGGGCATGTATTTACGGGCTCTTGGAGGATATGAGAAGGCGATGGGTCCACGAGCTATAATGACGCATCGCCCCGCACTCAACACTTTTGACAACCTTGGATTGTTGCGATGGAAGCAAGGCAGACTCTCTGAAGCCAAGTCATGGCTGGAACGAGAGCAAACTGGTTTGGAAGCCATGCTTGGGCCGTCACACACAGAGGTCCAGGATACCCGAGATTTGTTATTAAAGCTGGATAAGGAAATGAAAGGCGAGTCGGCATTTTGCGATCTTTTATATACATGTATATATATTAAATGCTAACTAATTGGCAGATGGTGAAGACGATCAGCATGGCGGAGATGATCAACATGGTGGAGATGCTCCTCCAATACAACATGATAAACACGAGCTGAGGAAGAGTCGACGCCGAGATGTGGTTCTAAATGCACTCCCAGTCTTCTTAAGGAAGAGGCTCAAGAACTTTAGAGACTCGTGAAACAAACCTGAAGATCGTCTTTGAAAGAACAGGAGACCTTATTATTGCATAAATTCAATTTTTATTGCTACAAATTGGGTGCAGATTGATCTCGTACTCGGTCAGACATCCTCGATCTTCAATTTCGGATTGGGCATAAACTGCATAATGTTTCTCTCGTGATCTTGCAAAACGTCGTGGTAATGGTTGTGTTAACATACGCCCTATAGGGCTGAGTGGAGGTACGGGCCTACGTATAGCCGGCCGCCTATACATGTATATATAAGGTGGCTACGCCACCTTCCTATAGCTTCACCTTGCACTAATCAAGTCACTATACTCCTCATTACTTTGTCCCATATTGACAGGTTGATCCATTAAGTGGGTGAGCCGACTTCGAGAGTCACATGGAAAATGACACTGGGAGAAACGATAAAGATTACGAAAAGTGAGAGCTGGTACGCACTCATTCTCCTACTTTACGCGATCGCGATACCTCCTATAGATCTTCTACGCCGTTCAAACCAGACTGCACCCACTATTTCCTCCAACATATCAGTATATGCACCAGTACCAGAAAAGACAGTAGTATAGCTAAGCTTTCTTCCGGGGTTTGAAGTCCCGCAGTGACAGGCCTTCCATCGTGCCATCAACCTTCTGATTTATCATGTCCGAAGCCTCACAGGAATGTGATGAACATCGCTTTCGCTGACCTGCGCACCACTGTGGAGACCGAAAGTTGCGAACTATCTCTGCAGTTATCTTGATACTATGACCAATATATTGAGTATCTGGCTTCAAATCGAGAACCCCTCGAGTATGTATCTGCTTGATGAGCGCACCTAGCAATATAGATGAGCACTCATATGAACACCCCGCGTGATCGTCTCGTAGCTTTCCATAAGCTCATTCATGACAGTAAGCGTTCGACATATAGATTCCCGTCTCCGTTCATCAATCTTATCTATCTATTTGATGAACTTACAAGACAAAACACCCAGAGGTAGTTATTACTTACCAAGCACTTGCCCGATCAGGAGACCTAACGTCAGCAAAGGCCTTATGCTATATTGCAGGGCTACCTTTGTAGTCTCTGCGAACAAATCTTGGTTTTCAAATATGAAAGCGTTAAAAATACACAGGACAAGCTCCCTGGTACATGTCTTGAAAATAAAGCACGCCAGCTTCTCGATCCATATGTCCGAGAAAATAGTCATGGCTTGATGACATTGATAATAATCGACAATAACAGCGAGTTTAGCGAGCATTTCGAGACTGATCGACCTGGGTGCGCTATAGTGACGTCCGTGGATAACTTGCACTAAGATCAGCAGGGCTGTGCTATCCCAGTCCTCAGCATAAACAGAGCGGTAGCCGTCTGCAGAAGTTCAGTGCCCTTCTTTCCAAGGGCCTTCTAGTACGCTCTTGAAATATCCCGAGGCCAGAACTAAGTGCCTTGAAGAAAGGAAGAATCGAACTTCTGTCGTCGCTTGAGCTGGGGAAGAGCTAGGCTGTAAGCTATATGTCTCGAACAGCACTTGATCATCGTTACTGACGGCAGTCTCAGTACAGGTAACTACTAGTTCGGGATCCCTCTCAAAATAAGGTATAGATTCTTGCATAAGGTCGTCGTTTAATGCAAACGTAGGTTTGGAATCGCCGTAAGAAGAGCGAAGGGGAAGAGATGGCCTGAGGGGATGCGTATGTGCCTGTCACAGTTAACTTTAAATCGATACTGTCTCTGTTGCTTAAGAAATATTCGTGAGGCTATTTATAATCATTGAAACCTACCTCGCCCCATTTTCCTTATAATATACGTATTTGAAATGTATTAGATTGTGAGATATTATTACACTACACATGTTACCCACATAGGAGTATGTAGCCGTGCTGCTTTTCATCTACTTACCATTAGTTTCTCTAAGCTCATACCCGCTCAATCTACATCCGTACATGACTATTTGATAAGTTGAGAAGTGACTAGGATTCAAGTAGACATGGGCTTATGAGTATTACACTACTTCTTGGTATGGAGGTTTCATCACAAACAGGGCACTCGTGCACTGCCCTGACTTATACGAATGTATAGCCACATCTGTGGGGCTTTACTAACCAGCCACCTAGACTGCCAGCCACCCTGTAATTGTTCCAGCTACTAGGCAGTCCCGGAATTTACTCATTTACCATGTCAATTTATCATTGCATCGACATTGAGCAGCATGGCGATCGGTGTGTCATACATATGTGAGTATTGCAAGAAATTCCGAAACATCTTTTTTACTGTCCGCAACGGCACGCCTCTGTGACGATAAGGCGAATGGTGGCATACGCTGCGAATCTGTTCAGTGGACACGAATTCGGTCATATGAAGTAGACTGGGCATTCAATAGCCACGTAGGTCGTGCCATTATTAATCCGATGTTAGCAGCCTTCGTCTTTGGTGTATGTATTTTTGGGCATGGGGTTTGGCTCGTGATGAGACACGCAAGCTGCAGCATTCCCTACTAATCGGCGTAGGGCGCTGTAGTGGAGACGGAGCAGCGCGCTGGCGAACGGATAAACGCCTGTAGTGGCAATGCGGCCACTTGACAGAACAATTTCAGGGTCCTGAGACAAATCTTGGGCTCTTCATTGATCGCTTTATTCTGCTCAAGGCATAGTCGGCCATTGTTGGGTCGCAAGATAGTCTGGGACGTTGCAACCTGTCAGCCTATCCACCAATGGATCGTCTCGCGATGGATCCCGCCAACGATAGTCGACGTAACCCCGGTCATCGCGAGCGTACCAGAGAACAACTTCACCGCTTGACAGTTGTACAACATGGCACGTCGCCCAAGGCGATCAGTGCTTGGTGGGGGTTATTGAAATAAAGAATTTAATCTCCTGTGACATACTTTCTTCCTCTCTGGATCTCTCTCATGCCGTCGTTTCGGCCAGCAATTCTCCATGTGGGAGAGATGTGACGACCCTCAGCCTCCGGCTGGGCAAGATCCCGATGTCCTCGGCACCGGGGTGCGTTTTCCAGCCTAGTTTTGACATCACCCGCTAGTTGCTAACAAGACAATAGACCTTAATCGCCTTCGCCGGTTCCGCCTGCTTTGCGGTCGTGGCCTTAGTGCTTCAGTACCTATTCCTCTACCTTCCGCAGGGTGAGATCCGGCCATGGGTAAATCCGATCGACGTCCTCTTGTTGGGCGGGCTGCGGAGGCTTCTCGGGTGCTTGGGCATTAAGTTCAGCTGGTTGAGTACACGCCGGCGGGAACGCAAATGGCAAGCGGCTTTTGATCAAGTAAGAATGATGCGAACTCTCTGCGGCCATTTGCTGATACTATAATAGTGTATTCTGGCTCTGGGCGACATTCAGCTTGCAATGGGGTTTGCATTACTGGTGTACGGTTATGTGTCGTTGCCTGAAGCCCTGTCAGTGTATCATTGGTGGCTAATTGTTGGACTGGCGTAAGTAACCAGCTCGTTTCAGATACGAAAAATGCTGATCTAGTTAACGGAGCAGCTGGTTCTCGGCCGTGACTAATCTAGCGACAACATCGTATCTGCGCACCTATTTCGCCAAGAAAACCGGCGAGCGACTCTGGAGAATCTTTCTTCTCGTCTGCCTCATTATCATGCTCGCCTACTCCATGATACCGATCGTCCGGATCAAGGAGATACTCGCCAATGATCATGAGGATGTTCGGGAGGTACTAGCAATGAACGTGCTTTGTTATATGCCTGGACATGGGCCAAGATTCGATGTGCGTCCTCGGTCTGCTGTTGTACTTGTGGGTATCGCTGTTGCTGTTGCTGCTGCTCTGTTTGCGATATTATGGCTCTGTGAAAGACCTGCAAGCGTCATCTACAAGTGGCGTGATCACTATCGAGGTGAAATGCAGCAATCGCTCCTTGGAGAAATGATAACCTGCATTCGCTGTGAGCAACGGTACTTGCTGCTCGTTGTCCGGCCGGTTCTGGCCTTCTGGATAGTCCTGCGCATGTACGCTGACTTCATAAACTCGGTTCTGTCTGAGGTGTTCTGCACTATGGCAATGTTCGCATGGGTCGTAATGCGTTTCGTTGACACACTGCGCCTGGGCGGCTTCGAGGCGAACCACTGGAGTTTTGGTCAGATTGTTGCACTCGCGTTTTTCGTGGCGCCGTTCAGCTCGGTGGCGAATTATGTGTGCAGCACTCTTGTGCTGGGTCTTATCAGTCTTTTCCGACAGATCAAGGCGCTAATACTCAGATGTCTGGGCTTTTTCAGGAGACGACAGGCTGAACCGCCAGAGCCCAATGCGACAACATGCGATAAAGGTACCCAAACTTCTACAGTAGGTGCGAAGGGCAAGGATGCCGCAGAGCGCAGCAAATTACGCCGAAGGAATGAACCGGAACATGACGGGAATGACTTTATGGGAGCCTATAGGGACATTTATAAGGCACTTCCGTCGCCGTGGTTTGTCATTGCGGTGCCTCTTGCTGGCTTTTCAAGTCTACTGCATATCGTCTTGCTACTTGTCCTCCCGAAGGTACCTGGATACCCCTCAACCACGGACGTTCTTTGGCAAACAATATTCTGGTACATTGTGTATCAACCGTTACTCATCTTTACATTCATTCTTGCGGGGATGATCGTGGAAGAACGGGTTACGCGCAGCAGCCGAATGCAATGCGCCTACCAAGCGATTGCCGCCATTACAGCCGCTCTGTCGACCGGTGCTATCTTCGATACTTTGTACGGCCTTGGTGGGATCCCAATGTCATACATAGGGATTGCTGCTCTTGGTCTCAGCCTGCTGCTTTATATTCTATACGGCTTCGTAGCCCGGCCTGGCCCTTTGGCAAAAGGCAAGGGGCGGAGATATCCTAGAGAAGGAGATGTCGAAGAAGGTGAACCCCTTTTGGGCCCCAGAAAGATTTTACCAGAATTTCGCTTTCCTGTCCCCAAGCGGAAGAGATGGCATGGCCCTTCACGGAGACCTCAGCACTCGAAAAGAACAAGTTATGGCACGATGGACAGCTCAGAGACTTCGGCAGCTCGGCAACATCATCCAGACGAACCAAGCAAATAACGTCCATTCGATAAAATCTGTGTGGCGACACTATAGATTTGCATCGAGCTTTTGATCAGGCGTTCTAGGCGCTAAGGATTGGGTATGAATTTCATATGTGGATACGAGGATATGTCGGTGTGATGACTGCATGTAGATTGGTTATAGCATGGTATAGGATATCACGAACGGTATGATTAGATGTAGATGCATGAAAAATGATTTTTGGAATAGGGTTGATGTTTATTGAGCGTTCGCTTGTATCATCTTGCCAATATGAAATTCTCGTGCACATGTATCATCACAGATATAGAAGTCATGTCGGTGTAATCTCTATCTAGATAACCCATTATCAGGTTGATCTGATGAACCATCCACACTGAACAGCTCTATTGCCATATATATGAACCGGAAAATAAGTCATTGGCCTTAGTTCCTTGTTTCCCTCATTCAAGCCCAACCCGTAGAGGAGACACGCTTAAGAGCCACATTTCCATGAATATAATTCAATGACTCGCAGCATCAAAGTATATATTTCAATTGTCTAGTCCCCGGTGATCTCTTGCTCTCCTCTGAGTCCCCTCCGGATGTCCTAGCTCCTGGCCGCCTCCTATGGTAATGATCTCTCGCTCATGTTTGAAATGTGTACCTAGTAAAAAACTAAGAAAAAGACATTATAACCTGAACATCTCGGCGATGTTAGATATGCGTGTGTACTACTCCGCACACTAGAAGACCTAACCCCACACGCCGATATACTCCAAGAGAGGTTATCAGGATAACTGCGGCAGTCCTCTGACGTTTATTACGATAACAACATCAGACCAAGCTTGGGGACTTTAATTCCTATTTGCGAAGAAACTTTGTTACAGGCAATAAAACCGTCCTTATTGAGCTATAATCGTGTCATCTAAGATGCACTGATAAGGCTGAACTCGGGCCTACGTATGGCTGCCGCCTGTACATATAAAAAGGGGCTCTGGATCCTTTTAGCTTCACCTTGCACTGGTGATGAATATGTTGATGCCTGGGGGACGAGAAACTATCTACCCAACTCTGCTGTCTATATATAATGTGTCTCAGTGATATATTAGGCATTATTGCCGCAGCGCAATAATGACGTTGTTTTTGCGACACAAAGTGTCACGATAATAGGGGCATTAGTTATAGTGCCTTCAGCAAATGGATCTCGGAGAAATTGTTGCTCTGAAAGCCCTATTGCTTAAAAGCGATCCTCTAAGCTGTTATAGATTGTAGACATGGGCATAATTATCGAAGTGGCTAAAATCACTGTGTTGTTGGCTAAAGTCACTGTGTCCCACACAATAGTGTGTGTACATACCCCGCGGTACTTATTTGTTAGTGAGTCAATGTATATACCCTACCTAACACGGCGCTGCCGACCTCTTTTTTCAACAACCTTCAGTTTAACACACTTAAGGCACTCCAATTCCTTCAAAACGGCAATAAAATTCAAACAGAGAAGTTTCTCTGCTTACCTAATCTCATTTAACTACTCAACAGGGAATCAAATTTTTTGGCAGCAAATCCGATTTTTTAGTAACGCATTTCAACGCCTCCCCCCTGACCTCCCTGTCGCCGACCTCCTCGAACTATTACTCCTTACCGGCGCCGTTAATGGATAAGGTATCAATCCATTCACTGTCCGCAGGTTCAGCTATAGTAATAGCTTCAGTTATAAGCATTATTGTTGGTGTTAAGAAAAGTTGTAGTTTGAGATGGTAGAAAAGCTACATTGACTTATTACTAGATATGTATTGCGGCGTATGTATACCCACTATTGTGTGGGACACAGTGACTTTAGCCAATAACACAGTGATTTTAGCCACTTCGCATAATTATGATTTGACAACTAAAGTCATGACGGCAGCACCTAAATGTTGATTACATACACTGTAACTGTGATACTTAGCTTCAGGATCGCGATAGCCAGGCTTCGTGCTCTAAAATTATTATGACTGGCTCAGCAAGATATTCTGAGATCAACCATGTGTAATATTCTTACTTCACTAGAATATGGAAACAAAAGCTTTTAGACAATAGGAGTTTATTTAGGATGGACGACAATATATAACCAGTGGTGGTCCCGGCAGTTCATTCGATAATAAATCAGATACTTCGCCCGCCCCTGAGATCCATCCGTGCGTAGATTTTATTTGGTGTCTATGTTGTTGAGGACAGCCAGTTAATCTTAAGTTACATAGTCGAGCAACTTCCACTTTCATTGGTGTTGGTGGCACCACCTGTGTAGCCAAGGCCGTCTGAGGGGTCTGAAAGATCGAAGAGTCCAGGCATGTTGAATGAGTATTGGTTATGGTAGGTTGAATGTGATATTCTTAGAATGTTTGATGTTCTTAGTAGTTTGTGAGTTGTAGATGTGTTGTACTTGTGATAGTAGCAAAGGACCTGTTGCCGTATCGATGGTTTTATAGTTAACAGTCCAGGTGATGTATTTAGAGGGCTTTATGTCCATTTCATTGTAGCTTTGTGCATGGATCCTTATATTCTCCTTCTGATCCGAGACACAAATAAACTTCTTTGACAATAAGAGGCCGATGAAGAAAGAGAATTACCCGTTAACTGCCTTTTAAGTCCCTTTGTTGACAGGTGTCTCTACCTATGATCTTAAAGGCTCTTTCAGGGATATTGTCACTGCCCTAGCTTACACGAGGCCCATTAGGTATCATGATTGTTATCTTGAGTCATAGCAATTGGGCAGCAACTCCCTGGGATAGCATTGGTATTTTGAGTGACTAGATAGGCTGTTGCACCTCCGCATAACTGAAGGTAGAGGGCTGAGGATGAATTACGGGATGTGGAAGAACATGAAGAAAATGTATAAGAGCAAGGGGTTTGGCAAGGCGATTGCTTGTGCTACGTTGGTTTAGGGAGAGTTGCCAAACTCACTTTGTTAAGTTATAAAAAATACATGTAAGAAATACAATCTGGATTATTATTAAATGTAGACCATCCTTTGGGACCTCTTTCCACACATTACCATATGGTTATTGAACTTGGGAAATGGTGTTCAACTGGCCACCTGGTTAGTAAATGCGAGTTACGCAGGTATATTGCTGACATGATAGTCCAGTTGACAAACAGGCTCATAGCGACAACATCCGTATGACGTTGTACGACAGAAGAAATGTTTGTAAAGGCGTGGTGCATAACTATTCCAAACAATAAGCTAATGCGTAGAATGAGTAATATAGATGATTCACCACAAACAAGATAGCAAGATGAATTAGACACAGAGCTTGCATCACAATTCTCGGAATAAATCTGACAACAAGGCCCTGTAGTGAAGTAAATATATTATGCTGTTACACTTCTCTCATGCGAGGCAAACGATGGTAATGACTACGAAGCTGACGAGGGCTTTAGACCCTGAGAGAAAGCCAGAAAGCCGTGCATCCGCGATACATAACTATCAGATTGTAAGAGGTGGCGTTGGTCAACACGCAACGGGTGGCGAAACAGTAAGGCACACTTGAAGCTGATTTAATCCAATGCATGGCTTTCTCATTTATATGTGGCTTATGGTTTGAAATAGCGTTTAGAGACTTAATATCTGGCTTGTGAAGATATACATAAGAACTACCATCAGAGTTGAAATCCAATAGATACAACCGATATGGATGGACACAACCTTTAGACTTGGCAAACTAGACATTTCATCTATGGCTATCTGAATATACCTATGCACCTGACTAAACCTGAGTGACTAGACATTAAGCTCATTTCATAAATTCGGGTATGTCATCACCACGGTGAAGTAGTTAATTATCCTTTGACTCAATCAACTGATTGCAATATTGCCAGAGCAGCTTGTCCACGAGCCTATCGTTAATAGTCAAATGTTTGATTCCCGTAGAACGGTACCTAGTGAAGTCTGTCTAACATGACTTGGCCAACATCCCCCTTCGTGGGAGTCATCGCCTACTATATTCCCATGGCTCCTCGATGCATGCTACTAGCAAGCACGGAAACGGACCAGATGTGAAACGAGGCTGATCAGATGACTCCATCCCATGCAGAGAATCAACCTCCATGTAAGACGCGAGGTCACTTGACCTACCGTTGATGTTGTCGAAGACCACGCAAGCACAGCCACCTCCAGGAAACTATCCCTAGAAGACGACCCAGTGCACTTACACTGTCGAACCGCGATGCCAGTCATCTCCGGTCAATCTGATATTGAGCCATATCATCAGTGACAAGTGCGAAAACAGAGGAGGGGTGGATGTAGTGAGTCAGATATCCAAGTCATCCCAAGTTGCACCAGCACAATATGACTCGAGGCTGCGCATCACGGCAGATCACCAACAGGCAAATGAGACGTCTCACCAACAACACTGCTCACGAATCGCTCACGGACTGCGATGTTGTTGGGGGAGGCTCCGCGAATAACGACGCAAAGCGAGCCTGGCAGCCAGCAGGAATCCGGATGGCTGGGGAGAGGATGAGGCGGCGGGCAGGCTGATGCGGTGACGCAGCCTCGGGGCGGACCAATACAGGCTCACTCGCTTGCATATGTATGGCCGACCAAGCGCGCCGCGCACACCCAGTCCCCACGCGATCAGACCAAGATCTGGGATTCGGGGGCTCGACAAATCCCCGTTGGACGCCCAGCGTCGCAGCGGTGCGATGCTGCTGCCTGGTTGAAGGGCTTCAGCCCCAGCGTGAAACCGTCCGCGCCATCGCGGTGGGAATGTTCACGGTCGCGTTCAGCGAGTAATTCTCCATATTTGAAACTACCGCCACCATCCCCGTCGTCGTTGTCCTTGTCGTAATTCCAAATATGCCTGTGTAACCTACTAAAGAGTCATCCAGCAATTGCTGTGGCGATAATCGCGATGGTGCTGGGGCTGGGGGGAGAGGCATCTCCCATTTGCCGGTTCACCCTTGGGTCCCGGATAACGAGCGAATCGAGTCGGTCCGTTCGGTCGCGGTGAGTCATCCAACTGGGGTTGAGGCCCGGCAGGCAAAATTATCGCGTCTAGGAACTACCCGCTGGAGATATTGATGAGGCATCGCTGTCTAGGGTCGGATGAATGCTGTGGAAGAGTCATGGTTTCGAACTCGAGAAACCGATGTTGGGGGGCGTTAATAGATGTGAATGTTTCCGCACGTCGCACTGCAAGGGGCATCTTTCGTCCGCCACGCGCCCACGCGCCCCGTCGCCGGCTTCTGATTCGCCATCGCGGGATCATCCCGCGAAGTCATGTGTCATCTATAGAAGAAGGCGAAGAAAGTCTCCAAGGTTACCCGGATCCGGTCGTCGTTCTGGCACGATGACGTCGGGTTGGGTTTGGTGGGAAAAAGAGTTGAAGAGTTGGGCATTTGCCATGGCCCGTAGCAAAAAGACGCCAGACGTCGAAAGGGGCAATGTTCCGGAACATAGTGGAGCGGCAACTCCCCTGCTCGACTGGCATACATACTCACTGGTCGACAGGCCTGTCACATGCGAAAATAGATGGGACTAGATTGTTACTGTGCTAGTATATAGAGTAAATTATAGTCACACAGCCATGATGGGCAGCGCCTATGGGATTCTTCTGGCGTTGGGTGGTGACACGTCAACGCTACCTACCCAGGCTTCTGGGTCGCTATTCTAAAATTCTCCTGATATTCCCAATGGGGAGTCATGGGTCGTAGGGCCATGCATTTTCGGATTGGGTTACAGACAATGACGCTTGATCCTTTGGAAAGCACACACACACACACACACACACACTTGACTCTACCTGCGATCTCGGGTAGGCCGTATTTCAGGGCAAGCAGAAGAGTATTGGGCGTGAAATGGTTTGTTGTCCAACGGCCCGTATTACCTGGGCACCTCTTGGGGGGTCATAGAGCGACTCCCTTCGTGCTGTGCAAACAAGAGTAAAGTTTAATCAATAGATAACCCGTATTGGAGAGGAAGAGTGGATGGAGGCAGCCTGCGAAAAGCAGGGCATCGTACCATTTTCGATCGACGCTATCCAGTCCGCTGGCTACTAATACTGACTGCCGATATCCCAACCCTTCGATTCGTGAACCCAACGTCGAATCAAGACGGCGGAACCCCGCGGTACGAAGGTGAAAAGGAGGGCCAGGTGAGGCCCCGACCAGGATGGCCGGGTTGGACAACGCAGAGGATATACACCATCTTATCAACAAGAAGTCTACCTAGTTAAGAGAAAATCACAGCTAGAGCTTTCGTCACATACATCTACACGTGCGGTCGAAACCGTTAGGTCGCAAGGTGTGGTTGGATCATCACTTTCAGTTACCTTGATGGTGGAGCCGGGACGTTCTTGATAGGTCGGAGGGACCTTATTTTTACCACCATCGTGATGAGTTGTCTTGACGCCATCGTCAGTTTTAGTCTACAAATTTGAGATAGTATGTGCCCTTGGGCTGCGCGATCGCGATTGCGAAGAGGTAGACTAGAGAATACAGACCTAACTTTCTCTCTTCCGTAGCGCGTTTCAATGCGCAAGGAACTGACTAGACTTCTCTTATTACAGCTCTCCCTGTTTACTATTACTTGACGCATAGCAGGAGGGGTAGGACGAGGGGCACGAGGGGTAGTTTCGCAAATATCAATTGAGAATTTCGCATTATTTTTCTGTGCGCTGCGCTACGTCACAGCTAATTGACCAGGGGGGCAGGCTCATATTTGCATATAAGGCATTAACGATGAAGGACAATCAGGTACATCATGTATATCCGGCGACCGCCTTATTGTTCCTGAACAGTCGGTGAGTAGCAGAAAGGGAGGATCTGCTTGGCTGTCGTCCCGGAGTTGTCTGGCGAGGTGTCCTGTTGTGGTTGAAGTCGAGAGTTGTTTTTTGTTGATGGTCTTTGGAAAAGGAAAAGGAAGCTCGGTGGAGCAGCTGTGCTTCTCACGAGTGGTCGAGCTATCGACCGTTGGGTAAGGGATCATAACACTAGCGCTCCATTTCGCAGGATCCTGTGGCTTTAAACAAGGCGCCTGCGTCTGTAGGCCTGCGCATCCTCCAATCGGGTTGTACACCTCTGCATATAGCATGGGCTGAAGCCGTCCCCATTGACCAAACAATTTGCAGGCTCGACTTCAGCCCACAGATATTGGACATCACTGCAGCAAACAGCTTCGCGCAGGGCATCAGGACATGAACGGACCAAGGACGTCTGCTCATATGAGTCATTGTGATGGTAGGCTGACTGTGTCTAGACTCCCCGTCTGTCTACGCATTGTACGTTCCCTCACCCTCTCATCCGTCGCAGTTAAGACATTTCGAAGTAGGAAGGGAGAGAAATGAAACGTTGGGAGAAAATTTTTTCTCGCTCTGGTCGTATTGAAATGAGATAGGTATCGGACTAGTGGTGCGCGGGACAAGGAAGAAAGCCACCCGAAATAGGGGTACAATTCTTTACGTAGTATCGGATTGGATTGAGGCCCTGTCGAGCCGTCAAGGTGTGGTCGGTGAGGATCCACCAGTCTGTGGGTTATACATACGTACATGGATTCGATGCACACGCCAGTAAGTCGGTCCACCGTTGGACTGACCCGCGGCGGTGGGAGTAATCTCCGCCCAGTTGATGGCTGCAGAAGATGCCATGAGGCTTGATCGTGAGCTGGGACAGTCACCCGTACTGTATGGAGTACCACATGGAGGCAGGCCTGAATATGGGCTCCATACCTAGCTAGCTACTATATACTCGATATGCATAGAAAGGACTGCGCTATAGGGCAAACCAGCTGAACTCCTGCTGCATACTCGGTAGCTTCGAATTCTGAAAACTAGACCTGCCGGTGCTGAACAAGGGGAATGGTATGTAAGATCCACTCCACTCTCGCGTGGTGTGAGCCGCACAAGCCTTTGATCTCGACTGCAAGTGCGTAGCATAGTTTAAATAATAGGTACGTGATCCTATATCAAGCAGGGGCCAGGGGGTGGCAGGTGTATTCGCAAGAATCCATATGTATGTACGTTCGACGAACTCGTCTGTGCATACCGATTACGTCTACCGTACTGGGTATAATATGGATTAAACATGTCGACGTTAGGATGCCCATGGCTTGGTGACGAAATCTCAATCAACCGAGCTCAATGAGACACCGGAACAATTGTTCTCAGAATAGCACACACTCTAATCACCGATCTTCGTCACATATGGCTTAGGTAGAGTTTCGGATTCGCTGATAAGAATCAAAACATGCCTGACCAATGGCGAAAAAGACTGGTTGAGCTGAGATAATAACGCCGAAACAAGATAACTTGTAAGACAAACTTTCTGTTTCTTGTGTGAAGGATTTTGAATAATTGACCAACCAGACTCAAATCCTGTCACTTACACCGAGGTGGCGTGACAAGGCCACAATGTGCTACGTGCGACAAAGATAGGTATATCAGACGAATACTACGTAGTTGATATGATATCTATCTATCTATGACCACTTGCTAGATGCGAGCACTTAAACTAGTGCGACGGAGGCTGAAAGCCCTTGAGCAGCCAATTGGAATGCCGATCCTATCCAGGAACGGATGGCATATAGACCGTCGGCTGAAGAGATGCACCCCATTCGTGCCGCACCTCTTACAAGTTGGTTATCTAATTCCCTGTTCCGACTTGAAACGATCCTCTTGGTGTACCGCATCTGCGCATGCACATAGGAGCAATTGGCGTCGAGGTGGCTGGCGAACATGTAGATGTACTATGTATAGTAAGTTACACGACCTCCTCGGCTGACCTGCAGCACCAGACCTGCAGGTTGACCTGTGGACAATAAGCAAAGCTGAGAAGAGATCGCAAGCAGCCACTGACAGCCAACAACTTCCATATAGCTGGGAGTCTATCGATATCATAGATGATGGACGGCGAATAAGTGATTGGGGGAGAATGGGGCCAGGAGAGAGAGGGGGGAAAAAGAGGAGGGGCTTTGCGGCGACCTCCACGTTTTCTAGTCCTCCCCCGCCATGCATTCATGCATTAGGATGCAGATGACCCTCCTCCCGAACGAACTACGCTGCACGGAGGAGTTCGTTTGCTCGAATCAACGCATTCCTCCCACTGGCAACGTGGGTGCTGCATCTATACTACAGGTACTAGTATGTCTGGGTATGACATAAGGACTGCGGTCCTCGGCCTTTCTTCTTTTGGCAGATATAACAGCCCTGGTTGGGATACACCAGCCCTTCTTTTTCGCAAGCGCTGAATGGCACGCTGTAAACCTGGATGGTGTGTAAGAGAGCTCACACCCACCCGTTTTTGCGCTGCTAGGCTGTATTCCACAAGCAGAACCAACCGATGAGAAGCGAATCATCGAGAGCGAGGCGTCAGATAGCCGGTATCTATGCGGCATGCTCCGCGTGAGCTTCTATATGGAGGCAGGTTGGATAAATGTAAAGGTGGTGGTTGTCAAAGTTGGAGTTGGTAACTCTGCATCTGTAACCATCTCGATAAGCTGAATTATCTCAATAATCTCGATACTTAATGACAACTTATGACCAGTTGGTACAATATTACGTAGTACATGTACATAGTAAGAGAAACTGGAGGCGGGGGAGGCCGGAAGGGAAGGGATCAGAAACCGCGCAAGACTGTCGCCTTCGAAGGTTGAACCGAAGTGTGGTAGTATTTTCAGGTATTTCACGCATATTAACTATACAGACTATACTATATCGGTAGAAGGTGTCGCTTCACATGCACGTAGTATGTAAATACCTAGGTCAGGGTGTGTCCACGTCCCGCAGGAACTGCCTATTTCTCCTCTTTTCGATTCCATTGAATCGAATCTGTACCCCGTTTTGTACAATACTAAATGTGATAAGTTGAGATCTTATCCTCGAACTTGTAAAATCAATTCCCTCCTCTGCTATCCATTGTGTTATTTCGTATTTGACGGGCGACCGGAACAGAAACGTCAGTGCTCGTCTCATGCGACGAGCGACTAATAGATCGCTCTGGCACTTCGCATCCGTCCTGTTGGCACCCGTTGGAGACCTGTCACCGACGTATAGATTAGGTAGATTGTTACGTGGACAGACTTTCGATCCAAGTGTTACAACTACCAATTTTACATCCGGAACCGTTTGACGCACTTGCATTTGGAGCTGAGGCACATATCATTTGGCGGCTGGTTCATGATAAATTGGTTCCCGTCTGCCACTAGGATCGCGGCATCCGCTCCGCTGTGCTTGGTGAACCAACGTGAACCAACTACCAACGCGAAGAATTCACAATTCTTCATCACCACTAGGTCGAGGACTCCAAAGTGTCTCCCTGTGGTACCAAGTATTTATTTAAAGCGACCCGGCCTCTCACTTTTACACCCGATCGCGAAGAGATCCGAGACGTCGATTGAGAGAGGTATAGTACCTAGATATATCACTGGATATATATCAATCACCAACCTCCGCTCCGCTAGGAGACGCCTCAAACATTGGGACAAGGTTCTAGCCGTCAGCCTTTCAACCCTCGGCTCGAGTCTGTCTTTTATTATTTATCAATCTTTTTGCCGATGGGCCATTGACAATCCTTGGAGCCAGGAAAATTTTTTCTTTCTTCTATTTGACACGGCCCGTATCACTGGGATTGACATCTGCGCATCCGTGTCAGTGCACCCGGTCCAATTTCGCTAAAGAGCTGGACAATTTTCCTGCAACGGTGGAGGCCCCCTTGGACCTTGAAATCATCCCAGCACGACCCCGGCATCCCGGGATATCATCATTCAACAAGTGAAAGAAATTTTCATTGTTGCCAGGGGACTCAATATCAATGACGACGTTCGGAAAATGGAAATCTGGCGACGAAACTGAGCCGATAAACGTGTTATAGTCGAGTGGCTAATAATAATACATAACAGCACAGCAGCAATACGTGGAAGAGAGAAAGAGGGAGCGAGAGTGAGAGAGAGAGTGGCTGTGAATTGCGTGTTGTGGACGGTATTCGCCATCGTATTCACGGCATTGGAGGATCCGGGGCCATAAAGCGGTCTTTTGATTTTATTTTAAACTGCCTGCTATTCCGGGTCCTATAATTGA
Organism: Whalleya microplaca; assembly: GCA_022497155.1. Lineage (NCBI taxonomy): Eukaryota > Fungi > Ascomycota > Sordariomycetes > Xylariales > Xylariaceae > Whalleya > Whalleya microplaca. The sequence goes on along the minus strand of MU385747.1, from coordinate 51,893 downwards.
TCGGATTGCGAACGCGGCCGACTCATTCGGCAAGACTGATTACTGGTGCAGCAGCCTGTGCATTGGCAGTCAGCGAATTGGCCAATGCTTGGCGGACTGATCTACGGTTTATTACGACAATCGCAACAATCGCAGCTGAACAAGAAGGGCGAAGGGGGCCGCCAGGCGACCAGTGGGAGAATAACGAAATAGCCAGTCCTGCGGCGACTCCTGCCAGTTGCTTGCGTACCTAGCGTACCTGCCTGGATTGACTGGACACGGCTGGATTAGGGAGATTGGAGCGATTGGGGCGATTGGGGCGATTTTGGCAATTGGGCGCTGAAACAAAGTGCGAGCGGAAGCTTCTCGGACTGTTGTGGCTGTGTCATAACTGCCATGCTGCACCTGCCCTGCAAGCCGTTTGACCAAACTGCCCAGACGACGAAAATACCAAAAGACGGGTACCAAAAGTACCTGGTGTGGTACCCGGCTCTTGCGGCTTCGTCAGAGTGACTAATCGACCCTCTTTGGGTACCTTTTTTATTTTGCCCACACCCACCCTCCGTCTTGGGATTCCAACACGCCAGGGGTCTAGGATTAGGCTCGACAGGGATGCCCCCTTGTCATTTGTAACCCCCTTACCCCCGTCCCAAAAGAAAAAAAAATTAAAAAAATAAAAAATTTCGACTGCTCCTGCCTCTGCTAGGTACTACTGTCCCTAAGGCAGGTTCAGCGCACGCACACCAAAGCCCAACCTTCCCGTTATTATTAAAAAGGACTCCCGCCTGCCCAACACACCTCCGAAGAGTGATTTCTTTCCCTCAACTTTGGCTTTTGCCATACCATTTGACTCATTCTAAACACACGATATTTATTATCAATCACACAATCTCACCTCTCCCCAATCCAATTGTATTTGCCTGGACACAGAAGCGTCCAGCAATTTCCAATACTTTCACCAGTCACAAAGTCGACTCATCCTCGACTTTTGGTGCCCAATCCGCAGGGGGATATAAACACCATATCTTGACATGTTCTCTCCAAGAAGACGGTTCTCCTCTCCTCTTCCAACCGACCACATACCAAGGTGACAGGTGTCATCTCCTCCAGCGTCACGACACAGGCGCCCGTCTTTTTTCCAATTTCTGACACTGAAGAAATCTAACAAACCCTCCGCCCCGATCAAATCGCAACAACAGCGACGACAACAACTACCACTACAAGATCAACACGATCGACAACCCCCTACCGACATCGTGAGGGGGCGACGACGACAATCACAACAACACCCCACAGGAGCTGATCTGACCGACGAATTGTACCTTCGGATATCGAGCGGGATATCGCAAGAGCCAAGGAAGATGAGTTACAGATCACCGTATAGCACTCCTCATCGAGGTGAGAGTGGATATTACTACGACGTACATTCACCCTCACCAACGCCGTCACCTCGTCACTACCATTTTCACCCAGCTCAGACCCCCCAGCGACCGGCTACGCGAGCGCACACCCACACCCGCAATGCGAGCACCGCCGGCTACGAGCACTTCCGCCCCTCGACCGCCTTCTCGCCGCGATACACAAGCACCGGCGAGTACGCTACCGGCCCAAGCCCGAATGTGAGTTCGCGAAAGCACAGTTTCTCAAAAGGGTCGCACAAGTTCCAGATACCGCCGAAGCGCGAGCGCCGCAACTCCGCATCGTACTTTCGGGCCCCTTATGGGGACTCCGACGACGATGAGGTGATCGATGTCGACCACGTCAGATATGTCTTGTTTGCGCAGTCCAACCACAGGGGTCGCACGCGAAGGGATTCTTTCTACACTGCTGCTGCTCCGGGACATGGCACTGATTACTACTACTATACACAGGCAATGCCGTCGTTCTACGATAGGGAGAGAGAAGACTACCCTCGCTACGATGAGCTACCGGCTCGCTCCGCCACCAGGGTCGGCCACCACCCGCAACAGCACGCTCGTCGCTCGTCGACGTCGACGCCTATCCCGCGTTCTGCTACCGCGCGGCCCTCCAGCGCGCACCGGAAGAAGGCCCCTGCCGCCCCTGCTCCCCGCAAGGCGACGGAAGCTGACGCCAAGATGCACCGTATCCCTCCCGGATATTCGCTGAAGAACTGGGACCCCACGGAAGAGCCCATCATGCTCCTGGGAAGTGTCTTCGACTCCAACTCTTTGGGCAAGTGGGTGTACGACTGGACCGTCTACCACCATGGACCCTCCACTCCCATCTCCGACATGGCCGGCGAGATGTGGCTGCTTCTCATCCAGCTCTCCGGCAAGTTAAAGCGCTCCGAGGAGGCCATGCCAGAGATCCGGGCCAAGGCCAACCAGGAGATGGTCGAGGACTTCATCGAGGGCGGTGAGCGCCTGACCGACAAGCTCCGCCACCTCCTCAAGAAGTGTGAAGCTCCCATGCTGAGGTCTAAAAATGACAAGGATGCATCCAGCAACCTCAACCAGAATGCTGGTGTTGAGTTTGTCAAGACTCTGTTTGGTCGTGACCGCGAGCTCCAGCGGACCGAGAACTTCATGCAACAGGTTCGCCTGTGGAACCACCGCTTTGATGCCAACTGCGAGGACATCCTGAAGCACCCGAAGAAATAAATGATCACACTCTTCGGTCTAACATGATGGCTTTTCCCACTCCTACCAAGCCTCATCCTCTCCCACCCTCATAATGGACACTCGTGACTCTGAGGATCACCACACCTACCACTTATTAGAAACCACACCAAAAAAGGAATGGCATACAGCCACCGTGTATAACTAGGAACTGATTTTTCCCGTCCTTTGGGGGTCATTTTGTCATTTCCGGAGTGACACATCGATACCAGGATTTCCCGTTCTAGGATTTCCATTATCTGTCATATTACACCAGCCTCAGGGCAACACCAAACCATGCATCGAGGGGAGAAGGGCCCGGATTTTTCCTGTCTCGTCTTTTCATTTTCTCTTGAGATACCCCAGCAGATGAAGAGAGGAGCGAGGCTCACCGCGCAAGCAGGAATGACGATGATACGAGCGCGGATCACGCAAACAACGTCACGGGATTATTATTATTATTTTATCAGGAACTCAAAAGTTTTCGTTACTACTGGCGAGGGCAAACACGCCTTGGTCGCGCGACATAGAGATCGCGCGCAACAGGCCTTTTTAGAGAATCATTTACGCGGGTCATGGTATATTTGCTTTGGACGGGAAATGCATAATCCGGTTGCTGGGCCCCTTGTCGTTCTTCGCCCCAACCGCGTACTTTTATTAATGGATAGTTACTACTTGTTGTTTTAACTCGCGATGGATTCGCCACAGGCCCGAGTTGCGCCCCAGTTTCATGTTTTTTTTTATTACTACTATTACCGTTGGCGAGCAAGAAAGCTTCTTGCCAGCGAAGAGAGAACCTACTCTGTGTTAGGAAGGAGTTAGCGTCGATATCTATTTTGCGGCGAAGATTTGTTTTTTTGTTGATGTTGTTGTTGGGCCCCAGACCGCATTTTTGTTATAGAAGGAATCTCGAGCGTTCTGTGTGAGATTGGGTCGGGGTTGGGTGCACTACTGGCTGGCTGGGAGATACCCCTTTCATTACCACTTATTAGTTCACTAGCTTTTCAGAAAAAAATCATCACAATGAAGAAAACACTCTTATCATTAAACTTTGTCTTTTGCAAACATGTGACTATGTAATCCGTAGATAGTTCTTGAAGTAATTATATGTGTAACTATCGTGACTTGAATGTTAAATGCCCTGCTGGTCCCGGCGTCGTGGACCGGGCTTGCTCCCTCATGCATGACCTCATTCACGGATCCCGGTGCCCTGCATCTCTCTTCGGATCTCTCGCCGAGCGGTGTGGGTATTTGCGATTTGAGGCCATCGACGTCGTTATTCATGCAAGGCTCTGGGTGATATGCGTAATAATAAATCTACATACAAGGGGGCCTGTGAGGGTGGACCACCCTGAGCCTGGACCCAGCTGGCTTAGGTATAAGAGAGCTGAGTTATGAGGCGATGACTTCATGCGCTGGGCTTTGCGTAAGGAGGAAATACGCATGTAGATAACATGTTAGATTATACGGATTGCGGAAAGGCTGTGTAGCTGTGTGAGAGTTGATGCTTTACATTTACGGGACAGGGTTGATAGTGGTAGATATCGTAATCTGGTGATTACGGCGTCGCGTGTTGCCAGATCTCATTCATACATAATCTGACATACACGATCTCCAGATTACTCAGCTCAGCCCAACTTCTTCCTTCTACCGACTTCCTCAATCGTCTGTCTGTCTATCTGTCTGCTTTCGCCACCGTAGATTATTAGAATGCTTCGTAATTAGATTGGATTGGGTTGCGCAAGATGTATGTAAACACAAACAGACATTAATCATTTCGCATATCTCAATCCATACTCTATGTAATTACTCATGAAATCTAGAACAAGGGACACACAGACAAATCTTCAGCATCCCTAACCCGCATTCTTGACCGGTACGTACATGCATATACGTACCCCTCACTAATAATAATAACAGAAAGAAATTTCAATAATAAAATAAAATAAAAAGCAGATCCCAGAGAAAAGTTTTTTCAATCCTTCGTCAATGTTGTGTGTGTGTGTGTGTGTGTTGTGTGTGTGCGGGATGCCAATATTTGGCCGAAATTACTTCATGCCCAAACCAGCCACACACTTACACACACATATACAGAGAGACAACCACACAATAGACAACATCCGTACCATACAACTAACACACATACACATATCAAATAGATACGAATACGTCCATACACACAAGCCCACGCGTTTCCGCGATGTGGAGATTAGGTTTTATAGGATTCGTGAAAAACTCCCTCGCGGAGACTGGATTGGTGAAAAGGTGAGTTGAGTCAATCTCGCTTGGCGCGAGAAGCGCTGCGTAAAAGGAAAAAAACACATTCACACGGATAGATGATGAGTTTATTACATATGTTTGGGGTTTTCCTCTCTCTCTCTCTCTTCCCGTGTCGTACTTCTCTTCGAGTCAAGACGAGTCACATTGGGACTGTTCACAATGAAGCGTTGTACGAAGCGCAAGCAACCTGAGATGATTGTTTTGCGTGTACGTATGTATGTATGTATGTGTCTATAGTGGTTTTGGGCTACAGACAGTTACGTAGTGCCCAGGTACATACATAGTGCACATACTTTGTACATACATACGCCAGCCGTCGCAACAGGGCCCGGTTTAGGGTTTGATAGGGTTGCAGACCGACGCCCGGGACGTTGTTTCAGGGGCTCTCACAGGCTCCCTTAGCGATGTTTTTGTCTTGCTTCCTCTCACACACACACACACACACACACGCCCCCAGCCCAGATCCGTGCGCTGCTGGCTGCTGGCTGCTGGATGCAGGTCACTTTCCCGGTCGCAGTACTAGTTGCGCTCGTAGGGCTTCCCTGAGGCTTGAGATACAGGCAATTGGTTATATGCATGTCTAAAACCTGCTGCCTCCTAATGAATGATAAGTAAGTAAGTAACTTGTTCAATCTGAGTGTGAGGTCGCGGCCATTTCTCTCATTCGCCAATTGCTTACTCTCCCCTTTTTTCATCTCATGATACGGATTAGTTTGAGGACAATATGTTGTTAATACCTCAATTCCACTTACCTTATATTGAGATCATCTATCTATCTTCTTCCTTTCTATTCCATCCTACATAGGCAGCGAAACAGAGATCGCACCGCCGTCTTGGGTAGGATGTTCAATGTTCCTTTGCGACCCCCCTCGGGCCCCTCCCCTGTCCTGCCTCGTTTGGAATTACTTACATTAAGGCAGCGCCAGAACGGATGGAAGCGGCTGATGTCGCGGTAATTATATCCGCCGCAGTAGACGTACCATATCTATGTAGCATGTAGGTAATATGTATCTTGAGGGGGGGGATCCACCATCATGAGGAAGGATAAAAAGTTTTCAAAACATCAATCCATGGATCTCCATCAAGATACATACATAGATCGATGGATAAACAAAACAGATACTGTGCAGCTGTGGCTGGTGCTAACGATTGCGAAGGATGTGTGTGTGTACCTGCGTGTGTACATACATGGTCATCAAACAGGCCAGAGATGCACGCACATGCCTCCCATCTGAGACCTGCATTTCCGTGATCCTGCTAGCCCTGCTTCTGGACCTTGTAAAAAAAGTAAGTAACAGAGTAATCCCTGGCATGGATAATGTGAGTCAAATGGACGTGAGGTGGGATGGATGGATGGATGGATGAATGGTGGATGGATGTTTCTACGTGTATTCCAGCAAACAGCCACAGTAACCCGGCAGGTTTTACTATGTATGCATGTACATACATACATACAGTCTAGTTACCCGTCTATACCATATAGGGAGTTAGTGCCTTGCAGATGTGTGCCCACTGCACCACAACGGGCTCTATTTTAGCGGACGGGTTGCAAGGACATAGCGTGTTGGTTCTCTGCTTCGCTTTTCGCACCAATCACACGACGAGGCATCGGCATGTTCTTCGGCTATGATAGTATGATAGGGAACCAACGCGCCGTGTATTAGGTAAGTGATCACTGTGTACATACATATCACTATCACCACCAACATCACTTGAGATCCCTCATCACTGCCCCTAATCATACCCAACCCCTCTAAAACTCGGCGTGTGCGTCACAACTATCCTATCCGGTTATGTTGTTGGCGCTTATAATAGCGAGGCTGGCATCCGTCACACCAGCCAGGGCTCTCACCCACAATTCTTCTGTCTTTTCATAACTAGATAAGACACATTTGACGCTATCGAAGGCTCAGGCGTCTGCATCGCCAATCACATGAAAGACACCAGGGCTATGTACATAAGTATTATGTAGGTGTGTGCGCTCTAAGGTCCGCGCTATCGCTTCCCTCCCGGCAGTTGCCTCTGTACGGGGGCTAAAAGTAACGTGGTGAGGTGCCAATTGTGCGCAGTGCATGCATAGGAGTATACTATGTATGTACGCACTTATGTAGGTTAAGTCTGTATGTACGGAGTATGTCCATATGCTCGTCCCTATGCATGTACGGATTACGGTTTACATATATGTGCATGCGTTAATTTCTGAGCTAGTTCAGCATTACCACGCCCGAAATAGCATTCGTCGGGATGGGCTGCTGCTGACATGAGTGAGATGCCATCCATCCACTGCCACCCTACGAACTGTATCTATCGGTCGGTCGGTCGGTCGGTCCTTGTCGTCGCATCGCTCACGTTTCGCAAGAGCATTCGATAGAGGCCCAGGGACGCATACCTAGGACATACTCGCAGTAGACGAATGAGGCTTCGCATAGCGGAAGTTCCCGGAACGTCGATCATATCTATAGGTAGTACGAAGGCTTTGCAGTTTAATAAGTATTAGGTTATTCTAGATGTCTTCTGCGTCGTCTCGTAAGGCTAGATGCCAAGCAGATGCATTCCCCTCCCTCGACTCCCCTCTATTCCGTATATGTACATACCTAGGTAGGCAAGTAGACATATACATACATACATACATACATGTACGTATGTGTAATAAGTAAGCGATGAACGCATACTACATACTTACCAGTTCCGCTTTCGTTTTTAAATGCCCGATCCCGTTGAGGCGGCGAGTCTTGCTGTTTTATTAGCCTGATATCTGTAAGTCTGTCTACTGCCAACATCGGACTAGATCGTACCAGCCAGCCCCCAACAGGGCAAGGCAAACATACATATACGAAAGCCCAGCCTCAACATATTCTATCACGAGGGAGCCATCAAGCAAGCAAGCAAGCAAGCGCACATCACCGACGCCGGATCGGGGTGGCATGATGATGATTCATGAGTTATCCTGAATTTATTCCCATGTAGATGGCATCATCCTGCTGGTCCCGTCTGCACGTCAGTTCGTGAGACCTACGGGCGTTGATGGCGTGCACGAGTTAACGAAATATATACGTATGTATCTACGCATGTCTGTAGGTATGTGCCGCAGCATCCCAGACCAACTTCCGGAATAGGAGTATCAGCGGTTATATATGCAAGTCATCTAGTAATGGTGGGGGAAAGAGACGGATACCAGCCAATCACATCACGCCGTTACGTAGCCAGGTATGTCGAGTTGCCAGACAGGAAAAAGAGAAGGCTTGGAAGAGGAGGATTATGTACGGCTGCCATGGCTCTGTGTCTGCTTGTCTCAGGGCTGTCTCGATCCGACGTATATCTAGATAGATCACCTTGTAGGTAAGCCACATACATACATACTTGACGTAGGAAGTAGGCAGTAGGGCTTTCTATTACGCATACGAGCAAGACGGCTATTACACAGAAGATGGGGGTACTGGACTTAGCCCGGAGGTATTGAGCCACTATCATGCTTCCTGGCTTATATACCGGCCCGAGACGGTGGGTATGACAGATCCTGTTGGAGTCTCTGAACCCCGGGGGGGGGGGGGGGCTGGACGTCGAGCTTACTCATATAATACACCTAGCGCCATCCGTCTAGGCAGTAATCATACGCACGGCGATACAACGTCATACAAAGAACTATATGGCCTGATCTCCGTAGATGATTCGTCTGGCTTTTCGAGCGCGCACACATTGCGACCTACAGAGACGATGGTTCTTAACCACAGATGCTTTCTGATTCGCGGTAGACGAGAAAACACTGGTGAGCCCTGGGAAATAGATGATGATATGTATAATGTGGATGTGTATACTGCAAGTAATATACTATGCTACGAGTAATTCGGGAGGCAGGGCTACACGTCTCGCGCACTTACACAGGACTATGCACGGTGCCTTGGTCAGCAAAGGCATCCCATATGTATTGCCATGTCGTGAAACCAGGCCGCGGTACTACCTACCCCTCACCATCGCATGCCATCGTCCTGCACGCCCTTCCTCCCTCCTCCCCGCCACTTGCAAGCTTGCCTGCTTATTACTTATGTATGAATTAGAGAGAGAGAGAGAGAGAGACAGCAAATGAACAACCAGCAGTAGGTGAGGAGGCCCGTGCACTCACTCACTCACTCCCTCACTCCCCTCACTCTTACATACCTAGGTTGTACGCATGAAGTAACACAGCAGCAGAGGAAGCACACGGATCGGTGGACCGTGCCGTGTCTCTCACTACCTACCTACCTACCTACCTACCTACCGTCTCTGTGTAGCAGTAATGCGTATCTTCTTTATCGGACACCTGCCTGCTCTGCCCGCATGTCTGTCTGTAAAGAGCAGTGAGTGTGTCTCGCATGCGTGCCGCGATTACTTACATTGGCAAAGTGCGGGGAGTCGCAGGAGTTCGTTTCTGGTCATGCCGGGGGGCTTGCTTGCGTGCTTCGGGATCCCGACGAGCCTCCGCGCGTGGATGTATGTATGTGTGCGCGCGGACACACGCCATGGAGGTAAGTAGGTAGGTAGGTAGGTAAGCATCTGCCTATGCATGCACAAGAAGCTAGAGCAGGTTTTTCCCCGGCCTCTACACATCCCACTCAGGGGACCCGGGTCCCGTCCCTGTTCGCTCGCTCGCTCGCCCGCCCAGCCTCGAGATAACGTGCTGTTGGTAGGTAGGTAGGTGCTGTTATCAGATCGAGGGGAGCGCGTTTTGGGGGCCGTGGGCGGGCGCACGTGTAACGAACCTAGTAAGTAACCAGCGCAGTCAATTTAACGGGCAGATGAGACGAGATGAGACGAAGGAATGAATGAAATTCGGCCATGGCCCTCGCTGATCTCGGATTTCTCCTTGGCGTCAGTTCGGGGTCGTATGTATGGATGGCTTTGCCGCATTACTACGTACATGTACATATATACATACCTACATACCTGAGGATGGAAGGGTTGGTGAGAATTTCACGGCGCGACGAATGTACGTGCCTAGATATGGGCCATGCTACGACCGTATGTGTACGCAACAGAATAGCATATTACTACCTATCATGCTCACCGGACGGCCAATATTATTGCTACTTGACCCGTGCACGAGCTCTCTCACCTGAGGGAGTCGAGGGACGAGGGATTGCATGTACCCACACGGGGCGTGCATATCTGCATGAGGTCCGTTTCTACTACTGTAGGTATGTAGCGTAGCGATGCAGCGCGTGCGCATGCCGGCATTCCGTCGCGTAGCATGCGTATGTAAGCACGCACGCACCGCTGCGGCGGCGTCGGCCACTAGGGAGTCTAGTGAGAGAGCGCGAGCGTATGTAGGACCGATGGATGCGTGCTAGGTGCATTGGATGCATGGTACCGCGTGGCGACTGGGGTCTCATAGTTATGTACGTGCCTTTATATGAAGTACCTGGCCTATAGCTTCCCGGTTCTATTGGGTTGTGCTGATACTTAGGTTGGCTACGTTGCTTCTCACTTGTGTCTGTGATAAGGGGCCCCCTTTTCTGCCCTGGAAGATACTGGTGGATTAAAGGGGTAGGGAGATCGAATGCACTTTTTTTTATTTGAGAAGCGTGAAGCTGGCGAATACGCCCATGCATTAATATTTAAGATATATTAGAGAAGTGCTTCGCTGATATGTTTTAACTCGTTACTTCGATTCTCGTAGTTATGCTCAGCGTTGACTAGAAGGTTCGGAATGGCTACAATAATGTCGTATAATTTGTAAAGTGATCCGCTTAATTCATTCTATTTTGCTCGTATTGAGTTTCAAATTCTGTTCAGTCAGCCCCTCTACGATACTAGGAATGCAATCGACATTAAGATTGAGATTCGAATATAATTCCATACAGAGTAGTAAGCATGGTTATACAGATACGGTGGTTAGGCAATTCAACATTTCCGAATTCTGCTAGACGTTGTATTGTACAAGCTTCAAGCTTATTTCTCACATTTGTACCTCCCATTAACAGCATATAATGTCAGAATGGTTCGCCAGGAGGTGCTTGGGAATAAGAAAGCATCAGCTGATGAACATATACAATGCAGCTGTTGGCTACGATGAAAGCTATTTCCCCTCGCTGCTTAGGTTTCCTAGCTGTATCATCCGTTAGGTACGAAGACAGTCACTTGAACGTTACTAGGAACAGCAGCTTGAGAGAGACATGAGGCTCTATGTAGTCAAGGTATTGAATGGGATTGCAAGGATGAGTATCGGCCTATATATAGCCTCCGCCTGTACATACATAAGGATGAGATTCCCCTTATAGCTCTACCTTACTCTCAAGAAGTCATTGTGCTCCTCATTACTAAATCCTGTGTTGACACAACCATGCACCCTGTTTCGATGGAAACACATGTGGGAAACAACACACTGATTTCAATTACCTAGACAGTTTGAACTTTACCAAGCAACCTAAATCAACAAAAGCATCAAACTATAAAGAAAATGTAGCCCATGCTAGTAAGACTTCTTCACAGTAACCATTGGCCTGCCGCGCAGGTCTTCGAGCTCCTTCTTCAGCTCCTCATATTCCTCAATCGATTCTTCCTTCTTGCCGTTGCCACAATCGATGAGGCTATGTAGCTCCATCTTCCGAGCCGCTTGAGTCAATCTCGAGATGAGAGCGTCGGGAACAGCAGCGAAGTAGCCGTGAAAGCCACCTTCGAAGACATAACAGCTATAGCGGACACCGGCTCGGCTGAGTAAATCAGCAAAGTATTCAACCTCGTCTCGGAAAGGCTCGACAGAACCGACGTCGAGGTATACGGGCGGAAGTCCTCGAAGGTCGTTCGGTTGTGCAAGAGCTGGAACCTCGTACTTGGTGACGTCGTCCCTACCCACGCGATCTTCTCCAAGGGAGCACTTCCAACCGAGTAGTGCATCCCTCCAGATGAACATGTTGCCATCGTCAAACGGTTGTTTGGAGTCTGTCATGTTTCTGTCGGCTAGCTGAGGTGCTTCCATGAAGATGCCGCCTAGTGGATGCTTGTCTGTGTCATCTTTCCATTTCATCCCTAGGGAAGCCGCCAAGCCCCCTCCGGATGAAGTACCATCTATTTTGAATTAGCATAGCTTCCAATAACTGATTACTTGACTCCTATAATATGTCGAGTGGTGATCAAACTTGAAAATATAAGTAATGAAGGGAATTGTATGAAAATAGTAGTTGTACGTACTACATGCACCGTTAGTATACCATACAAAGGCTGCGGCTAGGAGTCCACGGAAGGTATTGACATCTAGTAGTAGGGGATAATTTAAACTAACCACACAAACACCTTCTCAGGGTGAACAAGTCCGAGAGGGGGAGAATTCTCAATAGTGGACGTATGATTACCATCTCGGGGAATCTGCTGGAAGACCCAGTCTAGAGCCTCGTAGCAATCGTTCACGGGATCCTCACCCACCCCCTGGTTCGGCGCAAGGCGGTATTCGACGCTGACTGTGACAGCATTGAACTCTTCCGCCCACCTGTGGCCGTTGACACCCAGACCGACGAAGCGAGAAGACCCCACACGAGCTCCGCCGTGTATGAAGAAGAAGCACGGGACCTTCTCCTGGCTAGTTTCGATGCTATTCGGCCACACAACTGCAAGGTCAATATCCTTAGGTGGTTCCAGTTTCGTGATTTTCGTGGCTACATTATCTGGCTCGGATGTGCGTGGGATGGAAAAACCCCTGTAATTCAGGCCTTCATAGCCTGCCTCGATATCGTCCCTGGTTTTGTCGGCGTTGGCCTTCCGCCTTCTTTGCTGGAACTCCCAAGAGAAACGACTTTCTCCATTCTTCAGTTGCTTCGGGAGGTCATTGGTTTCTTTCTTAGAATGCTCCTGTAGCTCCACGTCATATAACCCAAAGAAAGGATTGGGGTCAGCCATTGTGAGAGAACTGGGCTGGTCGAGATATCTCGGACATGAGAGGGGAGGTGGATATTATGGACAGAGTATGCCATGTCTAGATGGTAAGACATCCTCATATATATGGGGTCTTCTTTGTGTCTCAAAATGATGTTGGCGATCTACCCTACCCTAAAGTTCTTTGTGTATAAAAGCGATGTTGGTCAATACACCAAAACATGAGCGTCCTTCTCGACGCGTGATAGTGAAAGACGACATCGAATTGACAAACATAAGCCTGAATGTCTTTCCCAACGCCTGATTTTGCAAGATGACATGGAGCAAACGGCTGCATGCGTCAATATGGGCTACCGGTGAGTTGAAGCAAATGATGTTGGTGTAGATTCAGCACGTAAATATTCAAGGGATGACAGCACCGTAGTTACGTTGGGGCTCATGAGAGTGCTCATAACAATTTCGTCTCCGTCCTGCCGGACCTGTTGTTGGTCGTTGTCCACAAGAGTTTGCCATGATGCGGTCAAAAACTGATAACGCCACCAAATATTTGAAAAGTTTTCTTGTCCACATGCGGCTGACATGATGTTGGGGCCTGATGACTTGAGGCAAACTTCTGCATGCTCCGGATCGTGATGATTGCCGTTAGCCTCGGGACCACCCGTGTTATGCAAGGGGTTCCCTGATATTCGGTATTGTGGCGTCGAATGAGTCAGTAGTCTGTAGACCGTGCTGACCTGTCGGGTAGAAAATTATAGTAAAATGTCATGATTGTTGCTTCATCTGGGATTGCCTTCTCGGTCTTAGCGAATGCGAGGGTACCTAACTGTTGAGCGCTCGGGCATCATCAGCAAGCTAGGTCAGCTGGAGATAAGGTACCTGTAAGCCAAGAGAAAAAAGCGACGGACTTCAGTAATTTGGCCACAGTGCTGGAACATTCGTTGCCTTTTTGTTGACCTTAGAGGAAGACATGTGGAGCGTCCATGACGAAGCTTGCCACCTCTTTCGAGCTGTTGAATACGAAGTTGTGCAGCAAGTATCTACTATAGATGGAATTAACATGGCAAATACCTCTCAATAATAATGTGAAAGGCATGTGGGCTGTTGGAACCTTTGATATTAACTGCAGCTGAAAGTGACGACGTAACTCTTACGGGTCGATGATCTAGCCCCTCAAGCGTACTACATCAATGGACGCGCAGCTATTAAAAAGGGTCACAATAGCATGATCGTGAGCCATAGTTCAAGATTAATCTTAGATGGCATTTTCCCTGCAGAAGCTAATAAAGCACCTTCTATTTACACCTCTTCACATGGCGAAGTGATATTTTCATCGGATTAAGCTTAAAAGAGGCTTAGGGCTACAAGACCTAAACAAATACACATAAGCCCTTTCTGTATACCCGCGTGGGCTGTGGCGATACTTGAAGATGTCAGTGTTGACACGCTGGATATCCCGCTGCTCCTCTCTGGTACTGTTCCCGAAAAGATTGTAGTTCCGGGACTGGCGCTAGACCTTGAACTAGTAATCCCACTGTCCGATCTACTCGGCCTCGTTGTTGTGATGGGAAGCCCAAACACGTCCGTTGTAGCAGGCGGCAATGTTGTGATATCAGGTACCGGCAAGGTGATAGTCTCCATTGCAACATCAACTTTGTACGCCCAGAAACAACTCGGCGTCTCGGTAGGTACGTAATCCCCCACCGTGTTATCACCGAAGCTTGCGCTGGTATACGTAACTAGAAATGGGACCGCATTCTCAGTATTTGTACAAGCCAGGCTTGCCAACGGTGTCGGTGATCCCTCTGAACACTCCGTGTATGCTGTGGGCAGCGGGTGCAGGCCTCCTGCTTGGTGTCCCCCAAGCCCACAGCAAACCATGTCTGATAGGTTCATTGAGGAGTCGTTGCCCCATCCTCCAGGTATCCAGATGCTCTTCTCGACATTAAGGATCTCACCGTTGCAGCAGAAGGTCTGGAAATCGGATTCTTTGGTCCCCAAAGTCTTGTTCGCGCATTCATAGCGCTCGCCGTCGAAGGATTCTAAGGAGCCTAGACACCATCGCTTTATCAGGCCGGTAGGAATCGTCGTTGTGATTGATGCCATGCTTTTTGGCCGCTTTGACGGAATACCTGCGGAGAATTGGTAGGGCCCTTACTGGGGCTGACAGCTGGCAGGCTTGTTTCAAGAACTTGTCTCAACAGTGACGTTTCCAAAAGAGTGATGGAAAAAATACGAGGACAATTGAGGACGAGAAAAGTTCTATAGTTATATTAGGAAAAGAAAATATTCAGGTCATGTAGGCGGCAGCGTGGGCATCATACGTTTCATTGGGTAGCCAAGGCAAACATTATCAAAACATCCACCATAGTCTAGACTTCTTGCTCTTGGCAATTCAACCTATACCTATTGGTAGGATTATTGTAGCTGGGCCACAACCGACGTGTAAGGCCCCCTTGAATATCGGTCCAAACCAGGGTACAAATTACTCTTTAAGGTAGGAATCACACCCCTGTCTTGATTTGTATGCTAGACAAGGGCTTATATTCTTGGAAAGCTTTGCTACATACTACATACATATTTGAGGATTGTTTTATGACCTGCAAGCACCTGAAGCTTGTGGTATCACCAATATTGGTCAATACGTAGCCTAATAATTACAGAATATTTAAGCTAGATCTTTTTCAAATAAAATACGGGCTAACTATTTGATCTCGTTCATGCAAAGTGGCAACGGTTGAATGTCATCTGCAGCGTAAGTATGCTCTCTACTGGCTTCGATCATTTTGTTATCTGACAACTCCAAGCCTGGCAGCCTGGATAGGATTGAAAGTGAATAGGTAGATATCAGGATGCTATTTCCCAACCCATTGCAGATGAAGCTCCTGTCTGTTACGATACGCCCTATAGGGCTGAGGGTGGTACGGGCCTACGTATGGCTGATCCGCCTATACATGTATATATATCAGATGGCTCCGCCACCTTCCTATAGCTTTACCTTGCACTATCAAGTCACTATACTCCTCATTACTTTGTCCTATATTGACACTGTTACCCATCGACCTAATCCGGTCTTTTAGCTTTATTCTAATAGGATAAATACTAGTTAGCTATATTTTATTGTCACGATAATATAGGTATTAAAGATCTCCTTTAAGCCTATAGATCTCGGAGTAATATTGCTCCGAGATCCATAGGCTTAAAAGAGATTTTTTATAACTAGAAGATCTTTTGGATTTTAGATTTTTATATAATTTTAATTAGAGTAATTACGGCAGCACTTAAATAATCTTTATATATATTATAACTATAATAGTTATAAGCCCGATTAACGCTTAAGGCCGGTACTTTTTAATAATTACTTATTAAAATTAAATTATTTTATTTTTTATATTTTTTTTCTTTTTATAATAGCTTTTCGAACTATAAATAAGCTTAATATTATATTTTTAATAACCGATTTAATTTTTGTTATTACGTTTTTTAAGGACAGTTATAGCTGGCTTAAGTGATATATTTAATTAAAGGCTAACTATAAAATTTGTAAAATATAGCATTTAGTTAATCTAAACGTTCCCGATTGTAATAAATCTTACGTTCTCCCTTTAGCAGTACTTACGTTTAAAGAAGTTAGGGCTATAAAGGTTATAAAAATCTTCCGACCTTATAACAAAAGCCTGTAAAAATAGTAAGCTTTGTTAGAATTAAGCTGTTTATAGGCCCTAAAAAAGCTTTCCGAGCCTACCGATAAAAAGGTGATAAAAAGTTTTAAAAATTAGGCAAAAGTTTATAGCGTTACCGCTATTAATTAGAATAACAATTATAGGCGTTATAATATAATTTGGAATTGGGTATTTAAAATAGTTCATTTTAATTTAAAAGCTTTAGCGATAACTATAAGCTTTAAAAAAATAATTACGGTTTAAAATATTATTAAAGCCTTAAAAAGCTTTTTAATACTTTCGATAATAAACACTCGAATTATAGTATTAAAAATTTATCGATAAATATTAATTAGGGCTAAAAAAAGCTCGGTTAAGCCTAATAAATAATACGCGAAATAATATCGAGCTTTTATAAACGCTTAAGCTTATAAGTTTTTTAAAGTTAACGGAATACTAGCGGTTAAAAATTTCCTTAATATAGTAAAAGCTCGTTTAGCCCTTAATTAGGTAATAAAAAAGCTCGGTAATATAATTAGAAATAATTATTTAAGGAATCGATTAATTATATTAGCTTAATATAAAGATTAGTTCGGAATTTTATTATATAAAAATTAGCTAAAGGCTCGAAATAAAGTTTTAGGCCTTTTTATTACGTTTGGAAAACAGCCTAATAATTTAAACCTTAAATAAAGATTTACCGATAGTAAATTTTTAAATAAACCTAATAATAATTCCGGAATTTAAAATAGGTAATTATATCTTTATTTATTAGTTAAAAAGCGTTTATACCGTTAAATATTTAAATTATACGCGATTTTATAATATGTTATTATTAAAAAAAGCGATAAAATTATTAATATCTTAAAGAAGTTTTATATAGCCGAGATTAAGGAGCGTTTTAAGCTTTTTAAATAAAAAAATCTAGCAAATAGGATTTATTTTTAAGGATAATAAGTAAAATAAGGCTTACGAAATAAAAGTAATCGAAAGGGTTAAAAGCTTAAAAAAAGATCTTAAAATTTAATAGTTTTTAACCGCTTTATAGAAATAGTGATCGATTTTATTAAGGATTTTAAACTTAAAGAATTACCGGGCTTTTATATTATAATAAAATTCGAAAAATATTTACTCTCGGAATATATTATTATTGTCTTGGGACAGGGTGTCAGGGTAAAGGAGGTGCCACTTCATGGCTTAACTGATCGGAGGTAATCAAGGCGGCGAAGCAAAAGAGTCACTTATAACGGCGATTAATCGAAAGGAGAGGTATGTCTATTATCGGCGACAAGGCTGTTAGAGCTATGTATGTTTTATCTAAGAGTAAAAGAAAAAGTCAAGCAATATATATATGCCACGGCACACTAGCCCCATAACATTATCGATAATTATAAAGCTTTTTATTTAGTTAATAGCGCGGCATTAATAGTTTTAAAAAGTTTCCGACTTATTTAAGATAATAAAGTAATAGAAATAGGCATTTCGAGCTTCCTTATTACTAGACGAAACAAAAGAATTTTCTTTAAGATTTTTTAAGTTAAGGGAAGAAAAGAGTTTTAAGATTTTAAGCTTATTAATATAGTATTTATTAAGGGATTTTATATAAATATTATTTCGGAAGTTTGTTTAAAAAATATAAGGATCTAGTATTATAAATTCGATTGTTTATTACGGTACGGTATTATAGATTATAACGTTATATTTAAAAAGCTTTTTCGAAAATATAATTTAGTTTTTATTAAATATAACGAGCTTTTTTATATTATAACAAGTTTATAATAATTAGTACTATTTTATTTAAGAAAATTAAATAAAGCGTAATAGGAATATTAGCTTTTTTTGTAATAAAGAGAAATAAGCCGTAAAGACTTTTTAAAAATCTCGCGCGCCCGAAAATTTTTTTAAAGCTTTATAGCATATTTAGTTAGGTTATTTAAAACTAATAGCGCTAAAAGCTTTAGTAATAAATATATAAAATGTAAGAATTAATAATATAAAATAAGTAAAGTGTTTTTATATAAAAGGCCGTTATGTTAAAATGTAATTTTATAATGCTAAATAAGTGTTTTTTTTCTAACTAAAGAAGAAAAGAAAATCAAAAAGGTATATCGGTATAGCTTAAGAGCATTTATACTAGCTCTCGAGAGTTATATTATTATATCGGCTTATAATCGCTGATATTTCTTATTATAGTATAGCCTATTATATTATTTCCCCCTTTATTTTTTTTGCGCGATTATATCGCTTTTTTTATACCCGAATATAAAATATATATAGATTTTTATTAATTATCGGCTTTTTTAGCTATTAATTATTTATTTTATTATTAATTAAAGCCGGTTTAGGAAGTAATAAAAAGGTATTTTTATAAAAAAATTCTTTTATTATAAAGGTTTTTAATTTTACGTTATTATTAGTTAATCGAGTATAAAATAAACGCGCGTAAAATTAAAGCTCGATTTTTGCTTTTAATTAATTTTTTATTTAATAGTTAAATTTATTTTTAAATTAATAAATCGATTCCCGTTTTTAATTAATTTACGCGCGTAATTAGCGTAATATATAATTAGTTTTTATAATTAATTATGCGATTGATTTTTTTTAAGGTTACTTAAATATTTTAAGCCTTTTTTTCGAAATTTCTTTTTTTTCCCTTTTTTTTAGGCTATTTATAAGTAAAGACTTATTTTTTAATTATTTATTTTATTTTTCTATTTTTTAATTTTTTAATTTTTTAATTTTTTAATTTTTTAATTTTTTAATTCTTTTATTTTTTTATTTAAGTTACTAATATATTTTCCCGTAATATTTCCGTAACGCGTCTTTTTTTTTACCGCTATTTTCGCCTATTTTTGCTTTCGCCGCTGCTGTTATATTTTTATTTTATTCCCTTTCCGGCTTTGCCGCCTTTAATAAGCCGCCCGTTCGCGCTATTTTTACGGCTTTTTTTCTTTTTATGCGTCGTATTTTATACTGCCTTTATATCGGCCGTATAGCTAGAAACCCTTCCGCTTTTTACTCCGACTAAATTTATAAGTTTTTTCTTTTTTTTTTAGTTTTAAAGTATTTTAAATATAATATTAATTATATTTAATTATTTATAATATACAGTATATAAAATATACTAAAGGTTATAATTGTTTTATTATAAATTACCTCTCGCTTTTTTTATTCGAGTATTACTTTTCAATCCCGTTTTATAATTACTTACGGGTATTAAAATTTGCTTTTTCGCTATTGCTTTAATAAAAGTTTATTAAACTTATAATAGTTTAAATTTTAATAAGTTATTTATTTTCCCGCTTTTTTATAATATTTCTATTATTTATTTTTTTATTTAGTTTTTATTACTATTTAAAAATTAGCCGGAACGTAAGTATAATGCGTTATTAACGCCGTTATATATTTCGAACGTACTAAAATAAGCGTTATAACTTTAAGCCGGGCCGAAATTTAATAGTAATAAAAGTAATATATAAGTTTTTATTTTATTTTTCCGTAATTTTTTTTAGTTTATACGCTATATAAAAATAATTTATAGCTATATTTAAGGAAATCGCTCGCTCGCTCAAATATATCGTTAATAATATTAGCGATATTATAGCTATTATACGCTTTATAATAAATAATGCCGGGCTTGCCATTTATACGCGTGCTTCCGTTTTTAGTTCTTTTTTTCGGCTTATCCCGCCCGCTTTTATTATTATTATAAATTTTTCGCTTAAGTATAACTTACGTAACTCTCGCTTACGCGTTTTTTTTACCCCCGTTAATATTTTTTGCTATAATTATAGCTATTTTCTTAAACTTTTTTTTATAAAAGTAAAAAAAAAAAGTAATAAATATAAATAAAAAAAAAGAAAATAATAAAAAAAACGAGCTAAATTATTAACTTCCGGCTAATATAAATATATCGCTCGATTAAATTTATTATATTTCTCGGTTAGTTTTATAATAATTTTAATTATTAGTTTGCTAAAAAAATTATATAAATAAAAAAGGGTTATTTATTATTTACTCGGGAATAACGTTTACGTTATTTATAATAATAAAAAATTTATAATTTCCTATAATATTTTTTTATTTTATTTATATTTTTTTATTTTTATACCTTATTAGTATTTTATTAGTTATATAATTACCGCGCGAGCGTAACTTTTGCCCTTTTTTTTATATTAATTTTTTTAAGTTTATTATTTGTTTTTATATTATTATAATTTTTTTTAAAATAGTTTACTGTTTCGGTATTTCTTAAGTTTTCGAGCGGTTTTTATATTAAAGCTATATAATTTATTTATTTTATTAATACTTATTTAGTTTTTTTTTGCTTTTTTTATTTAATAATTATTTAAATAATTTTTTTTATTTGTTATTTTTTTTTCTTTTTTTTTTTTTACTAATTATAAAGGGAGGTTATATATTTTCGTTTTTTTAAAAAAGTAGGGGATTATTTTTTACGTAATAAATAAACTTAATATAAAACCGGTTATATATTTCTTTCGATATATTTAATTTTATAACTTAAAAATTAATAACGCGCGTTATTTTATATTTAATATATAATTATGCTAGCTTTTATAAAAATTAAAATCTAAAAATATTTTTAAGCGTTAATTATACCTTATTTTTTATTTAGAATTACTTTATAAAAAATCGCCGCTTATTAGTTACGTTTTTTTATTATTATTACGTAATTATTATTATAGCTTATATAAATTTTATCGCTTTTTTTAAATATTAGATAAAAACTTTTGCCCGTACGCGCGATTCGGAAATAAATTTTAAAATATATTCTATTATTAAAATAAGTTTTATATAATATTTATAAAGTATAAAAAAAAGACTTAGCCTTATTATTATAATATTTCGGTTATTAATTATAAGTATTACTTCCGGTAATAATAAGTTTTATTTAAATTAAATATATAATATAAATATTCGAAAATATATTAATATTTTTTAGTTCGCTCGTTTAATAGTTCTATCGGTTTTCGGGTAAAACGTAATTAATAAACGCTATTTAATCTTTACTAATAAATAAAGCCGTTTTTAAAACTGCTTTATTTAATTAAATCTTTTATTACTAATTATAATATAAGGAAAACTATAATATTTTTAATAATAATTTATAAACCGTTCGGCATATATTTTTGCCTCTATCGAAATTATAACCTCTAATATAACTTATTTTTTTAATCGATTAAAAATTACTATTATAAAAGTAAGGTTTTATTTAAAAATAGCTAATAAGTTAGTTATAAAATTAATAAATAGTTTATTATAAAATTAATTCGGAATAAATAATAGTTTTAAAAGCTTTTTTTTTAATTACGCTATACCGTTTTTTTTCTATAAATATTGTAATTTTTATAAAAACGTTTTATAAACGTCGATATTTTAAGCTAATAAAATACTTTCGAAAATATTACTAATATATTTTCCCTTTCCAGATATTTTATTAAATATAAATTATAAATATTTTATATTAAAATAGTACAGAATAGTTTTTAATTAAAAATTTAAATACGTTTATAAAAATGTAATCGACTTTTATTATTAATATTATATTCCGATAACGATATTTTTATATTTAAGTTTTTAAAAAACGCTCGGTTTTTTTAAGCTATCGCTTTTATTACTTACGTATAACTCGGGTTTTTTATTACTTTTATATTTTATAACAATTATAAATTTTTATATTCGAAAATTTCCTTATTTTCCGGGATATTTTATCCGTATAACTAAATATATTTTATTTTAATAATTCCCGTTTATTTATATCTCTTAAATTATATATAAAATAACTATTTTTTTTATAGTAATTAAAATTTCCGTCCTTTATATTTTTTATTTTATATTTTTTATAGCAGGTTTTATTTATGCCGTAAAAAAACGTTAGGTTTAATATTTAAGCGTTTAACGCGAAATTCCAATCGGAAATTAAAACGTATTAATTTTTTTAACTAATATATTTATCGCTCGGAAAGTCTTTTAAAAGTTATAAAATATTTTAAATTTTTATAATTAAATAAAATTATAAATATTAAAATTACGTTTTATAATTCCGTATTTTATATTTGCAAATAGTTTATAATTATTAGTAACACTTTATTATAAATTTCGTAATTAATTTTTGCCGGGATTAACCGCCTAAAGTAATAAGTTATAAATAATAAAATCCCTCGCTTATTATATTATAATAGGCATTTTTTATAAGCTTATCCCGAATAATTTATTTCGACTACTGTTTTTCGTTCGGGGTTTTATTATATTAAAGCCGGTTTTTTTAAAAACGCTTATTTAAAATTCTCGAACGTTAGATTTTCCGAAAGCCCCTATCGAAACGGTATTTCTTTTTTTATAAATGCCGATAAAAAGGTAATAAAATCTATATAGTTTTTAATAAAATCCCGGTAGAAATTTATAAATTTTAAAAAACTATAAACTTTTTTAAACGTTTTAAAAAGCTTTTATTTTTTAATTACTTACATTTTAACCGGATTTATATAAACCTCCTTTTTTATTTCGATAATAAATCTTAAGTATTTTATAATAATTATTACAAATTTATATTTATTTATATCTAAACTTAAGCCTACTATTTTTAAATATTTTAATATTTTTTTTATTTTATCGATATAATTTTTTTTATTTTAAAAAAATAAATTAATATATTATTTATATATATTAAATAAAAAATATTTAGGTATTTTTTAACGTACCGTTTATATAATATTAAAACGTTACGGGAATATTTATGAGGCTAAAAAGGGTTATAAGCTACTTAAATAGCTTAAAATAAATATAAAAAGCCGTTTTTTATTTATTTCTTTCCCTAATTTTAATTTTATAAAAAGCTAACCTAATATTTATTTTAAAAAACTATTTTACTCCCGAAAAAGTTTTAAATATTTTTTATATAAATAAAAGCGGGTACCGATTTTATTAAATAATATTATTTAATATTTTATAATTATAATAAAAACGGAATCCGCTATTCGGTTTTTAAACAAAAAATATAAGGGCTTTTATAAACAAATTATTTATATAAATATACCTTTTATTTAATAATTTAATTAGTATTTTTTATAACGCTAATAATTTTTCCCGGGATATATTATATAATAGCTTTTAAAAGGCAAATAATTTTCTACCCGCTTTATTACAGTTTAAGTTAATCTTATAATCGGTTTTTATATAATACGGCAGAAGATTTTTGCCTTTTTTTTTTTTAAATAACTACTTTTAGCCTTTTAACTAAAAAAGGAAATTCTTTTAAACGTTAGTTTTTTTTTAAACGCTAAAACTTTATTAATATCCGCTAGTATAATAATAAATATAGCCGTTTATTAAATTATTACTTGTTTTTTTAGCTTTTTTTATTTCCGAGCTCTTTTTATTTTTTTTATAAAATATATTATACTAATATAAAGCGCTTTTTAAGTTTCGCGGATATTTATAATTTTTAAAAAGTATTTTTTTTTATATTTTTAAGTTTCCGGTAACTTTTATATATAATATATATTTATATATTATATATATTACCCGGTTACGTTTTATTTAAAACTTTTTTAATATTATAAAATAATTTAAACCTAATATAATATATATAAATATTTTTAATTTATATTTATTAAAAATAGCCTTTATATAAATTATCTCGCAAATTATACCCGAAACGTTTAATCCCTTTTTATAAATAGTTTTTTTTACTATTTTTTTCCGGATAAATATATATAATAATTTTAAACGTTTTATTATATTTTCGCTAATAATAATATAATATTTATATCTTAAATTTATAAAAATTTCTATATATAATTATTAATTTAAATATATATCAATTATAAAAAATTTCCCGTTTATAAATTATTCGGTTATATTAATTTTTTCTGCTATTATATTAAACTTTTAAACGCAATTTTACTTAAGAGCTATTTATTTTTTTATTTTTGTAGTATTTTTTTAGCTTTATTTTTTTTAGATTTATAGTTTATTATTACGTTAACTTTAATACAAATAAATAGTTTTATAAAACAATAGGTATATTTTTTAAATAGGTAACTTTTCTTTTTATATCGTAAGTATTTTTTACGCTTTATTCGAACGTTTCGTTTTTTATTTATTACTTATTTAGCCCGCTAGCTTTTTATTAGCGTAATTATACCGGTTATTAATATATTACTTTTATAATTAGTTTTAAAGCGACTAAAAATAAGGGGTAATAGGCCCAGAAAGGATAATTTACCCGGCGCAATCCCGCTTTTTAAGCTATTCTTGTTATAATAAAATAACAATTTTTTTAAATTAAGCTATAATATTTATTATTTAATAAACCTAATCTTAATAAATATTTAATAACGCTATTAAAACTAACGTATTTTTAAATTTATTATTAATTACTTTTTCGATAAATATAAATTTCGCTTTATTATTTTATATATTATTTTTTATTTTTATTAATAATTACTCGAAATTAGTATAAAAAAATATAAAAATTTAATTAATAAACTGGCGGTATTTATATAATTCGCCCCCCGTTTTAATAACTTTATTACGGTTTTTATAAACGTTTAATAAATATTAAAAAAAAAATATTAAGTTATATATTTTATTAGGTTTTTTTATAATATAATATAATTTTATTATATATTATATATTATTTTTAAGCCGCTTATAAATATTATATTACTTATTTTAATCCCTTTTTATAAATTCCGTATTTTTTTAAAACTTATATTTTATTAATATTTCTTATACGGAATAGCGGCTACGCTTATTCCCGAACTTTTCGGGTTATAGTAATAACTTATATTTAAATACCGGAGCTGTAATAATTATTAAAACAAATATTAAAAATACTTAAAGGTTTTTTAGCTAAAAGTTTCCGGGCTAAAAATTTACCTTTATTTAAACTAGCTGTTTTTAAAATCCTTAAAAATCCCGAGAGTTTTACGCAAAAGTACTTTTTATTATATTTACGTTTTATATAATTAATAAGTCGAGATTTTTTTATAGCTATATTTTTAAAACCGCCTAACGTTATAATAATTTATTTTATTATTTTTTTAATTTTTATTTATAAGCCGCTTATTTTAGTCGTTATTTCTTTAAATTATTTTTTAATACCGCTTCTAATATTATATATATTTACTTAAGGCGGGTATAAATTTAATAGACCTAAATATTTAATGCTTCTATATATCTCACTAACAGTATTTCCGGATTATTAAAAAGTTACTTTAAAGTTTTTTTTAATATTTTAATTTATTTTAACACAGCTTAGAAATTAATAAATTAGAAAATATATAAAAGGCTATTACGCTAAAATATAATTTTATAATGCCAAATAAGTGTTTTTTTCTAACTAAAAAAAAAAGAAAATCAAAAAGGTATATCGGTATAGCTCGAAAGCATTTATACTAGCTCTCGAGAGTTATACTGTTATATCGGCTTATAATCGCCGATATTCCCCACTACAGCATAGCCCATTACATTTTATTACGTTATAACTTACGCTCGTTAAGTAATATTACAATGCCGATTAAAGCATTTTTTACTTTATCTTTTCTAAAAGATTTTATAGGATTTTTTCGATTTTAAAAAAAAGTATAAAAAATCGGAATAAATATTTATAATAAAAAATAAATATAGCGGAATAATTTTTGCTATCCCGCTAAAAAATAAGGCTTAATTATAGATTTTCGGGATTTTGCGGCAATTCGAAATTAGGATTTATAGGTAATATAAAGTACCGATTTATAAAATTTATAGCGATAACGAAAAAGCTATAATTAAATTTAGGGAATATATTGCTTACTAGCTTTAAGCCTAAAAAAAAAATAGATTTTAAATTTCTTTTATTATATATTAAAAAGCCTATAAAAGGTAGCGAGCGAGCTAATTAAAAAATTATCGATAAATTAATTAAAATAAAAATAAAAGCTAGGCTTTTTTAAAAGTTTTAGCTAAAAAGCGTATAAGTTATAGCTTATTTATATAATATTTTACTATTTTAAAATAAAGTTTTACGTATTTTTTACGAAATATTTAATTTGTAATTTAGATAGTATTTTAAATAATATAATCTAATAATCGTATAAACGTTAATAAGCGATTTATAGCCTAATTAAAATAGTATATACGTTTATAGCTATTAAGCTTACCCGTTTAAAACGGAACGTACGGCCGGAAAAGATAAAAGATTATTTAAAATCAAACCTAAGGAATATATCGGATATTTAATTAGCTATAAGGCTTTTAATATATACCGTATTTAAATCCCGAGCTTAAATTAAGTAATTACTATAAGGAACGTTCGGTTTAATAAAAATCTATATTACTTATTAAAATAAAAAAAGCAAAAGTTTCTAATACTTTAAATTTTCGCCGATAAATTAATAAAAATAGAAAGTATTAGATAATTATTATAAATTATAAAAATATTAAATATATAAGAAAGCTTTAAGCTCCCGGGAATAAAGTCGGGATTTAATTAAATTAATTAAATAAAGGATAAATTTGTTATAAAACCCGAAATTTTAAAAAAAATATAGGATTAAAAGTTAGGGGTAAGCGTGCTTAAAAAAATCGTTAGTAATTTAATTATTATTAAGCTATTAAAAAACGATTTTACCGAAAATTAGCCGTATAAATTTTTAATTTTCCGTAAAACCTTAGAGCCTAGCTTTAAGTAAGTTTTATAATTAAGCTTTAGCTAAAAAATAAGTGCCGAAATAAGTATAAAAAATTATAGTAATGCCGAATTAATAATTGTCGTTCGATTATTAGTAAATAATAAAGATTTTTAGTCTTTAAAGGAAATATATTTTGCCGAGAAGCTTAGTATTAAAAACTCGCGTAATCGTTAAAAACTAAGCGAGCAGCCGAAAGACGATATAAATTGCCGGTATAAAGCTTAATAATAAGCCGGTAATTATTTAGGGCCAAAAAAATAAAATCGAAAGATCTATTTATTTGTTATAAAAAAAAGCAGGCGGATAAAAGGTAAAAATCCCGAAAATCCTAATTAAAGTATTAAAAATAAAGGGTAAAAATTTATAGCTTTTATTATATTATTTTATAGAAATAACGAAATTATTTTATCTAGTAAATTAAATTAATTAGACTTTTTAAATATTTATATATCTAATTAATTATAGGCTATTTAAGAAAAAAATCGGTAATATAAAATATTATATATAATAATTATAACAGTAATATATTAAAATAAGGCGGATTATTTAAGAGCTATATTAAATAAGTTATATATATACCGAGATAATTTTTTTAAAGTTTCCCTAAAAACCTAAAGAGATTTTAATATTTACTTTTTAGAAAATTATTTTAGAAAAAACGCCAAAAAGGAGATTAGAAATTTTTTGCGCCTAGGAGTTTAAAAAGTTATTAATCGAAAGCGTGTTAAATATTATTTATTACTTTTAAAATGGGTATTTATTTATAAATTTAATAAGAATAAATATTTAAAGCTTTATAAAATTAAAATAATAATACGCGGGAATTTTTAGAAAAAAGGAATAATTTAAAGTATATACGCTATTACGCTCGCAGTAAAATCCTTTAGGCTAATAATAACGTTTGTTATAAAATTCGATTTTAAGGTTTTTTAATATAACATTAAAAACGCGTTTTTAAATATTTTACGTAATAAATTAAAGCTTATAATATATAAGTTTTCTAATAGCTTTAAAATTAGTAAAAAATGCGTTAAAATTTTATAAGTTTTATATAACTTAAAAGAATTATTTTTATTATAATATAACAAATTCGCTATTACTTTTAAAATATTAAGCTTTATTATTTCTCCTAAAAAGCTTTGTCTTTTTTATATAAAAAAAAGAAGAATTTTTATAATTTTTTATATAAACGATTTTTTATTATTATTTAAATGTCGGTATTAAGCAAAAGCTATTAAGTTAATTACGGCTATAAAAAAAATATATAAAATTAAGAAATAAAAAAAGATTTTTTAATATTTAGGGATTAAGGTATTAAAAAATCGATAGCGAAAGTCGATTATTTTATTTTATAATTCTTATATCGATAAAATTATCTTACGTTTTAATTTAGCTAATAATAGTTAATTTTTAGTAATTTTTTTATTATACGCCGAGTTTTTTAAATATAAAGGGCAAATTTCGAAAGGATAAATTAAGAAATACTGTCTTAGGACAGGGTGTCGGGGTGAAACGAAAGTGAGATATCAGGTTAAAAATGAGTGTATATAGCTACCAAAGCTATCTGTGTGTATAACTATCTAGTGATATCTATTGTAAAAAAGTGAAGGAGATGTGAGGGAAAAGGTCAGCTAAATACAGGTATGTGATCCACTGTAAAATGCCCTGTGGAGTGCCCTGTGAATACCC
Source organism: Whalleya microplaca (assembly GCA_022497155.1). NCBI lineage: Eukaryota > Fungi > Ascomycota > Sordariomycetes > Xylariales > Xylariaceae > Whalleya > Whalleya microplaca. The sequence continues at coordinate 23,129 of MU385747.1, read as the reverse complement.
TGTGGAGTGCCCTGTGGAGTGCCCTATAACGTGGCTCTAAGGGGCTTCTAGTGGCTCCTAAGCTGCTGTCACTACCCGTAATCCCCTGCCCCATTACAATATTAAAAATATATAAAATCGATTTTATATACTGTAATTATAATACGCCTTAATATAGTTTATATAATAATATAACTCTCTTATTTCTTTATTAACCTAAGCTCGAAATATATAGCAGTAATAAATTAAGTAATCCGTTATTTATACGTTACGTATTTTTAAGGTATTAAGTATAAAGGTAAAAGCTTTAGAAAGTAAGCTTTAATTATTATAGGTAACGTTTTTTTTATAAATAATACGGAATCTCGAAGATTTTCTTATAGGTATATTATGTTTTTTTTCGGGGGTACTATTATATAAAAAGCTATTAAGCAAAGTACTATATTTACCTTAATAATTAAAGCTAAAGTTATAGCTTTTAAATATATAGTTAAAAAAGTATAGTTTTAAAACAGTTATTTTAAAATATTACTTTAGATTTTGGAAAGCTGTGGAGGATTTTTTATAACAATTAATAAGCCATTAGGTTTATTATTAAAAAAAAACTTAAGATTAATATTAAGTTCCGTTATATCGATATTTAAAATATATAGTTTCGTTAAAAATATACTAAAAGAAGTTTCGAAATAGCTTATTTAGCTATAAATTAAATGTTAGCAAATAGATTTATTAAAAAGCTTTTTAAATAAATATTGTCTTAGGACAGGGTGTTAAGGTGAAGCGAAAGTGAGATATTAGGTTAAAAATGAGTGTATATTAGCTGCCAGAGCTATATGTGTGACTATTTGGTAATATCTGTAGTAAAAAAGTGAAAAAAATGTAAGGGAAAAGGTCAGCTAAATATAGGTATGTGATTTACTGTAAATTGCCCTGTAGAGTGCCCTGTGGATACCCTGTGGAATGCCTTGTGACGTGGCTCCAGGGGGCTTCTAGTGGCTTCTAAGCTGCTGTCAATACCCGTAATCCCCTGCCCCATTACATCCCTCCCTGATTTTTTAGCTAGCGTTCACGCAGCTGAAAAATCTAAAAAAAAGAAAAATGAAAACACGCCCCACACTTAAATGCCTGACCTTCAGATCTGAAAAAAAAAAAAATTTTTCACCCCAAGGACCTCAGGGTAACAGGTCAGATAGCCACAGCTATTAGCAACAGCAGCAGCAGCAGCAGGAGGTCAGGTAACAACAGGTCAGCTAGCCACAGCTATCAGTAGCAGCAGGTCAGGTCAGGTAGCCATAGCTTACAGCTAATCAGCAGCAAGTCAGGTAACAGCAGGTAACAATAGGTCAGCTAGCCACAGCTAGCCACGGCTTTCAACAGGTTAGATAGCCACAGCTATCAGCAGTAGCAGGTCAGGTCAGGTAACCTCCCTATAAGCCTCCCTAGCAGCTGACAGCAGGTGACAGCAGGTCAGCAGGTGACAGCAGGTCAGCAGGTAACAGCAGGTCAGCTAGCCACAGCTATCAGCAGCAGCAGCAGCAGCAGCTGACAGCCTCCCTTGCTACTAAAGGTAGCATTCAAGTAATAAGGTATATCAAGGTATATAAAGGTGTTATCCGATATCGTCATCCATACAAATTGTATACTTGTTAATAGCTGGCTATATCCAGCCATATACCAACAACACAATCAGCTTATTACCGTTACCCATATAAAATGGACAGGTTTATATATAAAAATATACGGTCTAATGTCTCTGGTGTTATCGCGCTCTGTATTCCTAGTATCCTGTTATATAAAAGAAAATTCGTAAATCGTAGGTGACAAGTGACGTAAATGTAATATGGCTGGAGTGACTAGCTATCGATCGAGCATATGGCTTGGTTCGATTTGTATGGGAGACAGGTGGCTATCGGACGAAATAAAATGATCCGCGTGCGATTTGTCGGATGAAAATAAAGTAAGCTCGACAGTAGATGTATTTTAAGTGGCTATTGCTAGTAAATTCTGTGCCTCCGTAACTTATAGTATAACAAAAAGGACTATTTTACTCGATTAATCAGAAGGTAAGGAAGTTGAGGCCTATCCGGAAGTAAGCCAAATGTCTTGGGACAGGGTGTCAGGGTAAAGCGAAAGTGAGATATCAGGTCAAAAATAAATGTATATTAGCTGCCAGAGCTATATGTATGACTATCTGGTAATATCTGTAATAAAAAAGTGAAAAAAATGTAAGGGAAAAAGTCAGCTAAATATAGGTATGTAATCCACTATAAATTGCCCTATAGAATGCCCTATAGATACCTTGTAAAATGCCTTGTAACGTAGCTCTAGGGGGCTTTTAGTGGCTTCTAAGCTGCTGTCAATACCCGTAATCCCCTGCCTTATTACAATATTCGAATATTTTAAAGTTTTATTAAATTTTTAAAATAGTAAAGTTATAATTATAAATTATTAAGGAATAAAAGGAGCGAGTTTAGCTTAAGCTTATATATTTAATAATTTTATAAGCTTTTATAAAAAAAATAAAATAATAAAAGACTATTTTAATAATAAGTAATAAGCTTATATTTTAATTTAAAACTAATAAAATACCGAGTGTAAATTTATTCCCTAATAACTGGGCTTATAAGCCTTACCGATAAAGAATATAAAAATAAAAGATTTTTATTAAATAGGCAAAGCTTAATATATAATAAAACCCGGAAAAATAACTTAATTTAGGCTTAAAAAATTTGCGAGCTTTTTTAAAAGCTTTATAATATAAATTAAACGATTTTTCTTTAACTAAAAAGCCGAAAAAACAGAACCGGATAAACTGGCAGTAATTAAGGTAGAGATTGCGCTTATAAGGTAAATTTACGAAAGAACCGATAAGTTAGGAATTATAAAAGCGATAAGAGGGCGAGCTACCGAAAGAACTAATAAATTAGGAATTATAAAAGCGTAAAAGCTTATAATAAGCTAAAAAATAAAAATCGAGAAAACTTCCGGGCTAATAGCGAAAAGCTTTTTATTAACGCTAATAGAAATGGGACTATTATTATAGGCATATATAGTAAGTTCGTTAAAATTTTTACTAAAAGCCCGGTAATGCTATAAAAAATAAAGAAAATTAATATATTATTAGTTTTAAAATTACTAAAGAAACTTATAATAAAGTCGGTAATATTATATAAATAAACGTAACGGCAAGCGGTATAAAAAAGCTAGGGGGGGTTATAAAAACTTATATTAGCTTATTAAATTTTTTAAAAAAAATTTAAGAAATTTTATTTTAAGCGGCAAAAATAACCCGAGCTATATTTATAATAGCGGGAGCCCCGAAATACTTTCAAATATTTATAAAACGCGACTTTATTAAGCTTTAAAATACGAATATAATAAATATAAAAATTAGCGCGAAAAATAGAAATAATATTAAGGTATAAGGTACTTTTTTTCTTACGGATAAAAATATCGGTAAAACTCGGAATTATAACGTTATAAGTACCGGAAAGGATTATCGGAAACGGCATAAAAGTTATTATAAAATTATTAATACTAGAACTTTTTTTAAAAGTAATCGGAACCTGGAAAAAAATATTACTTTTATTATTTAACGAGTTTAAAAATTTAATAAAGCCGGGCTTTTAGCGGACAAAAAAAAGAAATAAAAAAATACTAAAATCGTTTTTACTGTTATGGGGCTAGTGTGCCGTAGCACATATATATCGCTTGTTTTTTTCTTTTACTTTTAGATAAAATATATACAGTTTAAACAGCTTTATCGCCGATAATAAATATATCTCTCCTTTCGATCAATCGCTATTATAAGTGACACTTTTATTTCGTCGCCTTAATTACTTCTAATTAGCTAAGCTATAAAGTGGCACCTCCTTTACCCTAATACCTTGTTCCAAGACATTTAGCTCCCCCGGATAAGCTTTAACTTCTTCGCTTTTTTAATTAATCGAAAAAAACAGTCCAAATAAAAGCAGTAATAAAATAGGACCAAAAAAAAGGACTTTAATAAAAGCCCTAAAACTATTAAATTAACCGAACTTATAAAAAAAAAACACTAACTAAAAAAAAGAACTAACGGTAAATAATTATTTAAACTAAAAAAATAATGCTAAAAATAAATAAATTAATAAAGAAACTTATAAAAAACCTATAATATATATTAATAAGCTAGTAATATAAAAATATAAAGATATAAAAAACATAAAGAATAAAAAACACGAGAATATAGTAATATAAAAATACAAAAAAACATAAGTTCTAATAAAATAAATTAAATATAAGAAAATTAATAATACGAAAAATTAGGAAAAATTAAAAAATTATAAAATATATAGTAAATAATATATAAAAACGTATTATAATTTAAACTTATAAAATAAACTAAAATAAAATTTAAGTAACGAAAATAATATCCGAGCTTTTAATTAGCTTATAAGTAATTTTATTACGTAATTAATTAATTAATATAATATAATAGCTAAATTAGCAACTTATTATCGAGATCTTTTTTAAAAGTCTCCTAACTTTTAAAGCTATTATTAGCGTCCTAAAAAACAGTTATAATTTTATATCTAAAATATTATAAAACTATAATTTAATATAATTAAAAAAATAAAATATATTCCCCTAAAATTAAATATAACTAAAAAATCAAAATAACTAAATAATAAAATATCTTAAATTATATTAAATATAGCTAAAAAAAAATCCCCCCGACTAACCGATAATTAAGGGATTATTAACCTTACTACTAATTAAGGGTACTATTAAAATAAAAAAGATTCGGTATTATATAATTAAAACACTTAATTAAAAATAACTAGCTAAAAAACTTTATTTTTTAATATAATAAAAAACGTATAAATTAATAAAAAGCCTATAAATTAAAATATAGCTTCCGATTAAAAGCGACTTATTATAACCGGAAAAACTAGGTTTATAATAACGGCTACGTTACTAAACTTTTAAAACTACTTATAGCTTTTATTCGATAGAAATAATGTTATAAATTAAATCGAAAATATAATATATATATTTAATAAATATAGCTTAGAAAATAATATTAAAATTAAAGAAATGCTATATTAAATAAACAACTAAACTAATAAGCGACAAATCGAAACTTTATTAAAAAGTATTATTATTTAAAAAAAAGCAAAGGTAATTTTAAAGCGATATTTTAAAATTAGTAACTTAAAATAAATAAAAACCTTTATAAAATAGTTAAAAAACCTAAAAAAAAAAATAGATTATTCGGACCGATAGAAATTTATTATTATATTTTAAATCATTTGGTTCGGGTAAAGAACGTCCGGAAATAAGGGAAAATTAAAAAATAAAACGCTATTTTTATTAATAGTTTATAGCAAAAAATCGATTAAAAATTATTAAACGGATTATATAGTTTTACTTAAAATTATATAATAAGCTTTTTAAACTAAATTATAAAAAAGCCCAAAACGTTATATATATATAAACGGATATTATAGTCGGCTTAATAAATTATAATAGCCGTAATATCCGATAGATTTCGCCCGATCGGCCGTATATATAATAGGCTATGCCGTAATAGGAAATATTAGCGATCATAAGCCGATATAACAGTATAACTCTCGAAAACTAATATAAATACTCTCGAGTTATACCGATATACCTTTTTAATTTTCTTTTTTTCTTTAGTTAAAAAATAAACACTTATTTAATATTACAAAATTATATCTTAACGTAACGGCCTTTTATATATTTTCTAACTTACTAACCTCCGAACTATATTAAAATAAATTAAAATATCAAAAAAAGCTTTAAAATAACCCCTTAATAATCCGGAAATACCGTTAGCGAAATATACGGAAACATTAAATACTTAGGTCCACCAGATTTACACCCGCCTTAAATAAATATACGCAATATTAAAAACAGTATTAAAAAATAATTCGAAAAAATAATAATTAAAACGAGTAGTTTATAAATAAAAACTAAAAAAATAATAAAACAAATTATTATAACGCTAAATAATCTTAAAAATATAGCTATAAAAAAATCTCGACTTATTAACTATATAAAACGTAAATATAATAAAAAGTACTCCCGTATAAAACCCTCGGAATTTTTAAAAACCTTAAAAATAGCTAGCTTAATTAAATATAAACCCTTAGTTAAAAAACCCTTAGCTAAAAAACCCTTAAGTATTTTTAACACCCGCCCTAATAATTATTATAATCCCGGTACTTAAACGCAAACTATTACTATAGCCCGAAAAATTCGGAAGCAAACGTAGCCGTTATCCCGCATAAAAAATATTAATAAAATACAAGCTTTAAAAAAACACGGAATTTATAAAAAAAAACTAAAATAAATAATATAACATTTATAAACGGCTCGAAAATAATATATAATATATAATAAAATTATATTATATTATAAAAAAACCTAATAAAATATATAACCTAATATTTTTTTTAATATTTATTAAACGCTTATAAAAACTATAATAAAGCTATTAAAACGGAAAACAAATTATATAAATACCGCTAATCCGCTAATTAAATTTTTATATCCTTTTATACTAATTTCGAGCGACTACTAATAAAAATAAAAAATAATATATAAAATAATAAAGCGAAATTTATATTTATTAAAAAAATAATTAATAACAAATTTAAAAACGCGTTAATTTTAATAACGTTACCGAATATTTATTAAAACTAAATTTACTAAATAATAAATATCGCAGCCCGATTTAAAAAATCGCTATTTTATTATAGCGGGAATAATTTAAAAGGCAAAATTACGCCGGATAAATTACCCCTTCCGGACTTACTACTTTTTATTTCTAATTATTTTAAAATTAATTATAAAAGTAATATATTAATAACCGGCATAATTACGTTAATAAAAAACTAGCGGGCTAAATAAGTAATAAATAAAAAATAAAACGCTTAAATAAAACGTAAAAAATATTTATAATATAAAAAAAAAGGCTACCTATTTAAAAAATATACCTATTATTTTATAAAATTACTTATTTATATTAAGGTTAATATAATAATAGGCTATAAATTAAAAAAAACAGGGCCGAAAAAACACTAAAAAAAATAAAAAAATAAGTAGCTCCTAAATAAAGTCGCGCTTAAAAACTTAATATAACGGCAAAGAAAATTAATATAACCGAATAATTTATAAATAAAAAATTTTTTATAATTAATATATATTTAAATTAATAACTATATATAAAAACTTTTATAAATTTAAAATATAAATATTATATTATTATTAACAAAAATATAATAAAATATCTAAAATTACCGCATATATTTATCCGGGAAAAAACGGTAAAAAAAGCTATTTATAAAAAGAAATTAAACGTTTTAAATATAATTTATAAAATAACTTATATAAAAGCTAACTTTAATAAATATAAGTTAAAAATATTTATATATATTATATTAAAACTAAATTACTTTATAATATTAAAAAAGCCTTAAATAAAACGTAACCGGGTAATATATATAACATATAAATATATATTATATATAAAAATTACCGGAAACTTAAAAATATAAAAAAAAAATACTCTTTAAAAACTATAAAAGTCCGCAAAACTCGGGAAGCGCTTTATATTAATATAATATATTTCGTAAAAAAAATAAAAAAAGCTCGGAAATAAAAAAAACTAAAAAAATAAGTAATAATTTAATAAACGGTTATATTTATTATTACATTAATAAATATTAATAAAGCTTTAGCGCCTAAAAAAAAAAACTAATGTTCGAAAAAATCTCCCCCCCTAATTAAAAAGCTAAAAATAGTTATTTAAAAAAAAAAGCAAAAATTTTCTACCGTACCGCCTAAAAGCCGATTATAAAATTAACTTAAATTATAATAAAACGGGTAAAAAATTATCTACTTTTTAAAGCCTATTATATAATATATCCCGGAAAAAATTATTAACGTTATAAAAAATATTAATTAAATTATTAAATAAAAAATATATCTATATAAATAGCTCGTTTATAAAAGCCCTTATATTTTTTATCCAAAAACCGAACGGCAAACTTTATTTTTATTACAATTATAAAATATTAAATAATATTATTTAATAAAATTAATACCCGTTTCCGCTTATATAAAAAACGCTTAAAACTTTTGTAGAAATAAAATAATTTTCTAAAATAAATATTAAATCGGCTTTTTATAAAATCAAAATTAGGAAAAAAAATAAATAAAAAATAGCTTTTTATACCCGCTTTAGGTTATTTAAATAATTTATAACCTCTTTCGGCTTAATAAATACTTCCGTAACGTTTTAATATTACGTAAATAATACGCTAAAAAATACCTAAACATTTTTTATTTAATATATATAAACGATATATTAATTTATTTTTTTAAAATAAAAAAAAATTATATCGATAAAATAAAAAAAGTATTAAAATATTTAAAAATAGCGGGCTTAAATTTAAATATAAATAAATGCAAATTTATAATAACTACTATAAAATATTTAAGATTTATTATTGAAATAAAAAAGAAAATCTATATAAATCCGATTAAAATATAAGTAATTAGGGAATAAAAACCTCCTAAAACGCTTAAAAAATCCGCAATTTTTTAAGATTTATAAATTTCTACCGGGATTTTATTAAAAACTATATAAATCTTATTACTTTTTTATCGGCATTTATAAAAAAAAAGGTACCGTTTCGATAAAGGCTTTTAGAAAATCTAATATTCGAAAACCTTAAATAAACGTTTTTAAAAAAACCGGCCTTAATATAATAAAACCCCGAATAAGAAATAATAATCGAAATAAACTATTCGGGATAAGCTTATAAAAAATACCTATTATAATATAATAAGCGGGAAATTTTATTACCCGTAATTTATTATTTTAAATATTTAACCCCGGCAAAAATTAATTATAAAATTTATAACAAAAAACTATTAATAATTATAAATTATTTATAAATATAAAACGCAAAATTATAAAACGTAATTTTAATATTTATAATTTTATTTAATTATAAAAATCTAAAATATTTTATAATTTTTAAAAAACTTTCCGAATAATAAATACGTTAGTTAAAAAAATTAATACGTTTTAATTTCCGATTAAAATTTTGCGTTAAACGCTTAAATATTAAACCCGACGTTTTTTTATAACGCGAATAAAACCTATTATAAAAAATATAAAATAAAAAATATAAAAAACGGAAATTTTAATTATTATAAAAAAAATAATTACTTTATATATAACTTAAAAAATATAAATAAACGGGAACTATTAAAATAAAATATATTTAATTATATAAATAAAATATCCCGGAAAATAAAAAAATTTTCGAATATAAAAATTTATATTTATTATAAGATATAAAGGTAATAAAAAACCCGAGCTATATATAAGCAATAAAAATAATAGCCTAAAAAAACCGAGCGTTCCTTAAAAATTTAAACGTAAAAATATCGTTATCGGAATATAATATCGATAATAAAAGTCGATTATATTTTCGCAAGCGTATTACGGTACGTGGTAATTGCTGGAGGCAAGGCTTTAGTATTACTAGCTATTGTATTAAAATCGCAAAATAAGGAAAAAAGGAACGAATTTCTTAAGTGTGCGTTAAGGAAATTTGTTTAAAAAAACCCCGCCGGGCTAATTCCGGTAGGTGACTAATATATGTACGGGTTATATACTATAGGTGGTCCGTATAAACTGTAACTACCTCCTTTTCTAAAAAAAGAAAGGCTTGCCTTAAGACTTAAACCTCGGACCTTAGGGAATAATTGATCGATTTAATTTTGGTTGTTTTTTAGCTAGAAAAAGGATTGTTTCGGGTATTTATACTATTATTATACTAACGGGCCTTTATATCGCGGCGCTTAAATAAAGCTTTTTTATAATTATTAAAGGCGTTATCGCGTAAATCTAGTTATATATGCGGTTATCCTGTGCTTTTTTTTTTAATAATAAAAATAAAAAAAAAAGATCTTGTTTTTATTACTTAAGCTTTAGGCCTGTTTCCGTTTCCGCTATAACTGTTATATAGCTACGGGCTTATTATTATTAAGGTGTAAGTTATTAAACCGCTTTTTTTTTACTGCTTGTATTTATTTAAGAAGGCGTATAAGAGGTTTAGCCGTATCGGGGTTAGCTTTATAAAAGGCGGCTAATTATCCCGATATATTTTTAAAATTTTCGGCCGGATATTATATTTTATTAATATTTTATTTTTTTTAGTTTATTTAATATTATAACTTTCGGTAGTATATTTACGACGTAATAACCTGTTTTATTATAAACTTTTTTTTTTATCGGGCTAAACTATTTCGCCTTTAAAGCTTTTAGTTTTTTATCCCGGAAGCGGATTATTATAATAGCGCCGTAGCTTATTAGCGTAATATAGTATTATAATATGTTAGGTTAGGGGGACTTTAAGCCAATAAATATCGTTTAATAACTTTTTTTTTATCTCGAAATATTAACGAGTTAAAAGGAAGTTTAGTTTATCTAATAGCCGATTTATAACTTAAGCCTGCCGTTTTTTAATAATAAATACCTTATTACTTATTCCGAAATTAAGTGCCTTTCGGTATTTATTAGCTTATTTAGTTATACGCTCTTACGCCTGCCTTATAATAGATCGCGCTATAATAATAAAACTATTTAATATTTTGGCTCATTTTTAAGCCTTTTTCCGAAAAAGGCATTCCTTTACGGAAAAACTATTAAAATTTACTATCCGTTAACTTTAATCGAAATTTATAAGTATAATAAACTTTATTTTTATTTTATAAAGGAATAACCTTATCGATTTATATAGTAATAATACTTGCGTATAATTTATAGCCGGCAATAACCGCGACTAATTATTTTAATAATAACTTACGAAAAGGCGTAAGCGCTAATCTAAATATACATTTATAACCTTAACTTAACTTACGGTTTTATAATAATTAAATAACGCTAACTTTTAATTAATATTTATAATATAAGCTAACTTATTTATAAAAGCAGAGATAAATTAAAGGCCTCAATTATTAATAACGTTATTAGGCGTATGAAATACCCGAAATAGTCCTTTATAATATATTAATATTATGTTTAACGCTATCGCCTCTATAATATAAGCAACACTTTAGGCACATTTTTTAAAACGATTTATTATTATAAATATATTATTATATTTATATTTATTTTTCGGCATTACTTTAAAATCTATAACTAAATATTACTAAATATAATCGGGTACCGGTAATAAGTAAAGCTTACTAAAAGTTTTATTATATAAAATTTTAATTAACTAGCACTTTAAATAATTATTTATATATATTATAGCGTTTATAAATAGTCCCGGCTATTAGTATTATCCCGTAAGTAGCTTATGCGTTTTATTTTTTTTTAAATATGCCGTATTTAGGCGCTTATATATCTCGCGAATTAAACGCGTTTACAAGTTATCTTTTTCGGGAACTATTAATCGCAAGTTATAAATAACCAGCTTATTTATTAGTTGCTAAAATTCGGTAAAGTTTACCTTAGCCTTTTTCCGGTATAATTTTAAATTAAGGTTCTCTTTATTTTATTGTAAAATCTCGTTTACTAACGCTACTCCCGATAGGGGGGCCAGTAATAACGGCATTTCTACTTTATTTAAAATAAAGATTTTAAAATATAAATATAGTAACCTTAATAAAAGCTCGCTTATATTTAAGTAACTTAAATTTATAGGGGTTATTAACTTAAATAAAGTAAGGTATTATTAAATCTTTATTTTTTTTTTTTAAGTACATAACTTTTTTTATTTTTATAAAAGCGCGTTAGCTATTATATTTTCTCGACTAAACCTATATATAATAACAAAATTATATTATATTAGCAGCTCCGCTTAATCTGCCTATTAGAAATTTAGCTTTTACTTAATACCGAAATATTTTAATACCTAATAATCTATTACTATTAGAAACGGGCTTCGGTATTAAGCTCTTACTAATTTCGGACGCTAATATTATAACGCTCGCATTATAGCTAATATCTCTTTATTATAAGCTTCATAATTTAGTTCCGCTTTTTATATAATTTCCGAAAAAAAAGCGACCGGGTACTATTTACTATTATCCCTTTTTTGGGAGAGCGAGCCTGTTAAAACACTATTTAAAATATCCGTTTTTACTCTCGTTTCGCAAGCATAATTAAAATAGGCTAGAACCGGGGCTAAGATAATAAAGTCTTTTAATATCTCAAAAGCTAATTTATATTTAACGTCTTAAACAAAAGGCACGTTAACTTTTATAAAATTTATTAAGGGCTTTATTTTCCGACTATATTTAAATATAAACTTGCGGTAGAAATTATAAAACCTTAGAAATAACTATATACTTTTAATTATAGTAGATTGTTTTTAGTTTTATATTATAGTAACTTTTTCGGGGTTTACCCGAATGCCGTTAGTTCTAATAATAAACCCCAAAAATTTGGTTTAAATAATATAAAATTTATACTTTTTTAAATCAGCTTATAGCCTTGCCGTTTATAGCCTTTTTAGAACCTTAATAATATATATCTCGTACTTTTTTAACAAATCGGAATATATTAAAATATTATTAATATACGCGCTATAAAAAATATTTAAAAAGTTAAATAGCGTTTTATTAATATATTTTTAAAAAGTCGAAAAGCTATTAGTTAGTTTAAAAAAAAAAACTTTATATTTATATGCCCTATATCGCGTACGAAACGTCGTTAACTTTTTATTATCCGGATATATCCGAATGCGGTTAAACGCCTGCCGGATATTAATTTTCGTAAATATTTTCGCTTTCGAAATATACGCTAGCGTTTTTTTAATTAAAAGCAGTAGATATCGATTTTTTTATATTAATATATTTAGCTTTCGATAATTTACGTAAAACTAAAAACCACTATTTGCCTTAAGTATAAAAAGAACCGGGGCTACTTACGGCGTAACGCTTAATTTTATAAATTTTTTTTATAAGTTTTCGATAATATAAATATAAACTACTTTTAGTTCGTTTAAAAATATTTTATATAATAGGCTATACGTTAAATTTTATTGCCCCTTATTATTTTTAAATTTAATATAATAGTCGTACGGCCGATTAAAAAAGAGCTAATCGGAGTCTACTTTATTAAAAGCCCGTAAAAAATATCGATATTTTATTAAGACTATTTCTTAAAACTTCTGCCGGAACTTTTCCTCCTTTTTATCCGGAAGGCTATCAAAAGCCTACTATTTCTTTTTAATCTTTTTATCGATTTCGTATAAACTTATTACGCCGATATATAATTTTTTAGCGGCTTTTAAAAAAGATGCCGCAAAAATTACTGCTATATTTACGATAAAGCAATATCGGTACTAAAAAAAAGCATCCCGTATTAAACGGTAGGATTTATATCTATTGTAAAATTATTTAGCTTTTTTAAAAAAGGGCTTAAATTTTTTTGGCGGCGGTTTTAAAGCTTTTTTTATATCGGCTATTTTATAATATATTTTCCGGATATTATTTTAAAGCTTGCCTTTTTTAGTAGGGAAGATTAGCTATAAATAAATATATTCGGGTCGATATTTCGCCCGTATAAGTATAGCCTTTACTGGTCGTTTGACTTTTAGCGATTTTAGCTTAGTTACTTTTTAGCGTACGGCGTTTAATTTAGCTGGGGCCGTAAGATTTAAGTTTATATTATTTAACTAAAACTTTAGTTTTTTTATTTGCTAAGATTTTTTTTTATTAGGAACCGCTTTTATAATTACTGAAAGGCGGTTATATCGATAGAAAACTAGCAATACCTTATTTTAGTAAAGTTTATCCTTTAATTTTTCGAAATATTATTAAATATCCGGTAAAAAATTACTATATATATTAAGCCGTACTTCCGAAAAACCCAAAAAGATATTAATATATTATACTTTTAGAAAAATTAAATTCCTCCGGCAAATATCCGGAAAAACGTTATAATTATAAAACTAATAGCGACCGATTAATATATCGTATCCCAGGTTTAATATAATAAAGGCTACCTCTCGCAAAATTTATTCTTAAACGCGCTAATCTACAATTAGCGTTTTTATAATTATTTATAAGCTTTTTAAGTTATAACCTTTAACTGTCTATAATCGGAACCCCGTTATAATTTTAGAGTTTAAGTATCGCTTAATTAATTTAGCAAATTTAAAACTTACAAAAATATATTTATTTACTTTTATATCGGCAAAAGTATTTTTAATAGTAATAAAAATTCCATTAGTTATAATAAAACTTTTTATAAGAAATTAGTTCCTACCGAAATATCGATTTAAATAGTCTATTAATATATTAATTACCCCTGCTAATATTACCCCTAAAAGGGAGTCTATTTCGCTTAAGGTTATACGTTTCCCGATCCGCTATTTTAGCCCGCGTTACCAACCGATAGGAATTTTTTACGCTATCTATAATATATATAAATAAAGGCAACTAAAGTATCCCAATTTATACCGCTATAGTTTCGCTCGTATCGCAGGTATAAATAATAAGCCGTAATATATCTATATTAATAATAATTAAAATACTATTTATTATTAATTAACTGCTATATTTCGGCAAAACCCGATTTAAAATATATCTGAACTTAATTTATTAAAATTACGTCTCCTAAAATAGATAGATTGCTACCCCGGCCAGCCGTAACACCCGCGCCAGCCCGCGGGGGTCCGTTTCTGTAACCGCGTCCGCCGCTTTTTCGCTTAATATTAGTTTACGCTTATATTTATACGTTACTATAACCGGCTCTACCGGAAGACGCGTTTATTTTCTGCCGACGTTTTTCGTTTTATTAAAAATTAAATACAATTTAGTTATAATATTAAATAAAGCGGGAAAAGTTATAACTAGAGTTAATATATTAGTTAGCTATAACGTTTTAAATACGGGATTATAGCTTCGTATAAAACTCGTTTTTTTATTCCGCTTTCGGTAATATATACTTACCTATTTTTTTTATAAACTCGTTTTTAAAAATATAAAATTTAGTTAAACTATTATTTATAATTAAATTAATAAAAATTATTTTAGCTTTTTTATTCTCGTTTATATTTTAATATTAAATATATATATATTTTATTAAAGCTACCGATATAATAATTTTATCCGGGTAATCTTTTTTTAAGTATTACTAAAACTCTTTAATAGCCTTTTCTTTAATATTAGACTTAATATTTATTATACGGGTTTCGTTAGAATCGAACTAATTAGCGTTAGCCTTTAAGCGATTATTTTATTTTCGGTACTATATAATAAAAAAAACGGTATCCTTAAAAATATTATTATAAAACTTAGGTATATCGACTTTAGCCGACCGTTTTTTCTTTTTTAGATTAAAAAACGCTAATGTCGGGGTCTCGCCTCGCATAACGGCTTAAGTATTCTAATTCGCAATAATAACGTTTTTCACACGCGGCGGGAAAATAAAAATAGAAACAGAAATATATTATTATATCGGGATATTACACTAACTTATTATAAAGTTAGTAATAACCTAGTTAGCGTCCCTTAAACGTCGATAAAGTTTCTCGGTTTCTCTACTCCCGGCCAGCTGTTAACGTAAATTTCCGATCGTAACATTAGCCTCTTAAAGTAATTTCGTTAGATTTTCTTTTTTTTAATTAGCGACTGCTAATTATTATTACAAGTTTTAAATTTCGGACTAGAGTATATCCGATTAATAGTTCGATAGTTCCGTAATAAAATTAATAACGAGCTAATTAGCATTATTTAACTTTTTTGTAAGCTCTATTACCTCCGAATCCTAGAGTTATAGCTAATTTAGCAGCTCTTTTTTTATCTCTTCTCCCTTCTTTCTTAAAACAAATATCCAATCTTTTATAACCCTAAAATTAATATCCTATTTTTCCGTAATACAATATAAATAACGGTAGGTTTTATAGTTAGTTATTATTAAAAAAACTTTTAGTTTTACTTTCTAAAAAAGGGCTTTAGGGTACTATCGCGCCATTTTCTCGAAGGTTTTTTCGTTAATCGTTCCGCTTATTTCGGACTATACTTCTTTTCCTAAAAAAAATAAAGGTGCGAAAAGAAATCCCGAGAACTTGCTTTTTATAAAAAACTTAGCTAATTTATTCTTACGCTTACGCGTATTTTTATCGATTTACGCTAAAATAAAATTATAGCGGGTCGTTATTAATTTATCGGTAACAATTAGCTGCTTAAACTTTTCGAACGGGGTTTAAAAAATAATAAATTTTAAGTTATTATTATTATTATCGTCTCCTTTAATAGTGCGTCTTTTAATAATACTCGAGTTATAACTATAGTAAGGTTAGATCGGTCCGATTATTAAGCGTCGGGCTAAAAGGCTATCGCGTCCCGGGCGTTTGTCCTTATAGAAAAAAGCCTAATTATATTTTTCCGGATCGAATTAAACCTTTAAGCGCGCTTCTTTCGCGCGCTCCTCTTTTATTTTTGCTATAACAGGTAATGGGTATTAAAGGTATAGGTGATTTAAGCCTAATATAGCTAGACAGATATAAGCTTCCGGAAAAAATATAAAAATATTCCAAGTATGCGACAAAAGCCATAATACTAGTAGTTAATTAATTAGTTAATCGATTAATTAATTAATGGAAATTAAGCCTTTCCGAAACTATAAGGGGTTAATCTTGCAATTATTACAGTATGTAGTAATTGCTAGAGGCAAGGCTTTAGTATTACTAGCTGTTATATTAAAATCGCAAAATAAGAAAAAAAGAAACGAATTTTTTAAGTATGCGCTAAGGAAATTCGTTTAAGAGGACCCCGCCGGGCTAACCCCGGTAAGTAACTAATATATGCACGGGCCATATACCACAGGTGGTCCGTGTGAACCGTAACTAAGCGTATTTAAATCTTTAATTAAAAACTATTTTATACTGCCTTAATATAAAATACTTATAATTTATATTTAATAAAATACCCGGAAAAAAAAATACACTAATAATACTTTCGAAAACGTTTTATTAGCTTAAAATATCGGCGTTTATAAAACGTTTTTATAAAAATTACGATATTTATAAAAAAAACGATATAACGTAACTAAAAAAAAAGGCTTTTAAAACTATTATTTATCCCGAATTAATTTTATAATAAGTTATTTATCGATTTTATAACCGACCTATTAGCTATTTTTAAATAAAACTTTACTTTTATAATAGTAATTTTTAATCAATTAAAAAAATAAGTCGTATTAAAGGCTATAATTTCAATAAAAACAAAAATATATACCAAATAATTTATAAATTATTATTAAAAATATTATAGTTTTTTTTATATTATAATTAGTAATAAAAGATTTAATTAAATAAAGCGGTTTTAAAAACGGCTTTATTTATTAGTAAAAATAAAATAGCGTTTATTAATTATATTTTATCCGGAAACCGATAAAATTATTAAATAAGCGAACTAAAAAATATTAGTATATTTTTAAACGTTTATATTATATACTTAATTCGAATAAAACTTATTATTACCGGAAGCGATATTTATAATTAATAACCGAAATATTATTATAATAAAATTAAGTCTTTTTTTTATATTCTATAAATATTATATAAAACTTATTCTAATAATAAAATATATCCCGGGACTTATTTTCGAACCGCGCGTATAAGCGAAAACTTTTATTTAATATTTAAAAAAAGCGATAAAATTTATATAAACCGTAATAATAATTACGTAATAATAATAAAAAAACGTAACTAATAAGCGGCAATTTTTTATAAAATAATTCCGAATAAAAAATAAAATATAATTAACGCTTAAAATATTTTTATATTTTAACTTTTATAAAAATTAGTATAATTATATATTAAATATAAAATAACGCGTATTATTAACTCCTAAATTATAAAATTAAATATACCGAAAAATATATATAACCGGTTTTATATTAAGCTTATTTATTACGTAAAAAATAATCCCCTGCCTTTTTAAAAAAATAAAAATATATAATCTCCTTTTATAATTAGTAAAAAAAGAAAGGAAAAAATAAAATAATAAATAGAAAAAATTATTCGAATAATTATTAAACGGAAAAAGCAAAAAAAAATTAAACAAATGCTAATAAAGTAGGTAAATTATATAGCTTTAATATAAAAACTATTCGAGAATTTAAAAAATACCGAAATAATAAACCGTTTTAAAAAAAATTACGGCGATATAAAAATAAATAATAAGCTTAAGAAAATTAATATAAAAAAAAAGCAAAAGTTACGCTCGCGCGGCATTCGCAAAACTAATAAGTTACTAATAAAATATAGAAATAAAAAAATATAAATAAAACAAAAAAATATTACGGGAAATTATAAATTTTTTATTATTATAAATAGCGTAAACGTTATTTTTAAATAAGTAATAAATAGCTACTTTTATTTATGTAATTTTTTTTAATAAACCGATAACTAAAATTACTATAAAACCGACCGAAAAATGTAATAAACCTAACCGAGCGGCGTATTTATATTAACCGGGAGCTAATAATTTAGCTCGTTTTTTTTATCGTTTTTTTTTATTTATATTTATTACTTTTTTTTTTTACTTTTACGGGAAAAAATTTAAAAAGGCGGTTATAACTATAGTAAAAAATATTAACGAAAGTAAAAAAAACACGCAAGCAAAAGTTACGCGAGCTATATTTAAACGAAAAATTTATAATAATAGTAAGAGTGGGTAAAATAGGCCGAAAAAAAAAACCGGAAACGGAAATACGCGCGTAAGTAATAAGCCCGGTATTACTTACTATAAAACGTATAATAGCTATAATATCGCTAATATTATTAGCAATATATTTAAATAAATAAGCGATTTCCTTAAATACGGCTATAAATTATTTTTATATAATATATAAACTAAAAAAAAATTACGGAAAAATAAAGTAAAAACTTATATATTACTTCTATTATTATTAAATCCCGGCCCGGCTTAAGGCTATAACGCTTATTTTAATATATTTAAAATATACGGCGGTATTAATAACGTGTTACGCTTACGTTTTAGCCGATTTTTAAATAGCGATAAAAACTAAATAAAAAAAATAAATAACGGGGATATTATAAAGAAGCGGGAAAAAATAACCTATTAAAATTCGAATTATTATAAACTCGATAAGCTTTTATTAAAGTAGTAACGAAAAAGCAAATCTCGATATTTATAAATAGCTATAAAACAGGATTAAAAAGCGGTATTTAAACGGAAAAAATAAAAAATAATTTATAATAAAGCAGTTATAATTTTTAATATATTTTATATATTATATATTATAAATAGCTAAATATAGTTAATATTATATTTAAAATGTTTTAAAACTAAAAAAAAAAAAAAAAAACTTATAAGTTTAGTCGGAATAAAAGGCAGAAAAGTTTTTAGCTATACGGCCGATATAAAAGTAATACGGGATATAATATATAAAAAGAAAAAAAGCCGCAAAAGTAGCGTAAACGGGCAGCCTATTAAAAGCGGTAAAACGGGAAAAAAAACGAAATAAAAATATAGCGGCAGCGGTAAAAGCGAAAATAAATAAAAATAGCGGCAAAAAGGAAAAAGCGCGCTATAAGAACATTACGGGAAAGTATATTAGTAACTTAAACAATAAAAAAATAAAAGAATTAAAAAATTAAAAAATTAAAAAATTAGAAAATTAAAAAACAAAAAAATAAAATAAATAATTAAAAAAATAAATCCTTATTTATAGATAGCTTAAAAAAAGAAAAAAGAAAAAAAAATTTCGAAAAAAAGGCCCGGAATATTTAAGCAACTTTAAAAAAAAATTAATCGCGTAGCTAATTATAAAAACTAATTATATATTACATTAGTTACGCGCATAAACTAATTAAAAATAGAAATCGACTTATTAATTTAAAAATAAATTTAATTATTAAATAAAAAACTAATTAGAAATAAAAATCGAACTTTAATTTTACGCACGCCTACCTTATACTCAATTAACTAATAATAACGCAAAATTAAAAACCTTTATAATAAAAAAATTCTTTTATAAAAATACCTTTTTATTATTTCCCGAACCGGCTTTAATTAATAATAAAATAAATAATTAATAGCTAAAAAAGCCGATAATTAACGGGAATTTATATATATCTTACGTTCGGGTATAAAAAACGCGATATAATCGCGCAAAAAATAAAGGGGGGGGTAATATAATAAGCTATACTGTAATAAGAAATATCGGCGATTATAAGCCGATATAATAGTATAACTTTCGAAAGCTAATATAAATGCTTTCGAGTTATGCCGATATACCTTTTTAATTTTCTTTTTTTCTTTAGTTAGAAAATAAACACTTATTTAATATTATAAAATTATATTTTAACGTAACGGCCTTTCACATATAAAAATAAATCGGTTAATCGTTAATATTCGATTTAGTTCCGCTTACTATTAATAAGCCTAAAATAGCCTAAGGTTATTTTAAAAAAAAGACTTTATTTTTTTAGTCAGATAAAATAAAAAACTTAATTAAATTTATAAAACAGATATTTATTATATAGCTTAAAACTAACAAAAATTTTATTATATTTATAAAAAAACTTCGATTAATATTACTAAAATTAAAATATTACGCCTTATAAAAAAAACTTCTGCTTAATAAAATACTTAAAAACGTAAAACAAGAAATATATTTTTTAATATTTATTACGCCGGGCCTTTAAATAAAAAAGAAAAATATAAAAGATATAATAGCCGACAAAATTAAAACAGTCGATATATATTATAACCAACATTATTCCAGGGATATAATTAAAATATTTATTTCTTTTGTAAAAAATTAGGCCACTTTTTTATTACCTACTTCCTAATAACATTATTAAGCCGCGATAATATAATACGATATAATAATTAACTTAAAGGATATTTTATCAGAAGTTTTTAAGCTATTCCCGAAATTAAAAATATCTTATTCCTTAAATATATAATTACCGAAAGTAAAATAAATAAAAAGAATATTATTTAAGTCTGCCTATAATTTTTATATAAAATAAGGGTATGCGGTACTTAAATTCGGAAATTAGCTTATTACTATTTCTATAAATATAGCAAAATCGAAAAAAATATAAAATTTAAATAAAACTATAATTTTACTCGATTAATAGCTAATTTATAAAATCGTAACCCGGAAATAACACTAGCTATAAATTTAAAAATTAATAATATTAAAATAAAAGGCCTAAAAAGTAATACTTTTTATAAATTTATAAACCTATAAAATTACCTTTAGGAAAAACTAACTATTAATAAAAGCGGGAATTCTATATATAAAGTAATAATTAAATTATTTTAGTATAAAAATAAAAATAAAATTAACGTTTTAATATTAAAAAAGCATAAAAATATAAACAGCAATATATTTATAAAAAAAACAATCGATAAAATATTACTAAAGTTAAACTTTTTACCTTTAACAGTTTTAAAAACGCCGAAATAAACCTAGGCTAATAAGCTAAAAAGTATTATACCTAATTAACTAGCCTTAGCTTTAATTTCGGAATATTAAAAAAAAAAAATCTTTAAAAATGCGGCAAAAAAATTTAAAGTTTTATAAGATAATTTAATTAAATATTATATAAGATTTAGTAAAGCATTATTCCAATACTTATTTAATAAAGCGGGTAAAATAAATCGAAAGCCTTATAAAATAATTTATATCTTTTTAGCCGAAATAATTAATTAGTAATAATAAAGACAGTAATTTTAGTTTAATTTTATACCAAATATATTATAGCTAGTCTTTATGCCTAATAAATCCTAAAATAGCCTTAGAAATATATCGATTAATAATATATCTATAATATCCGGTAACGCTACCTAAATTATTATAGCACTTCTGCCGGTATTTATCCGAAATATTAAAATATATATCTAATTATTATCTTAATTAATTATAAGAATTAGCTTTAAAAAATATAAAGACTTAATTATTACGGTTATTAATATAAGTATTTAGTTAAATATTATTACGTAATTATACGTTTTTAAATATTAAATATTTATATAAAAAACTAAAATTACGTAATTCGGCTTTAATATATCAGTAAATAATAAAACTAAAAACTTTAATTTAATTAAAAGACTTATATAGTTAGTAAATTATAACTTGCCGCTATTAATTTATATAATGTAATGGGGCAGGGGATTACGGGTATTAATAGCAGCTTAGGAGCCACTAGAAGCCCCCTAGAGCTACGTTATAAAGCACTCCACAAGGTATCCACAGGGCACTCTATAGGGCATTTTATAGTAGATTATATACCTGTATTTAGCTGACCTTTTCCCCTATATCTCCTTCACTTTTTTTATTACAGATATCACTAGATAGTTACACACATATAGCTCTGGCAGCTAATATACACTTATTTTAACTTAATATTTTACTTTCGATTTATCCCGACACCCTATCCTAAAACATTTAGCTCCCCCAGATAGGCCTTAACTTTTTTACCTTCTAATTAATCGAGTAAAACAGTCCTTTTTTATACTACACGTTACGGAGGCATAAAATTTACTAGCAACAGCTACTTAAAGTATATTTTACTTTATTAAGCTTACTTTATTTTTATCCGATATGTCGCACGCGAACTATTTTATTTTATTTTGTCCGATAGCCACCTGTTTTTTATATAAATCGAACTAAGCTATATAATCGATAACTAGCTACTTTATCTATATTATATCTACGTCACTTGTTACTTACGATTTACGAATTTTTTTTTTTTTTTTTTTTTTTTTATATATAAGATATTAGGAACATAAAGCGCGATAACACCAGAGATACTAGACCGTATGTTTTTATATATAAACCTGTTTATTTTATATAAGTAACGGTAATAAGCTAATTGTGCTTTTAGTATATGGCTAGATGTAGCCAGCTATTAATACGTATATAATTTGTATGGACGACGATATCGGATAACACTTTTTTATACACCCTGATACACCTCATCACTTGAATGCCACCTTCAGCAGCAAGGGAGGCTGTCAGCTGCTGCTGCTGCTGCTGCTGCTGATAGCTGTGGCTAGCTGACCTGCTGTCACCTGCTGACCTGCTGTCAGCTGCTAGGGAGGCTTACAGGGAGGTCACCTGACCT